>PVKU01000867.1:66154-218130 GCA_004027475.1 Anoura caudifer
AACTCCAAAACCATTTGCTGGATTCCAGACCTCAGCATTGCTACACAATCACAATGGAAAGAATGTGGGTAATTAACCAGCTTTTTAAATGCTGAAAATATCCAATCATTCTTTTTCCCTAGAAACTTTTTATAAAAGGGGAAATCCTATAGTCATGATTACTCCCTCAGTTTAATTAAAAAAAAAAAAAGTAGTGAGTTGTGCTATTCAGTTTCTTCACTCTCTTTTTTATTTAAGCATTAACTATGCACATAGGATTCCATTTTTCATATTTGTTAAATCTCTCCCCATTGTATGCTTAACACCTTAGCTTTCAACAGGGAGAATAGGGACATAGGGACTATTTTCCATAATCCATTGTAAAATGAGACTGTGGAAAAAATAAATAAAAGTTCAAAGAACAATAGCTATTTGTTCTTTGTTTTACCAAACACATTTAAGCCAAAGCTCCAAAGAGTGTCCCTATCTGCCACTGACACTTCCAACACCATTGGATCTGCTGGACCATATAACCCAAGTGACAGAGCAGCTTACACAACAACCGGCACTTGTTGCAGCCTTTTCTTGTTCTGGGTCCCATTCAAAACTAGCATTTTTTTGAGCCACTCAGTAAGAGGCCAGAGTAACACACCCAAATGAGGAAAATGTTGCCTCCAAAACCCAAAAGAGCACAGTAGGTAGGCACTGTGCCCCTTTTGTGGCTGAAGGAGGGGCCAGAGGCAACAATTCACCTTTCACCCTAGAAGGGACAGCTTGACATACACAGACCACGGGACCACTAGAAACTTCACTTAGGTTAGAAAGCTACTGAACTTTTGACATATTTATTTCCTACTCTCTGACACTCAAATATCTCACTAATAAGTCCACAGTAGTTGTGCTCCTTGCTCACTAGCTCAAATCAAAAGAAAAAAAAAATGGCACCATGTAATGAACTAGTGTATTACCTTCTGAAAAAGAGGGGTGGTACTCATCCATGCACACTAAATTATGACATAGGACTGGACAGCTGATATATCCCAAGGTAGGACAATGAAGGAGTACTTCCAACCTCGACAGCTAAAAGCAAACTATGGTCAGCCTTCCATATCCATGGGTTTCGCATGCATGTATTCAGCCAACCATGGATCAAAATTATTTGAAAAAATCCCAGAAAATTCCAAAAGCAAAACTTAAATTTGAAATGTGGCAAGCACTATGCTGAAGTCACAGGAATGAAATGATATGTAGACATAACCCTGTAGCAACCTATATGCAAACATAGGGTAATATGCAAGCCAATACTTTTTTATATAAGGAACTTGAGCATCCATGAATTCTGATATTCATGGAGATCCAGAAGCCAATCCTCCATAGACACTGAGGGACTACTGCATATCTAATGGACGTTATTTACAAGGATGGAGAAAAAGACATTTGCTAGATCAATAGCTGCATACCAAGTACCAAGGGATGTGTTAATTTGTTCAAGCAATAACACCATATCTGGTACAGCAACTGCAATTGTAGTAATCTACTGGTTTGGTTTAAATAATCAATTGTCATTTCCCAAGAGCCATCTGTCTTCTGTAAAAGCCAAACAGATGAACAGGGATGTGGTGGGAATCACCATACTACATGTCTGAAGTCCTTGATGGTGGCACTATTCTCTGCAATTCCTCCAGAAATAAGGTACTGCTTTTAATCACTATTTTATTGGGTAGAGGCAGTTCTAGTGGTTCCACTTGGCCCTTTTCACCATCACAGCCTTTGCTCTACTGGTCAAGAAACTAATAGAGAGATTCTGCCAGCTGCTTACTTTCGGAAGTAAGAAAATAACTACAGATTGCGTTTGAAGGCAAATATGGTCCCAATTTCTTCTACAGCATTGGAAATGATATTCTCAATTAAGATTCTCGGGTACTACAAGATGCTAATTCAGTTAAATGCTGGACAGGGGGGAAAGTTTGGGTATTTTCAATTACTTGGGCACTAAAATTCACAAGTACAAGTCAAGAGATTTTTATCAAGTCAAATACCAAGGAAACCCTAGGCTTCTAGTTGTCCTTCTAGTTAATAGGATTTCCTATTAACTAGAAAATTCAATTTCTCTTAATAATATATTCAAGCATAACACACAATAAGTGTTTGATAAATGTTTTTTGCTTTCCCCTTACAAAGTAATCATTCTGGTAATTCAAATAACATTTCAATCACAATTCACAGCCCTACCAAAAGAGTTCCTCAATTTAAAGAGATCCAATTATGTAAGAGGAAATGGCATAATATTGGGATGGCCAAAAAGTTCATTTGGTTTTTTCCATAGATCACTCTAGTAGCACTTAGCTGTCTTTAACTTCACTCAAAACAGTTTTGTTAGACTGTATTGTGACAGCTACCATGTCAGCATGCATTAAAAAAAAAATCAAAATTGTTGAATTTTTATGTAGCCATTTTCATATTGAAGGTGGAAGAAAACAAGCAATATTTTCAGCGTATGTGCTTTATTATGTCAAGAAAGGTAAAAATGCAACTGAAACACAAAAAAGATTTTGCAGAGAAAAGTGCTATGACTTATAAAATGTGTCAAAAGCAGTTTGCAAACTTTCATGCTGGAGATTTCTCGCTGGACGATGCTCCACAGTTGGCTAGACCAGCTGAAGTTGATAGCAATCAAATCAAGACATTTATTGAGAACAATCAATGTTATATCATGTGAGAGATAGCCAACATATTGAAGATATCCAAATCAAGAAAGTTATTGGTGAAAATGAAAAATGTGTCCTTTATTTTACAGAAAATGACTAAAGAGACATTTTGGCCAACTCAATAGAACAGCTAATAATACCCAATGGCCACACAAGACAACGAATACATAGTTTACATGAAGAGTTTGAAAAGTCACTAAACAAGCAAACAGCAACATTAGTGACAATAAAGAGTAACAACAAATGAGGAAGAGAATCTGATTTTCAGAGTTGAAAATATACAAAAATTTTAAATGCCTAATTTTCAACTAAATTTATGAATTAGATATACAAGAAACAAGAAAGTATAGCCCAAACACAGAGAGAAGAAAAGGTAGTCAACAGAAATTGCTCCTGAGGAAACATAAGCACTAGATTTATTAGACAAAGGCATTAAAAACAACTACATTAAGTATGTTCATAGATATAGTCTCAAATCACTAAAGGAAACTATAGCTAAGTAACTAAAGGAAAGTACAAAAAAATGTATCGCAACATAAAGAATATTAATGAAAAGATGGGAATAATAAAAATGAAACAAATAGGAAACCTGGAGTAGGAAAGTACACTGAAATGAAGCATTCACTAGAAGATCTTAACAGCACACTTGAGCAGAGAGAAGAAAGAATCAGTGAACCTGAAGATAGGTCAATTGAGATTATCCAATCTGAAGGGAGAAAAAAAAAGAATAAATAAAAATGAATAGAGCATCAAAAACCTGTAGAAAACCATCAGGCTTATCAATATATACTCTAGGCATATTGAGACTACCAGATAGAGAGGAGAAAAGGTGTAGAAAGAATGAAGAAATGTTAGTCTGATATTAAACTGTATTACAAGGCCACTATAATCAAAACAGCCTGGTACTAGCATAAAAACAGGAACAGAGACCAATGGAACAGAATAGAGAGCCCAGAAATAAACCCAAGTCTCTACAGTCAATTAATATTTGACAAAGGGGACAGAAGCATAAAATGGAGTAAAAATAGCCTCTTCAACAAATGGTGTTGGGAGAGCTAGACAGCTACATGCAAAAAAATGAAACTCGATCACCAACTTAAACTTTACAAAAAAATAAATTCAAGGTGGATAAAAGACTTAAATATAAATCATGACACCATAAAAGTCCTAGAGGAACACATCAGCAGGAAAACTTCAGACATTCCACGCAGCAACATCTTCACTGATATGTCCCCTAAAACAAGGGACATAAAGGAAGGAACAAACAAATGGGATCTCATCAAAATAAAAAGAAGTCACATGACTCCACTCCAAGACGAACAGCCCAATTAATAATAAATGGGCAAAAGACTTGAACAGACACTTCTCCAAAGAGGACATACAGAGGGCCCAGAGATATATGAAAAGATGCTCAGCATCACCAGCCATCAGAGAGATGCAGATTAAAACCACAATGAGATACCACCTCACACCTGTCAGAATGGCCATCATAAACAAAGCAACAAACAAGTGTTGGAGAGAATGCAGAGAAAAGGGCACTGTTGGTAGGAATGCAGACTGGTGCAGCCACTGTGGAAAACAGTACGGAATTTCCTCAGAACACTAAAAATGGAACCGCCTTTTGACCCAGAAATTTCACTGCTGGGATTACACCCTAAGAATCCTGAAACACCAATTCAAAAGAACCGATGCACCCCAATGTTCATAGCAGCACAATTTACAATAGCCAAGTGCTGGAAGCAACCTAAGTGCCCATCAGTAAATGAATGGATCAAAAAACTATGGTACATTTACATGATGGAATACTACACTGCATAGAGGAAGAAGGAGCTCCTACCCTTTGGGACAGCATGGATGGAACTGGAGAGCATTACGCTAAGTAAAATAAGCCAGGTGGTGAGGGACAAATACTGTATGATCTCACCTTTAACTGGAACATAATCAACAAAAGAAAAAAGCAAACAAAATATAACCAGAGACAGTGAAATTAGGAACAATCTAACAATAACCACAGGGGAGGGAGGAGAGGACAATAGGAGAAAGGGTTTTCAGGAGCTACTATAAAGAACACATGGCCAAAACCAAGGGGGAGGATGGAAACAAAGGAGGGAGGTGGGTTTGGCTAAGGTGGAGGGTTGGCTAGGGGAAAATGCAGACAACTATAATTGAACAATAATTTTTTAAAAAAAGAAAAGCTAGAAAAAACTGATAAAAACATTAATCTATATTTCCAAGAAGTTTCAAATTCCAAGTAGAATAAACTTAAAGAGAACCTATCACAACCAAACTTTCAAATACCAAAAACAAAGCGAGAATGTTTAAAGCAGAGAGAAGCAACTCATCACCTCCAAGAAATCCACACACAATAAGATTATAACTTGATTTCTCACCAACAACCATAAATGCCAAAAGACAGTGGAATTACACATCCAAAAAGCAGAAAGAAAAAAAATTGTCAACTAAGAATTCTATATCCAGCAAAACTAATCTTCGAAAATGAAGAGGAAATTAAGACTTCCCCAGATAAACAGAAAGAGAATTCATCAGTAGCAGATATGATTTATAAGAGATACTACAGGAATTCACTCAGTCTGAAATAAAAGAACAATACATGGTACTTGAATCCACATAATGCAATAAAGAGCACCAGTAAGGTAACTACACAGGTAAGTCTAAAACACAGTACAGGTATATCTCATGTTATCATACTTTTATTGCTCTTAGCAGATAGTGTTTTTTTACAAATTGGAGGTTTGTGGTAACCTTGTGTCAAGCAAGTCTACTGATGCCATTTCCAACTGGCTCAGATGATGGTTAGCATTTTTTAGCAATAAATTATTTTTCATTAAGGTATGTACACTGTATGCTTAGATATAACGTTAATGCACTTAATAGGCTACAATACAGTGTAAACATAACTTCATATGCCCTGGGAAACCAAAAATCTTGTGTGACTCATTTTACAGCAATATTCACTTTATTCTGGTCACCTATGAAAAAGAAATATATTTTTAAATGTTTGGAAAGTCTCAGAGTGCAGTACCTGGTACATTACAGATAATTAAAAATAACGGCTACTCTTATTGCCACAATTATATATTGTTACATACGTTGCAATATACAACATCATTGCAATAATTGGACCATCAACACAAGTAGTTACTGTGATATTTGTTATATTAACATAACTGCTTCAAATCTAGGCCCTTAAATTCTGAAATTTCACTCAACCACTTTATATCCTCCTATTCAAACTACTCTATTACCCCACAGAACCAGCTATTCCCCCTTACTGAAATTTCTAGTATGCCAACCCCTCTTTATTCTCACAGCCTATCAATAACTCCTCTTTTCTAACTCACCAGTTTCTGTTACTATATTGTTACTTAAAGCTTTTGCCTTATGACTCCAGTTTTTTTTTATTACATTTTGCCCTTCTTAATGCTTGTTTCTTTTTCATGTTCCATACGGTGTGTTAATCACTCAATAAATACACTCCATGCACTCTACAAACTGATTGATGGATAGACAGATAGAAAGATAACAATCTGTCCAGTGTCTGGACTTTTCAATTCAGAGATGCAGTTCGAGGAAAAGAAAAATGAAGAAAACTGAACAGAACCTCAAAGACCTGTGGGAAACCATGAAGCATGCCAACATATGCACTATGGGAGTCCCAGAAGAAGAGAGAAGGAAATGGACAAAAAGAATGTTTGAAAAATATTTGAAGAAAAAATGACCAAAACCTTCTCAAAGTTTGCTTCCCAACGTTTACTTCCCAAAGTACACACACACACAGAACTTCATCAACCATTACTCTGGTATGTTTTTTAAAGTGGGAAAAAATTATATGCTGCTTAAGGAATCAGATCCAGCCCTATGATTACCATATCACCCCCATGAACTACATGCTGAATTATTTTGCTGAGATAAAAGTAATTATAATACCATGGCCTTTGTGTGAGAGAAATAAATAATCATCCAAAATTTTTATGTATATGTTACTTCACTTTATTCAAGATTTTCTGCTCATATGTACTGGAATAACACCCTGAAACACTGGCAATGAGGAGATGCTGAGTGGCCAGAGCACTTCCCATGAACCTTATGGGAGTCACCTTCTATGTTCACCACTGTGACACTGAGAATAGTAACCTTGTGGCATTCTTTTCTTCTCCTATACATAACAAAAGGAGGATAAATAACACCCAACTTTAAAGACATGAAAATAAAATCAGTATGCCAATGAAGATAAGGTTTCCTAGGAAAAGTTCTTGCAACCAAAGGTACTAGACAACTATTCTTAACTACCATGATAACTGAAAAAAATCACATACACTAAATGAGCAAGTGACAACTTAAAACACCATTGCCTTAAAGCAAACCTAGTCCTACAAAGAAACTAATAAAATATCTGTTCTCATAACAGATAAGAGATGAAACTTAAAATATCTAATGCATAGTAAAACCCAGTAATTAAACAAAGAGTTTTCACATTCAGCAGAATATAAAATAAGTATTCATTTCAACCTGCCTTCTGATTCAGGATGTCCCATTTAATGCTATTCAGCTTCTGTAGGCTTATTTTCCATTTTTCATACCCAATTTAGGCAAACTATGAATAAAAGGTGTAACTTCATTTTAAGTAGTTTTTATTAAATTCTAAGTTAAATGATAATATTTAATCTCACCTTTAATCACAATCTTTTATCGATGTCTAAGCATGTAGTATTTTAGTAATATTCAGGTAAGCCCCTGCCTATTGACAAAGCATATTCATAGATTAATGGATCATGCATAATACTACAGCACTGTCTTTAGTACACTTGCAGAAGTTCTGAATTCTCACAAAAGCAAAGTGTCTTGAAATGATCATGTAGACTCTCTTTTACTACAAGGCTGGACACAACATGAAAGGCAATCCGGTTGGCCTCTCCATTATCTTGGCCTACTTTTGGTAGGAGATGTACATGATCTGTGTTAGCAAGGCTGGCAAAGGGAGAAGAAAGTCAATCTTCTCTGAATAGCAGGAAAAAGTGATTTCACACTTTATAACAGAGCACTGTATTTTTCAGACTATAAGATGAACTTCCCCCCTCCCCAAATTTGGAAGGAATAATGGTTGTTAATGCTGCTGTTGAGTTCTTTTTACATTTACATTGGTGAAATATTATGTTATTTATGTTATTAAATATTTTACCACATTTTTTGCTTCAAATTTTTTTCCTGTTTTCCTCCTCTAAAACCTAGGTGCATCTTAGGGTCTGAAAAATACACTAGTTAATTCATTCATATAGTCAGTCTAGACAAGCATTATGTGTTGGACTACATTATGTAAACACTAAAATGTGCACACCTGTCTAAGGAAAACAGTTTTACTAGGATTATAACATGATGCATTTTAAAGCAGCTAACACTACTTCTGATCTTCATCAATTAAACCTATAATTTAAAAAATCCTTCTCATTTCAAAATTTTGCTTAAAATGTATCTTCTGCTAGTGACAGTAAATATATCTCCATAATCTTTAAGTCAGATTCCATGGCGTACAGTCAACAAGAGTCTTTGTACCACTCATTAAATACCTGACAGGGAAGAGAGAAGGTACAGACTAAGAAAGGTCTAAACTAATTTAAAATTACAAAATATAAAAGGACATAAACCTCAGTAAACATTTTAGAAATAACTAATACTGTCTCATATTGATTTATTAAATTGCCGAATGATAAAATTTTGCTTCATGGGTAAAACAGTCATTTAATTATTCTAGATTCTAAACCCATAAAATAAATGTTTTGAACTAGATATAACCAAGGAACTCTGATTTTCTGAAATTCTAGCATTCTACCTTAATATGATCTAAAAAAAGGTCAATTATATTCATTACCATATTTTTCTACAAAATTTATCACAATAAATTGCCTGGAGAGCAAATTATATGAATATCAAATGAAACAAAGAAGCAACATTTATTAAGAATCTGAAAAAAACATATATACTATGTATAACCACATTTTAAAGAATCTAGTAAAAATATTATCAGTTATGCACAAATATTTAACGTTAATTTCAATGGGGAAAACTTAGCCATCTTAAATACAAATCAAGAACTTATCAGTTCTTGAAAACTTCATGATATAGTAAACACAGTGTGATGCTAAGTGAAAAGGGAAAAATATAAACAATATTTACCATTTTGTTTTTTAAATGTTTTTTTTAAAAAAGGTCTAAAGAAAAGCCAAAAATGTTAGGGGGAGTTATCTCATATCAGAAACAGATTAACTATTTTCTTTATAGGATCCTTTATTTCCCAATTTTCTACTGTAATCAACTATAATTTCCAAAATCAAAGAAATCAATACAATAATCATCCATGATTTAAAAAGATTCTCAGCACACTAGAAGCTAAAGAAAACACCTTCAATCTGATAAAGGGTATATATCTTCATGAAAAACCTGCAGTTACTACTTAATAGCAAAAGACAACATGCCTTATTTGCTTAGATGAGAAACAAGGCAAGGATACCTGTTCTGACTTGTCCTATTCAACATCATACTAAAGGTCCTAGCCAGCACACTGAGATGAGAAAATAAAATATAAGGCAGACAATGGAAAAATATGCAATAAAACTGTGTCTGGCAGACAAGAAATTCCAATGAATCCACAAAAGCTACTAGAACTAATAAGTGAATTTAACAATGGTGATGATTCAAAGTCTATATAAAGTATTAAATTATCTATGTAAGCAAGTGGGAATTAATTTTTTTAAACATGGCCATTTACAACAGAACCAAAAAGCAAAAAAATAAATAAATAAATACTTATTTACAAGTGTAACAAAATATATGCAAGAGTTTAATGGTGAAAGCTTCAAAACATCAGTGAGAAAAATCAAAGACCAAAATAAAGAAACATACTTTAATTAATTGGATTAGAAAACAATATTAAGATGTCAATCTCTCAAGTTCAACTATAACTTCAAAACTTGCCCAATCAAAATCCTATAATGCCTATTCATAAAGAGACAAGCTGATTAAAATTTTACATGGAAAGAAAAGAAGCTAGGATACGAAAAATGATTTTGGAAAACAACGACAAATTTGGAAGTTTCAGACTTCTCAATTTCAAGACTACACTAATGAAGACAATATGGTTTTGGCAAAGAGGACACACAGACGGATGCAACCGAGTTGAGAGTCCAGAAATATATTCACAGATACACAGTTGATCAATATTTGACAAAGGTGCCAGAAAAATTTACTGAAGAAAGGATAATAATAGTCTCCAATGATGGTGCTGGATAAACTGAACAACCATACATTCAATACAAACAGACAAACCGAACCTTGACCCATACCTTGCACCACATATAAAAATTCACCAGAAGTTGATCAAAATAGATATTAGACCTATGTGTAAACTCTAAAATATAAAATTTCAAAAAAGAAAAAGTATTAAAAATCTTTGCATCTTTCGGTTTGGCAAAATTTCTTAGCTAGGCCACAAAAGTACAAATAATAAAAGTAAAATATTGATAAACTGGACTTCATCAAAATTTAAAGTTTCTGCTCTTTAAAAGACACTGCTAACAAAACGAAAAGACAAGCCACAGACTGGAAGGAAATATATATAAATATATGTATGATAAAGTATTTGTATCAAGACTATATAAAACTCTTACCACTCAGAAAGAAAATAACCCAATAAAAATAGACCAAAAAATGAAGGATTAAGATAGTGGCATAAGAAGGTCCTGAACTCAACTCAACCCCGGAACACAACAAACAGCTACATATAAAACAATCCCTTGGTGGAGTGGGGGATGTGGTTGAAGGGTACTGAGAACTAGCTGAACACCTGCTGCTATACAGCAAAGGATAAAAGGGTCACGATAAGAGATGAGTCTCACAAAATAGTAGTAAACTGCCCTGGCTGGGTGACTAAATTGGTTAGAGCATCATCCAGTACACCAAAGGATTGTGGGTTTAATCCCTGGGCAGGGTACATACCTAGGTTACAGGTTCGATTCCCATCAGGCTGCACATAGGAAGCAACAGATCTGTATTTCTCTCTTACATCAATGTTTCTCTCTATCTCTCTCTCCCTTCCTCTCTCTCTAAGATCAATAAACATATCCTTGGGTGAGGATTAAAATAATAATTAAATTAATAATAATAACGAACAAAGCTTTTCCCTAAGGAGCAAAGGATGTGTATCCCATTCCAGGCACCCCAACCTTTGGGCCCTGCACTGCAGGGACAAGCCACCAAAACGTCTAGTTTTGAACACAAATGTCACTTATGCCCAGGACAAACATAGGGCTGTAGAGAGCCATGACTCCACTCTCAAAGGGATTGCACCTAGACACATTCGCACTGGGACTCAGTACAAAAAGCAGCAGTTTGAAAACAACCTAGACAGTATATTTAGGAGATGTCGTTGCTAATCTTAAAGTATCTGTCACATAGCTGAAGTCTGCTGGAAATCTCTCTAAGAGCAGATGATATTTTTACAGGCTCTGTCTACCTTGCAGGTGCATTTTTATGCTCTCGGTCTAATCTGCTAAAAGCAGCAAACAGCCCAGCCCCACACACCACCCACTCTACAAGGCCAGACACAGAGGGCAAGCAGCCCCATGCCACAATCGATACACCAAAGCCAATGGAAATGCGCAGCCCACACAGGGGATACCCCTTGAGCCAGACTCAAATCACTAGAGGAGACTGCATTGCTGGAACCCACAGGTCTGAAACAATCAGAGTTCAAGAATAACCAAGAATTAGGGCAAATTTAAATGATGAAGTTCATCTCTTACAAAGGGCCACACCTTCAAGACAGAAAGAAAGCAGTTTTGTATAATACACCGAAACAAACACAGAGAGTTTACAAAACATGCAAACAAAAGAATAGTTCCTAATAAAGGAGCAAGATAAAACTCCAGAGACAAACATTAATGAAACAAAGACAAGTAATTTACCCGATAAGAGTTTTAAGTAATGGTCATAACATGTTCATCAAACTCTGGAGAATAGATGAACATATTCTATTGAAAATATTCTATTTTGAAGTGAGAACTTCAAAAAAGAAAGAGAAAATATAAAAAAGTACCAAACAGAACACACAGAGCTGAATGATTCAATAACTAAACTGAAAAAAAAAAAAAAAAAATTCAATAGAGGGAATCAATAACAGACTAGATGAAACAGAAGAAAGGATCAGCAACCTAGTAGACAGGGTAGTAGAAATCACCCACAAAGAATAGCAAAATTAAAAAAAAAAAAAAATGTATGCCCTAGCTGGTGTGGTTCTGTTGGTTTCAGCATCGTGCCACAGACCAAAAGCTTGTGGGTTTCGTTCCCGGTCTAGGCACATACCCAGGTTGCATGTTTGAGCCCAATTCAGGGCACATATCCCAAGAGGGCAGCCAACATTTATCTCTCACATTGATGTTTCTCTCTCTCTCTCTCCCCCGCTTCCTCTCTCTCCAATGCAATTGGGAAAAAAATGTCCTCAGGTGAGGATAAAAAAGAAAAAAATGTTTAAAAATGAAGACAGTTTAAGGGACCTATAAGATATCAAGCCTTCTAATATTTGCATTATAGGTATCCCAGAAGGAGAAGAGAGAAAGAAAAAGGTGCAGTAAACTTATTTGAAGAAATAAATAGTAACAACAGTCTCCCTGATCTGGGAAAGAAAATAAACATCCAAGTCCAGGAAGCACAGAGAGTCCCAAACAAGATGAGGCGAAAGAGATCCATATCCAAATACATTACAATTAAAATGTCAAAAGTTAAAAGTAAAAACATCTTAAAAGTAGCAAGGGAAAACTAACTAGTTTCGTACAAAGAAACTCCCATAAGATTATTAATGGCAGAAACTTTTTCAGTAGAAACTTTGCAAGCCAGAAGGAAATGGCATGACATATTCAAAGTGCTGAATGGAAAAAAAACTTCCAACCTAGTATACTCTACCCAGAAAGGTTATCATTCAAAATTGAAGGATAGTTTCCCAGAAAAGCAAAAGTTAGGTTCATTGCCACTAAACTGGCCTTATGGGACATATTCAAGGGCATTGTCTAAGCTGAAAATAAAATGCCATAACTAGAAATAAGAAATATGTCAAAGAAAAAAATCTCACCAGTAAAGGCAAGCATATAGTGAAGGTACTAGAGCAATCACTTATAAAGCTAGTATGAAGGTTAAAAGATACAAATAATAAAATCAACTGTATTAAAGGATACATAAAATAAAAGGATGTAAAATTTGACATCAAAAACATACAATGTGTGGGAGAAGGGTGTGAAAATGTGGTGCTTTTAGAATGTGTTCCAACTCAGACAACTGTCAACTTTAACAGACTGATGTGCGCTTGTGTTATAATATATGAACCTCATGGTAACCACAAACCAAAAACCTGTAATAGCTACACACAAATAAGAAAGGGACCTGAATATAAAACTAAAGACAGTTATCAGACCACAAGAGAAGAGAGAAATAGAAGAAGAAATACAGAAGTACAAAAGCAACTAGAAAACAATTAACAAAATGGCAGTAAAGACATACCTTCAATAACTACTTTCAATGTAAATGGACTAAATTCTCCAAACAAAAGATGTAGTGTAGCTGAATGAATAAACAAATAAATAAAATCCATCTATATGCTGTCTAAAAGAGATTCACTTAAGACCTAAAGACACACACAGTCTGAAGTGAAAGGATGGAAAAATATATTCCATGCAAATGAAAACAGTAAGAAAGCTGGGGTACCAATACTTATATCAGACAAAACAGACTTTTTAAAAATATTGTAACAAAAGACAAAGAAGGGCCTTAAATAGTGATAAATTGGTCAATGCTATAAGAGGACATAATATTTATAAATATGTATGCATCCAATATAGGAACATCTAAATATATAAATATATAAAGCAAATATTAGCAGACATAGAGAGAATGGTCTAAGAATCCCACTTTTTGGTATATATCCAAAGGAAATAAAATCATTGTCTCAAGGAGATATCTGCATCCCAAAATCATAGCAACATTACTCCAAAAAGCCAAAAGACAACCTAAGCGTCCATCAAATGGATGGCTGCATAAAAAATATGATTGAGAGCCAGATAAACAGGGAGACAGAGAGATAGGGAGAAATATTATTTAGCCATAAGAAAAGAAGGAAATCCTGCCTTTGGCGACAGCATGAATGGACCTTGAGGGCATTATGCTAAGTGAAATAAGTCTGAGGGAGAAAGAGAAATGCTGTGTGATATCACTAAAAGGTGGAATCTAAAAAATCCAAACAGAAATAGAGAGTAGAATGGTGTCTGCCAAGGACTGGGAATAAGAAAAGAGAGTAAAAACTACCAGGTACAAGATGAGTAAGTTCTGGAAATCTAATGTATTACATGGTGACTATAACTAACAATTCTGTACTATATACAATAGTTGAAAGAATTTTTGAGAGTAGATCTTAAATATCATCACAACAAAAAACATAGGTAATTATGTAATATGTAAGGGGACAGAGGTATAACTAACCTTATGATGGTAATCATTTTATAATATGCATGTGTATCAATCATCACACTGTATACTTTAAACTTATATGTCAATATCTCAATAGAAGCTGGATTATTACAGCTTCTATTGAGATATTACAAAAGCAAAAAAAATAAAAATACTCAAAAGATTTGAAGAGACACATCACCAAAGAAGATTTACATGACTATATGCACTCGTCAGAATTCACGGAACAGGATACTAAAAATGATTTTTAGCTTGTATATTATACCTCAGTAAACCTAAATTTTAAAAGACACAGGGTTATCCTTTTGAAAAATAAGTATCAAATTAAATGAGCTCAATCAACTTACTGGGTATGGTGTTGGGGAGAGACAGTAAGGAAACAAAAAATCCTTAGAAATATTGCAAATCAAAAAAACTGATTTACCATAGTAGATAAGAAAAAAACATACTGACACAAAGAGCTAATCTAAAGATAGGTGCCTTAAAAGTTCTCATTATTTGGTCAGAAAAATAACAAAATTTGATGAGCTTTCAAGAAAGGCCAAAAGTTACAAGCAATGGGTGATAAAGAAGGACTGTGACTATGAGCTAAAACTTGGAAACAACTTACCAAACACTCCCCTTCCACTTTACGAATAGAAGAGGCTTCATCCAACCCAATGCACTCCCATCCCAACTTCTGCTATCAAGAGAAAGATTATAAAAATTCAAGTAGCTGTCTTTATTCCTAACAATCTTACACAATTTACAAATCGTACATCTACCACTAGGGGTACAAGATAAAATGCCTCTTATTAGGCAAATTCCTATTTGCCCATTTAAGCTTCAGACCAGCTAAACTGGTAACCATCTCTTCTTTCTTTTTCTGCCCTCCCAAAAAGATGGTGTCCCCTCTGTGACTTTTCTGCACTTTCTTTTAGTCTGGTATTAAGTATTAAAATGATTAAAGTAAAAAGTTCTTAAGTTTTTGAGCTGATGGCTCCAATAAGAAGATACATTTTTTCCACTTAATAAATGTTAAGAGGTAAGTTGTAAGTTTCATCACTTTTGTTTTATGTTTATTCCATTTGGCTTATACTGTTGCTAAGAAACCAGTGCATAATAAGATTTCCCAGCCCACAGAACAACTTCCTAGCCTGCCTGGAGGATACCAAACTTTGTAACCAGGGCAATTCTCAACCACACATTTATTGGCCAGCCAGAACCATACAGGTGCACTTTCTCCCTGGCATCTTCCCTCCTCCATTTACCTAACAGGCACAGTAAAGGCCTAACCCTAACTCTCAACGCAACAGAAATTGTAGCAGAGGACAAATGGGATGATAAGAAGTGTAGAGCTCTCCTATGGCACAGAACACAGATAATTTATAGTCAGGCCCTGTCACCCCACCAAACTAAATATTCTGACTATTTTGCCTTAAATTGTTGGGTGAAATGCTAGCCCATCCCAATGACAAGATGAAATGTCAGCCCACCCCAGTCACACTGCCAAGGAACATGCAAACTGTTTCCAAAAGCCATCATCCAACTGCCTCCCTGATATTTAAAGAAGAAGATGGCATCGGTATCTGCCCAGTTCAGAGCGGGAGGGAAGTAAGAGTAGGAATTCTTAAGGAATCCTGAGTCACCTATAGCTGTAACCAGCACTTTACCCTCCAGGAAATCAAGGCTCTGCCCCAACTCTCATCAGGGAAGCAAGTGGGAGAGAGTAGAAGCAGCAACATCCTCATCCTACCAAAAAAACACTGAGTTTTAATAGAGTTGCCACTCCTTACAGTGAAGCCCAAAACAGGTTTCATGTCCATAGCTTCCCTCCGCAGCATACAAGGGCAGATGGAAGAAACATCTTTATTGTGGGGAGAGGGGGCGCACTTGTGGGAATGAAGGATGCGGATGCCTCACCACTTGGAAACATACTGCCTCCAGCCTTAACTCTGAGATGCCACTTTTATTGCAACAGGTTGCTGACAGACAAAGGAGACCGTTTACCCCGTGGACCTGGCATAGAAGGGGAAACATAAACCAGGCGCGATCGGTGAGACTCGACAGGGATCACTTTCGGTTCGGTGGGAGTTTCCGTGACACCATAATCACGTGTACTTGTGCGTAGACTGTCGGAAACATTTGATTCTGAAACGTGCAGGGAACGTAAGCTGCGGTAGCAAGTGCAAATGGGCACTCCCTGCGGGGGTGGGGGTCAAGGCTGGGCTCCAGCCCGAGGCGGGTCACGCCCCGGTTTCTGATCCCCGACCTCCGGGGATGGGGCCGGCGGAGAGCGGAAGCTCGGCACCGCTCCCCGTCCGGGTGGGGCGCTCCCGGCCCGCGCCCTGGCCGCCCCGGGCGCACCCCCGGCCTCCAGCGGCTCTGGTACCCAGACCCAGGCCCGGAAGGCGAGCGCCCATTTACCTGCTCCCTCTCGCCGCCGCCGCCGCCACAGTCGCGCCGCCGAGCTGCGCTGTTAGGAGAGCCACCCCCCAGCACACAAACCCGCTGCGCACACCCCGGGCGCGACCCCAGTCACACGAGTTGGGAGAGCCCACACACCTCCCGGCTTCAAACACCTCTGCCCCCGGAAGTTGATTTCCGCCAAGACCCGCCCACCGCTGCGACGCGTCACTCAACGCCACTGGAGAGTCACGTGGCCCCCAGGCTGAGGCCGGAGCCAAGGGCACTAGGCACCCCTGGCAGGAATGGTCCCTGGAGGGATCCTCTCAGGAAGCGGATGATTGAGGAGCTACTTCCTGTTCTAACGAGCATCAGTCGTAGGCCCTGTGTCCATGCAAGTAAAGCCATCCCCAACATGACACTCCCACGTGGACTGTGTAGAACTCTTCCTGAGAAGAGTGGAGCCTAATCCTTTCACCACCTCCAAGCAGAATTAAGAAAGAACTGGAACTGAACCTAGTGTGTGACACACAGTTAAATGCTTGAGAAACAATTGACCAGACAGCTGCTCCATCTCATCTTTGTATGTGTGAACTCTTCAACTACTAGAATGTACCTAAGCCAAGAGCCTCTCCAGACCGACACTGTATGACTTCAAAGAACTCTGCTCTACCATTACATCTTGTCCTCAACTCCAGAGCACAGCAATTTGTATGTGCCATCTCTGTTTCAGAGACAGTTTATTTACAGCTACCAAGCTATCCGCTTTTTTCTCAGCCTTCAGGCAAACAGTTTCTCCAGAAGAAAAGAGAATGAGAAAACTCATAAGAGTTTTATTTACAAGAAAGCATGGACATATAGATTCTCTTTGTCCATTTCAGACTGTCAGTAGGTCTAGAGACAACTAGCGGCCACTTCTTAAAGACTGTTCCATTTTGACATGAGAGGGATCTGAAGAATACTTATTGAATACGTTTTTAATGTTTATTGATTTTAGAGAGAGATGAAGGGAGAGGCAGAAACTTCAATGTGACAGAGAAACATCAATTGGTAGCCCATACACACCCCATCCAGGGATGGAACTCAGGACCTATGTATGTGCCTGACCAGGAATGGAACTCCCAACCTTCTGGAGCACAGAATGATGCTCCAACCAACTGAGCCACATCAGCCAGGGCTATCAAACAATGTTTTATAAGTGCATATCATATGTCAGCACTGGGCCAAGTTGTGGCATTCCAAGAGTGAAAAAGATCTACTCAAGATCTGTGTCTTCTGGAGTTTAAAGTCTATGGAGAAAAAAAGACAAGTAACCTGAAAATGAACTCATGTCTCTACAATATTCACATTAATTGTATAACAGGCATTCTTCAACATTTTGGGAAACATTATTTTTTCATCTGTCTATAGAGCAAAACTTGCTGAAACCAGCAAGAATCTCTGGTCTGTACTGCAGATAGCAAATGTCCAAGAGAAATCCTGACAACCCTCCAGTAATGCAGGCTCAAGTGGTTAGCAAACAGTTTCAGTGTTGAGCACAAGTGTCCTCTCTTCTGCACCCCTTTTCCCCCGACTTCCGACTTTGTGTACACAGCAAACAGATTTCTATTATAGGAAATCTTATGCTTCTTACACATATTTGTTTACCGGTCTACTAGACCACCAAGACAAAGACCACTTCTCCTTTGTATATCTAGCAATCTAGCATAGTGTCTAGTAGTTAGAAAGATATATAATAAATGTTTCTTAAACTGAGTACAATTATCTTCCTATAATTTTATGTCTCTTTCCAATGGAAACAACAGATGAGTTTCTGGATGTTTTCACTAGTATATCTACATACTTTGTCCCACCAATACACAATCATATTTAATAAACAGATTTCTGATAAAAATAGAAGCTATTATTTATTGAGCACTTGCTATGTGCCTGACATTAGCATACAAATCCATTATCTAATTTGACACCACCATAATCCTCAAAAGTAAGTATATTAATATGTTAACCTTTAAGCTGAGGATACAAACATAAGGAAGAGTAACAACCAACTGGCAAACAGGTTTCAAAACCAGATGTGGCCAACAGATTTATTTATTCACTATAATACACTGCCTCTGCTTTTCACATCACTTGTTTATCAGTGAATTCAAATCCTGCCACCTCCATAAAGTCTTTTTCACCTCCCCACAATAATCTGTGCCTTTTATTGTTTATTAACCCTGTGGTGGTCACGGATGTCCTGAGAGATACAACAAACTCTTTTCTTAAATATTGTTACATATATCGATTACATAGGTTCAAGGTCATGACTAGCTTGAATGTTACAGCTTAACAACAGTCACATACAACACACATATGCACTGGATATATGTAATAATATTGAAGCAAAGAATTTGTGTCTCTGAGATCAGTCACAACCTCCAGCATCAAGTGTACAATGCATTGGCTTTAATATAGTCACAGAGCTGTGCATCCATCAAAACCATCAATTTTAGAACGTTTTATCACCTCAAAAAGAAACCTTATACACTGTCAATCACCCAATTCCTCCCATTTCCCACTTCATTTCTAGGCAACTGCTAATCCACTTTATATCAAGGTAGATTTGCCTGTGCTGGACATTTCATGTGAAGGGAATTATGCAATACCTATTTTTTTATAACCAGCTTCTTTCCCTTTGCATTGAGTTTTCAAAGTTTATTAATATGTTCATCATTGATGGGCATTTTGTTGTTTGCATTTTGGCTATTATGAAGAATGCTTTCATGGACATTAATATGCCACTTTTGTGTCAACGTATATTTTCATTTCTCTTGGGTATATGCCTAGAAGTGGGATTGCTGGGTCATATGGTAACATTATGTTCAAATTTTTGAGGAACTGCCAGATTATTTTCAAAGTAACTGTACAATTTTATGTTCTCGCCAACAGTGAATAAGTGTCCTAATTTCTCCACAGTGGCTCTTCTTATCTCCTCTAGAACTTATGACTCTTACTTTTCAGGGTACTTTCCATATGCCATCTTGATTGATCACTTACCTTTTTTGTGTATGTATCTACATATCCAGTATGCTAGTCTGTTGTGACCTTTTAAGATGAAAAACATGTTCCTTCTCTCAAAAGGATCAAGATTTGAGAAAGATATAGAGATATTAGAATCAAATGAGATATTAGAGTGATAATAAGCAGTGAAACCAAGATTATTTTTATGTATGGAGGAAAAGGACCTCACTCACCATGTTAAATAGGAAATAGTCCTCATAAAATGTAAAGCTTAAGGTGAGTCTTAAAGAAACCATAGAAATTGGCCAAACTAAGAAATAACAAAAGTATGTTCCAGAAAAAGAAACAAAGGTACAACCTTCGTATGTATTTCCTTGCCAATTATAGATGTGGAGGTAGGTATAGTGTGTAGGTAAGTAATATATAAAAGACCAACAGGTACATGAAAAGATGCTCAACATCCATAGTCATTAGGGAAACCAAATTAAAACCAAAATGAGATATCACCTAACAGCTGTTAGAATGACCATCATCAAAAGATAAGAGATAAATGGTGGCATGGATGTAGAGAAAAGGGAACCCTTGTATACTGTGGATGGGATTGTAAATTGGTAGATTTACTATGGAAAACAGTATAAAGGATCCTCAAAAATTAAAAATAGCACTACTATATGACCCAGCAATTCTATTTCTAAGAACATGCCCAAAGGAAACAAAATTGTAACTTGAAAATGTATCTCCACTTCTATGTTCATAAAAGCATTATTTACAATAGCCAAGACATGAAAACAAGCTGAGTGTTCGTGGATGGATGGATGGATAATGAAGTTGTGTATATACATACAATGGAATATTATTCAGCCCTTAAAAAGAGGAAATCATACCATTTGCAAGTACATGGATAGACCTTGAAGGCATTATGCTAAATGAATAAGTCAGACAGGGAAAGACAAATACTGCATGATTTTATTTAAATGTGGAATAGGAAGGAAGGAAGGAAGGAAGGAAGGAAGGAAGGAAGGAAGGAAGGAAGGAAGGAAGGAAGGAAGGAAAGGGGAGGAGAGGGGTGGGGAGGGGATGGGAGGTTAGATTGAAAAAGAGATCAGATTCATAGTTACCAGAGACTGCAGGCAGAGGTTGAGGGGAGGAATTAGAGAAAGGTGGTCAAAAGATACAAATTTTCAGCTTTCAGATAAATACTAGGGATGTGATGTCAGCATGATGACATTAACTAACACTGCTGTATGATGTCTAAGAAAATTGGTAAGAGCTTAATGCTAACAGTTCTTATCATAAGGAGAAAATTTTTATCTTTTTATTGCATCTATATGAGAAGATGAATATTAGCTGAGCCTATTGTGATAATTATTTTAAAATATGTATAAATCAAACCACCATGCTGTATACCTTAAACCTATAGAGTGATATAATGTCAAATGTTTCTCAACAAAACTGGGGACAAAGAGTTCTCGTCAGAAGGAAAGAAACTGTAACAATGTGTGGTATGGGTGTTAACTAGGCCTGTTGTGTAGTTTATTTGCTGCTAACTGAATTCAGACTGGCAGGGCATGAAGGAAATAGAAATTCCAAGACATAAAAATTTGAACTACCCATGGTCTCTGGCCATGGTTACCTGCCTACAAAAATACCAAGAATCAAGTGGTTTTTTCAAAAAGTAAAATTAAAAGGAAAATATATTGGTGTATAAAGTTTAAGCCTGATTGATAATAGCTTTTTTTTTCAATCTTAGGACAATCCTCAGATTTCTATACTCAACTCAACAGGAAATGAGCTGCCAAAGTAGCGTGACCTTCTGAAAAGAGCATCTTCCCAATGACCACAGCAGATGAGGCCATAAAGGACACAGAGCATAACAGTAGCTGCCAGGAGTCCTCATTATTCCTGTTTACAGAATATGACAGGGGCCAGTGACCACTGTGTGATGTTCCCAAGTTTCCTATTTTTAGTTGGGAGTTTTTATTGCAATTACTTATCTTTTCTCTTTCATTGCATTTTGCATTTTGGGAGAGTAGGTGATGTGGCATTGGTTGCTAGATCATAAGGAACTCCAGATGGAGCTAACCCATAGAAAGAAGGTAGAAAGAAGATATTTGCCAGTTACAGCAAAAGGGTATATACCACTTGTGATCTGGTAGTTATTACCCAAAACGTGCATTTCCCCCATCAGGTAGTATCCAGGCATATTGAGTTAGTATTGGCTCTCACTCTTTCCATGGTTAGTCCTGATTGGTGTAAGCCAGAAGTTACTCCCAAGCCCCTTGCCACAGTTATTGGGTGGGATGGGAGGAGGGAACCCAGCCCTAATCACAGCCATACCCTAACCATATGAATTTTCTCAGGGATCATCCAACCAGCGCAAAGCTCAGTACAATGGTTCAATGGTTGCTGGAAGGAACTTTCTCTCACCCTGAGGATAAAAGTGATAAGCATGTAATTGCTAGTAATTTTAAGAATCATCTCGAGACCATGAAGGAGACCAGTGTGAAACAAAGAAGATATAGCTAGGACAACAAAGCAGATAGAATTCAAAGACCTAAAACTGAAGTTTTAATCAAATCACTTCTAAAGCTTCCTTCACCCCCATGGGACTTCTCATTTATGTAAACAATTTCCATTGATTACTTAATACAGTTGGAATTTGGTTTTCTGTTACTTTTAACCCCCAAATCTTTAACTGTTAGAAAAATTCTGTATTTCTAGCTTTGTTGTAAATATCAGAAAATGCATCATCATTTCTTAAAATGGAAAAGAGCCTCATCTACCTTCCTCACTTTGTCCATGCTCATGTTAGAGTGAAATAAAAAATTACCTACTGTCCCTGAGAGCAATACTTTCAGATTCATGTGAAGCTCTGCTTTCACATTAAGCCAGTGGAAAACTATTTCAAAAATTGATTGATAACATGGTATAAAAAGTATGTAAAAGAGTAAACTGTGGATGTTTTAGTACCTTCTAGCCCCTCCTCCAATCAGGTCTCTTTGGAATGCTGTGCAGCATGTACCCATCTATGAAATCCTTGTTAGGACATACATGATCCCCCTAACTTCTCGCTCTTCTGAAAATTGTCATTGGCCATTCTTTGTCTTACATGGTTCAGCTTGATTCATAACTGGGCCTGAATCACTCGCTTAGTATTTGAAAATGTGAACTGCTTCTATTATCAACTCAGGCGCTAATACACAAAAAGGGCC
Source organism: Anoura caudifer (assembly GCA_004027475.1). Taxonomy (NCBI): domain Eukaryota; kingdom Metazoa; phylum Chordata; class Mammalia; order Chiroptera; family Phyllostomidae; genus Anoura; species Anoura caudifer. The sequence continues at coordinate 88,968 of PVKU01000867.1, forward strand.
CAAGCAAGAAAGAGAAACAAGACAAGCTGTCATGTCATCTATTTAATCATTATAATAGATTAACAAAAGTTAATTTACAGGATCAGTTGCTTTTAATTATGATCTCCAAATAATAACTCAAAAATGTGGTGATCGTAAATTAAAATCACATGTGTCTACTCTATTTCCTTTATTCTTCATTATATCTTTAAAAATTAGATTGTATCTGTGGAATTAAACTTCTAAAAACATAAAAAATGAATGCTGGAGTATTTTTATATTATGGGTTAATTCTAACATGAGTAGAATTTAGTGATGAGTAGAATTTAGTAGAATGTTACACATAATTCTCAATGCTTAATTGAATGTCTTATCTGTGACTGTTAAACACTACTTTGAGAGTGCAAAACTCAAAAAGTGAGCTAGATTTTATCAATATAGTATCTATATTGAATGATAATATTGCTTTCTTAAAAATTATCATTTTTGCAGAAAGAGCAAACAGTACTCTGGGCAGAAGGCCATGCAAGAATTTCTGCAATTAAGATAAATTGAGTTTGAATTAAACTTTTTCAAGATTTTTGGTGTACCACAAAATTAACACATCATGAGAAAACTCTGAAGTTTGAAAAATGGAGTTTGAAAAAACATGGTCAACCCTAAGCAAGAGTCTCCTGAGAGTCTGATCACTCTTTTAAGTAGACCAGAAAAAGCAAAGTATTACATATGAAAAGAAGCCCTTTTTATTTATTTCTCTTTCTTTAAGTTATGTATGTTAAGTGACTCTAACAATAAAGAGAACTTTGTGTCCTTGTGTCTGACTTTAACTGAGCACAGAAAAAAAAAAACATCCAAACCTCTGAAAGTTATCTCTATTGGAGACCAACTCTGCCTTGCATATTTGTTATTTTGTCAATTCAGGATTAACTACTTTACAGTTTAAATTATAAATAAAGAGAAGACTAGTCAATTTTATGACAATTTTCTAAGTTTGAAATAATTGTAAGCATTTAAAGAAAGCACAGTGTATCAAACCTGTAGGGTCTAAATCTATTTCTGGCACTAAGCCACAAACCTGCTTTTTTGGAGTGGGGAAATTCCCTAACAGACAAAGCATTGTTTTGCCTATTATTTATACAATATGTTTTTGTATTATTTAATATATTTATTAGATTCTTTGCTTAAAATGTGTATGGTATACCCCAGTATCATATAATAATTTGCCTAACTTTTTTACCTAAAGTTATAATGTAATAAATGTTAATAGTGCATTTAAATAATAACACCTAGAGATTGTGACTGTAAAATTAGCTTTTACATTAATGAAGTTATTTTTTAAGTAAAATTAGGTTTATGAGTTGCCCCATATCTGGGCCCTTATGGAAATGTTTTATGATCAGGCTCCTGAGTAAAATATGGGTTACATGAGTTCTGATACAAGGAGCATGAACAATGGTGTGCTCTTTGCTTTCCATAGAATGCTATGAATCCTCAGTTACTGTGGGATGACCTCTTGCATAGATAACATTTATCTAAGGTTTACAATAGTAGCATAAGATTTATTGTTAACAATCTGTAGTGACATAAATATGCTTTATAATTACTACCTACAAAGTATATATCACCCAATTACATGTATTCACTAAAAAATACATACGTTTGAGACTATTAGTTGGTCATTGTCTCTTTACAGAAATTTATCCCCCCCTCAAACTCAACAAAATTATCCTCTTCTGAGTCTCTGGGTTTTTAGAATTTTCTTTATCTGATTCACAGGGTTTCCTTTCTCTGCCCTCTACTTCAGTGTAGCTGTTCTTCAAGTTTCCATCCTTTGTTCTGTTCTCACTCAGATTTAGTCATTTTCTCTGGGTAAATTTTTCTACTCACCATGGACCTTATTCCCTTAATGCAAATGATTCTGAAACACACAGGCATCTTCAGAATAGAATCTTTTCTCTCAATCTTCATTAGTACACTCTGCATGCCCACCCAAAACTCATTCACTGTATCTATCTTTGGTGATTCCATGGAAGTTTGTTTTGTTTTGTTTTAACTCTCCGACCCAGAATTGTCTCTTGAGTTCAAAGTAGATTTTATAGCTGCCTACTCCATATGCACCTAGATGTCCACAGGCAACTTACATATTCCAGAACAAACTCATTATCCATCCTCCACAAAACCGGATTAGGTTTTTTGCTTAATTGCTTTTGTAAGCCTCTATGTTAGTTAAGACACTAGTTTCACCTCCTTTAACAAAGGCTCAAACACAATAGTGGCTTAAACAAGATAAGCCTTGATTTCTATCTCACATAAAAACATAAGCATCTGCAGTGCAAGGCTGATATGGTGGCTCCATGGATTCCCAACCCATCCTCCTTACATATTGTTGCTCTCCCATTGTCCCATTGTCCCATTGTCCCATTTGACACATGGCCTTCTTTGCATGGTCAAATATTCATGCTCCAGTTCATGCCATTACATCTTCATTCTAAGTGATGCAATAAGGAAAAAGGTTTAGTGAAGGTAACACCTCTTCTTTTTTTAATGCAGAACACAGAAGACGAACATTTCTCTTGAATTCACATCCCATCGCCCAGAGCTTTGCCACATAGCTCTATAGGCTATAGGCAAAGCTGGGAAATGTCTGTTTTAGCTGGGCAACCTTGGGGCCTGCTAAAACTCAAGTACTCTGTAACAAAAGAGGAAGGGAATAGTATATATTGCGGAGCAATCATCAATCCCTCTCACATTCAGTTCCATAAGAAACTCTTTGCCTCTCTGTCCTCTGCTTCACTACTGCTACTGCTTTGTTAATGTATGTTGATTCTTCCCCTGGAAATGCACATTGAGGGTTTCAGATCCTGCAATCTGAGTGGGATGGAAATGAGTGCCTTCACCAAACTCATGGCATATACCATGCATCTAAGGCTATATTAATTCACTGTAATAGTGACTTACCTCTAACAAAAATACCACATCTGTCCTCATGAATAGCTGTGATGAAGAATAGTATTTCATTGAGCTTGTGATAGTCTACTGACTTCTTCTAGACTATAAAAGTTTCCACAGAAGCCAGACAAGTGAATCTAGGGGAGATATGCTGGGGACCACCATCCCTCAATCCTTCAGCTCCAGCACCAGCAAACTTTTTCAGTAAGGGACCAGAGGGTTAATATTTCAGGTTTTGCAGGCTATGTAGTGTTGGTTGCAACCAGGCCAACCACTGTAAGCTAAACCTTGAAGAGAACCCCATGGCTTAAGTTCCTTTCATATGCTCTCACTTTAACTGGGGGTCCAGCTGATGTGTTAGGTTTCCTCATAAAAATATCAACTGTGACTCAGTGTCCAACTACTTTTTAAATGTTTTGGTGCACATTACCCAAGTAAATGCCCTTTGATCTTTTTTGGGAAGGAATGTAGGAATCATAACTAGGTACACCTGCCATAGCCTCACATGGTCCAGCCCCATGGGGACCTAGCCCTAATCCATTCATTAGTGGAATTTGGGTCTGAAAATTGGCTCCATACTTTGGGCAAGGGATTATGATGCTTTCACTTTTGTGGCCACTCAGCTTCCCGGTTATTAATCCTTCATTTCTTCTTTTGGTACATGCTGAGTGATTCTGTTTTCACTGCCCATCTGTTTTGCCCCCAAGGTTGTCACATTTTGTTGACTTCTTCCATAACTTTGTGAGTCTTGACTGGTATTCTCACCTTATTGGTCATTGCAATAATTGAAATCCCCTGGCTTCTGGCAGTGAAGTGCCACTAGGCGGCCTCCAGCTTCAGGGTCCTAGCATCTCCTTTGCTATCAATGAGTCGAGTCCTCTACTGTCACCTCTGGCCCACAGAGCATCACCAACCCCTCGTTTAATGATACTGGCATTTCTCTCACCAGTGCATTCTTTATGGCCTTGGTAAATTTTTGTCCTCTGAGCCTTCCCATGGAACATATTCATCTTACCATCTGCCAGCCATGTTTGTGTATCCATTCCAGCATGCCTATTTCTGTGAGCTTCTCCCTTCTCCATCCTTCTGCCATGGTGGTCCTAGCATTTCAACTCTGCTTGGCATAGCCTGTCTGTCTTGGTTGGGATTTTATCATCTTTGAAATTCAGCCACTCTAACTACAACATCTGGGCATGGTCATCACCTTTCTCCAGCCTCCCCAGAAGGAAATAAAACCTTTCTTGTTTGTTATCAAAGATGCCCCCTTGTCTTCCCAGTCAGCTTTTAATTGCTTGTTATTCACTCTCAATTATACATTATCCTTCTGTAGAGCATTGGTGCTGCTTAGCAATAGCCATCCAATCCCATTAACTTTAGAGCTACCATGTTCTCTACACATCTCAAATTAACCAAACGATACATTCTGCCAATTTAGCAACAGTGAACATTTTAACAATTGAACCTCCCTGTGGCCAGGGGATGTCTATGCTCAATGTATCACCAGTGATAAGGTTTTTATTGCCAGCAGACAATGAATGATTCAGGCCAAAATCCTATCTTATCACCTATTCCAGGAAGCAGAGGCTGAGACAAAATTTGGCATGCAGGATGCTTATTAGAGACCAAAACTTTGATAGGAAGGAGAAAAGGAAGCTGGATTGGGCAGACAGATAAGTTGAGCAGTGATGTAGTCAGAATAGAGTTTCAGCCAACCCAGCAGAAAGCTCTGGAACAAAAATATCTTTCAGAGTCCTGTATCAGGTCAAAATGATCAGGCCTTTGTATTACCACTTCTCTCATTCACCAGAAGCAGATTACCCTGAGAACGATATTGGACCTTTGGATAGACAGCCCTTTGTACCTGTGCAGATCCTAAAAGAACACACAGCTGTAGAATGATAACTATACCTCCTGCAGCTAAGTAGGAAGTTTTTATTTAAAAAGAATCTGATGGAGAATCTTTGTGTCTAGCATACTAAAGCACTGGCAATTTTCCTCAATGGCTAAAGCGTTCTCATCTTTGTGCATTTGATCGTACTGTCTCCTCTTCCAGGCATACTCTTTCTTCTAGAGAAACTGAAATTTCCAAGCTACATGGTTGTTCAGTCTATGAAGCCTGATTACAAATTATTTATGTCATTATTATAGCCATTTTCAAGCTATATTGTAATAATTTACTTGCTCCTTTTGTCCAATATATTGTAAACTCTTTGAAGACATAAATTATGTATTTCATTTTATATCTACACATCTAAAACAATGTCTTTAATATAAGAAATATTAAATAAATGCTTCCTAAATTAATGAGAAAACTTGTTTTTTACCCTATCTTTATATGAAAACTAGACACCTAAAGATTTTGAAAATTACTCATTTATCTCTCTTACTGCATTTTTATACAATTTTAAATTAATGACAGACTAGGTAGTAACATTGGAATCTATACATTCAGTTCAAACTACTTCCCCATTCTTGCATATGTCTTATTGCCTGGTGGATATTTTCTTCTGACTGTCCAAAGACATCTCAGACTCAACATATCAACATATCTCAAAGGACATACATTATTTTCCATCCCCAAGCTTGTTCTTTCTTATACAGTCTCTGTCTCCTTTAATGCCACTATCTAATCATCCAGCTAGAAAACTGAGAACCTCCCTAAACTTCTTTTTCCTTCATTGTCTATGTTCACTAAATCCTGATCACTTAACTTTCTAAATAATTTCAGCTATGGTGTATCCTTTCTATCTTCTCCATTCTCCTAATATTTATGGCCAATTTAGATAATTCTGCCATTTTCTGGATGAATTCTTAAGTGATCTTCAGTCTTACTTCCTTAAAATCTATGCTTCAACACTTTCCCAAATAGCATTACACTAAATGGTGAGAGACTCAAGCCTTCCTGCTAAGATAAAAAATAAGGTAAGGATGTCTCCTCTCACCACTGCTTTATAACATCATACTGAAAGTTTTGCCTAATGTAATAAGACAAGAAAAGGAAATAAAGATATACAGATTGGAAAGGAAGAAATAAAACTTTCCTTTTTTTGCAAATGAAGTGACTATCTATGAAAATCCAAATGAATTGATCAAAAAAACCCTGGAATCAATAAGTTTTTATGGCAAGATTACAAAATACAAAATTAATATACAAAAGTTGATTGCTTTCCTATATATTTGCAATAAAAAATGAAATTTGAGACTAAAAAGTACATTACCATTTACATTAGTACCACCAAATATGAAATACTTTGGTATAGATCTAATAAAATATGTACAAGATCTATATGAAGAAAATTATAAAACTAATAAAAGATATCAAAGAAGAAAACTAAATAAATGAAGAGATATTACATGTTCATGAGTGGAAAGACTCATATTGCCAAGGTGTTAAGTTCTTCCCAACTTGATCTATAGATTCAGTGCAATTACAATCAAATCACAGATAGTTGTCTTGTGAATACAGACAAAATAATTCTGAAGTTTGTATGGAGAGGCAAAAGACCCAGAATAACCAACTCAGTATTAAAGGGAAAAAACAAAATCAGAGGACTGACACTATCTAATTTCAAGACTTGTGGCAGACCCTTCTGCATGGCATGGACCCAGCTCCCACTTGGAGATGCACAGGACCCATGCCCACAGATAGGTTCTCTTGTGGGTAGTTAGATTTGCAATATACCTAGGCTGTTTTGAAATTTGCTCTTTGCTGAAATTCCCTCACCCTGCAAATGCTAAACCTTGGGCCCAGTGTAACTGGCTCAACCACTTTTGCCTATTCATTTGCTAATATCCTTCTTCTGTGATGTAATGAGGGGTATTGGCTCCTTTGTTGTAACCAGGATAGTGAGGAAGAATCATCTTATAATGTGAAGAGAGAGAGAGAATAAAGGCCTGTCATGGCGGAGGCCAGGGCTTTTGCTTCTCTTGAGAGAAAAGCCATGCTGTTGCCCTATTTCCTCCACTGGACTGGGTAGTCCACGTGTATGTTTTATTTCATCCATAATGATGGGGACACTGCTGGCTGGTGTCCGCATCAAAGACTTACTATAAAGATATGACAAAAACAAAGTACAGTCAAGGAAGAGACAAATAGGTCAATATAACAGAAGAGAGCCCAGAAATAGCCTCACATCAGTATAGTCAACTGATCTTTGACAAGAGGAAAGACAATACAGTAGAGCAAAGATAGTGTTTTCAACAAATGATGCTGAAACAATTGGACATACACATGCAAAAAATAAATCAAGACACAGACCTTAACACCATTCTCTCTCTCTCTCTCTCTCTCTCACACACACACACACACACACACTCACGCACACAGGATCACAGACCTAAATATAAAATACAAAACCATGAAACTTCTAGAAGATAACATAAGTAATCTTGGGTTTGCTGATGACTTTTTAGGTAAAATGCTAAAGGCAAAATCCATGAGAAACAGGACTTTATGAAAATGAAAAACTTCTCTGTGAAAGACAATGTCAAAAAATGAGAAGACATACTACAGTCTGGGAGAAAATATTTGCAAAAGACACTTCTGTAAAGGACTTTCAGCCAAAATACGAAAGGAAGGAAGGAAGGAAGGAAGGAAGGAAGGAAGGAAGGAAGGAAGGAAGGAAGGAAGGAAGGAAGAAAGAAAGAAAGAAAACGAAAGAAACCTCTTAAAACTCAACAATTATAAAATGAACAACTGGAAAAGTGAGCCAAAAACCTAACCTATATCTTACCAAAGAAAATGTACAAATGGTTAATAAGTACACTAATGAAAAGATATTCAACATCATATGCCTCTAGGGAATTGCAAATTAAAATATCATTGGAAACAGAATTTTGGAGGTTAAAGGACCTTTGATGTAATTTTATATAAACTTCTCTCTGAATTCAAGATCTATTTACCCACATTTAAGCAATAACTCAGCAAAAACCAATGTTAAACCTCCCACATACAGTTTTCTTATTTGAAAGTAAAATACGTGTAAATTAACAACAAGTGAAAGACAGTTTACTGAGTTTGCATGTAAACAGCCACAGAAAATTAAAAGATTGAGAGTAATGACATGATTTTAGTTCTAGTGTATTTTCAACTTTCAATATGTAATAAAGAACATGAGGAAAAATTACATTTCTATTTTAGAAGGTTAGAACTTTCTAAAGCAAGATCAGGTGCTTGGAGTTTTAAGACAGGCAAAACTTTGATAGAAGTGGACTTTTTTTTTTTTTTTTACAACACTAGCACTCCATTAAACAACAAGAAGCCACTTATTCCATGTTTTTACAAGTCATGCTTTTTCTTCAGAAATAAAATTTCCATTTATTTGAAGATCACTCATTACTAGTTTTACTCCTTCAAAATGTAGTTTTCCAGCCCTAGCTGACTGGCTGATTTGGTTGGAGCATTGTCCTGTACACTAAAATGTTGCAGATTTGATTCCTAGTCAGGGCTCATACCTGGATTGTAGGATCAGTCTCTGGTGTGTATGTGGGGGAGGCAGCCAATTAGTGTTTCTGTCTAGCATGGATCTTTTTCTCTCCTCTCCTCTCCTCTCCTCTTCTCCCTCTCACCCCCTCTCTCTCCATTTCTCTTCCTCTCTCCCTAAAATCATTATATATATATATATATATATATATATATATATATATATATATATATATAATGATTTGGTGATATATATAATGATATATATATTTGGTGAATATTTTTTTTAAAAGGTAGTTTCCCAAAGTTAGGAATAGGATAAGAAAATAACAAATGTCCTGTGTACAAAGGTTAAAGAGAGTTGATTACGGAAGCCAATGAAGCGCCTCATTGTACAATGGATTATTTGTATATCTCCTAGGATATGAGTTTTGAGCAGTTCCATGTCTATTCTGAAACCTTTCATTACTAATTTAGTAATGGATGGTATCTGTTCAGGTGGCAATGAATGAATGAATAACATCACCCAGCAATATGGCAATTTAGTGTTGTCAAAAGACAGGTATGCTTGTGGTCCTTCCAAATCAAATACTACTTCTAATGTTATTAGGTTAGTTATTTTGTTTTTGGCATTCTCCTGAAGAATGAGAAAGCTCTATGTTTTTATATATGAAATGGGATTTGTGAATGTGGATGAAGGAGAATTTAGTATGCCAATTACTGAGTCTATTTTTCTTGCAAAATGAAGAGAATATTTTTTTTTACCATTGTTTTCATGCAGTGCTTTGGGGATATTTGAAGATGCAGGGAAATGTCATGGTGGAAGTAATAGTAATATATATTTTTTAAACGTTGGGTTAGTGAGACTCATTACAACTATTCTTGATCCATTTTTGGCTAAATAAGGAGGGAACTTTTACCAGCTGATGGCCGTTTGGTGACCTGCATGGAAAGAATTGGTTCACTCAGAAGAGCACAATTGAGAGAAGTGATCACTTCTCAAAAGGTGACATCATTATTTGGCACCAGCTGGCATCCTGGGCACGGAGAGTGAGTTATACTCTCAACTCTGAATTTTCCCCTCTAGATTACCTTTGTGACTCACCAGAGGGCAGTGTGCAGTAATCCGCTCTTCTGCTTCCTGCATTGGGTGTCTCCTATGGACAAGCCAAGGTCAAATCACCAGAAGCAGACAACAGGCAAGATAATAGATTATGAAAGTCATTTTGTTACATTTGTTGTATCTGTGCCCCTTACATGGAATTCTTAATATTGAGAAATTAATCAATTGCCTCATAAGATGTAATGTAATGAGTTTTTAGTAAATTCTGTTACACTTTCAATTTTCTGACAATAATTTTGGCATTACTGAACTCAATTCTCTTGCACGGATTTACAAATGCATTATGTTATCCAAAGGTGGGTAGATTGCCTTCCTTCACATATCTCACACCTGTGTTTCCAAGGTTTTCAAGCTTACAACCAGATTAAATAATTCAGTGAATATGTATTAAACAATTGAAGTCTGGTATACAACAAGAGAAAGCATCTATACCAGACTCCTATTAAAGAGGAGCTTGAAATCGGTCAGGGGATTAAAGTGTAAATGAAAACTTAAATACATGATGAAAATTATACAAAGTGGGTGATACATAGGGAATACGGTACTATGAAAATTAAGAGGATGGAAGAGATGAAGGCTTTTGGGAAGGGTTCAGAATCTGAGCTGAGTCTTACAGGTGAGACAAATTCATTTAGACATATTGAAAGTAATAAAACTAAATCCTAGATAAAGGAAACATCATGTGCATGGAAAGTTAAAGGGTCTAGGGAGCTTGCAGTATGGAAAAGGTAGTAGCAGAAAACGATGCTAGAGATATATATTATGAATAGGTCCTTGAGCTTATTGAATACCAGGCATGTTCAAAAATTGAGCTGCAACAGGAAGTTGTGGAACTAAAGACCAGAGTTAGCATTGCACACTGTCAGAAAATTGATCTGGCAGCCTTGAGTGGAATGGATTGGGTAAGAATCTAAAGGTAGGGGAGTTGAGTCAAAGAACTATTTGAATCATTCTGTAGGCTTTCAGATTAAAAAAATAATAAAGGCAAGCAAGAGGTTCCATAAAAGTAGAATTGGTATGAGTAAAAACTAAGTAAATGTGGGTGGGGTGAAGAGAGAAATTAAAACACAGTTTGAGGTTTTTAGCTGAACTGGAAAGGTGACAATTTCATTCAATGAAATATAAGACTCAGGAGAAGCAAGTTTGGTAAAGAAATTGATATGTTTACCAAAAAACAAATAGAAAACTGTAGTAAAAATCTTTATGAGTTTAAATACTCCTCTTTTTTTTTCCAATTTAATTTAGATGAATTTAGAGGACTCAGTCTTCATACCTCCAAAAGTCCACTAAAATAACAAATTTTTGTTTATTAAAATGTTTCAAAATCTTTAAACATGAAAATCTAACAGAAGTTTGTTATATACTCAAGGTTAACAGACTTGAATTACATCATCATGTTTAATGGGAGGAATTGCAAGGTGTTAAACTTTATTAATGTTAAAAATTTAAGAGTATCCTAATTTTTAAAATAGTTAATTTCTAACTGTTAAAATAGAAAGAATTGCAACTTTTCACTGATGTAACTATGTTCTATGCATTTTTTCTTTCTAATAGAAAACTATGATAGAACATCTAAGGGTATCTATAATAACCTTGGTGAAAAGACAAAAAGAACAAATATACCTTCTTTTAATATTTTTAAACATCTTTTAGGAATTAAGTGAAAAAAGTCTGTAATGGAGTCCAATTTGCTCAAACACATGGCAATTATTTTTCTCAAATTGGTTGACAGTAACAAAATATAGAGACCAAGCTGTGAAGGTACTTTTCCAGTTGAAGCATCTGCTTTTGTTGCAAATTTCTCAATCATATGGGAGGTTTTGGAGTTGCCTTGAGTTCATCTGTTAATTTTTTTCAGCTCAAATTAAATAATGACCTCATAAGTGGCATAGACTTGTATCTTGGCCACTAAAAACAAACTAAACAAAACAAACAAAGAAACAAAAAACCTAGTGGTAAATTTTCCACCTAAATTGAATTCTATAATCCTATCTTTCACTCTTGACCCTTGAAACATCTGCTAATCAAATAGCTCTTGTCCATACCCGTGGACCCTACAGCTTGAATTTTTTTCTGTGTAAACCACAAAGAATTCTTCTGCATGTTAATTATGTCCTCTCTACCCTGACCACATACCTATATAATTATTTAGAACAAAATTAAGCCATTCATCTTCATAGGCTATTGTACATGATATTTCTTAGTATATGCCTTATCAAATTAAAACTTCCAGGCTTTATGCTGCTTTTAACATCACTTTCTTAGTCATTTAGATGTACTAAAATATAATAGGAAGTCCTCCTGAATTCCATGCCATCATGGCTTTAAGCAAATTTTCCAGAAATCAATATCACCACATTGTGTTGTGATTCCCCCTTAATGAAAAGTAAATCACTTAAGAAGGAGGGATGGTGTCTAGTTTAAGAAGCCCTCTGAGAGCAGCAGCTTCTTAGAAAACAAGGAAGGGATGGAAGAGTCAGCTAGTGCCAAGATTTCTGGCAGTGGGAAAGGTCACAATACCGGCTGGTATTCTGCTGGAGGGAGGAGACAGAGGTCCCCATGAAATGAGATTATAGTTATTATCCAAGGATCAGAAAGCATAAGAGAATCAAAAATTTCTGGTCCTGCTTTTCATGGATATCTCCTAATATATCTTTACTTGTATATGTATATGATTAGTTAATTGTGACAAAATACACATAAAATTCATGAGCTTAACCACTTTAAGTGTACAGTTCAATGACATGAATACATTCACATTGTTGTGTAACCACTGTCATCCATCTTCAGAACTCTTTTCAATTTGCAAAACGGAAATTCTGTACTTGTTGTCCACCTCTCCGCAACCCAGCACCTTACAACAAGCATTCTACTCCCTGGCATGAACTTGACTCTTACAGACTCGTATTAAGTGGAATCAAAGTACCTGTTTCTTTCTGGCCAGCTTATTTCACTTAGCATAATGTCCTCACAGTTTATCCCTGTTTTAGCACGTGTCAGAATTTCCTTTCTTTTTTTAAAAAAAAAAAAACAAAAGCTGAAAAACACTCTTGTGTGAATATACCACATTCTGTTTCCCCATTCATCTGTCAGTGGACACTTGGGTTGCTTCCACTGTTCGGCTGTTGTGAATAATGCTGCTATGAACATGAGCGCACAAATATCTCTTCAAGATTCTGCTTTCCATTTTGGGGGGTATAATTGCTTGATCATATGGTCATTTTATTTTTTAATTTTTTGAGGAAGTGCCATAGTGTTTTCCATACTGACTGTACCATTTTCTATTCTCACAAGTGCACAAGGGCTTTCTCCACATCTTCATTTACACTTGTTTTCTTTTTTGTTTTTTTTTTTTTTTTATAGTAGTCCTAATGGATGTGAGGTGGCTTCTCATGTGGTTTTGATTTGTATTTCCCTAATGACTAGGGATGTTCACCATCATTTCATGTGCTTATTTATATATATTCTTTAGAGAAGTGTCTATTCAAGTATTTTGCCCATTTTTAGTTGGTTTGTTTGTGTTTTATTGTTGAGTTGTAGTTCTTTATACATTCTAAAAATTAATCTCTTTTGAGATACATGATTTGCAAATATGTCTCCAATTCTGTGAGTTAACTTTTTCAGTTTGTTGGTCATGCCCTTCAGGGCACAGTTTTTAATTTTTATGTAGTCCAATTTATCTATTTTTTCTTTTATTGCCTGTGTTTTTAGTGTCATGGCCACAAAATCACTGCCAGATCCAATGTCATGAAGCTTTCCTCCTATGTTTTCTTATAAAGGTTTTATAGTTTTAACTCTTAACATTTAAATTTTTTATTCATTTTGAGTTCAGTTTTGTACATGAGGTAAGGCAAGGGCTCAACTTCACTCTTTCTGTATGTGTCTTTCCAATTATCTCAGCACCATTGGCTGACAAGAATGTTCTTTTCCATTGAACAGTCTTGGCACCCTTGTCAAAAATGATTTTACCATGTATGTGAGGGTTTATATTTGGGCTCTTTATTATATTTCATTGGTCTATATATCTGTCTTTATGCCAGTACCACACTATTTTAATTGCTATAGCTTTTTCATAAGTTTTTAAGTCAGGCAGTGTGAGACATCCAACTTTGTTTTGGCTACACAGGATCCTTTGAAATTCCATTTTAGGATGGATTACACTAATCCAACAAAAAAAAATCATTTGGATTTAATTAAAATTTTGATTGACCCAAATGCCACTTTTGGTAGTATTGACTTTTAAATGTTCTAATCTCCGAAGTATCTTTAAGGCTGAAACCAAGGGCCAGATCCAGTAAGCCCATTTATTGGATAAAAGGCACTGTGAACATTTCATTGTGGTCAATAATAATGTTAAATTCCAAGCAATTGATGAGGGAGTGAGGAATGAAGTTATTTGTCTATTAAAAAAAAATTTGTCTATTAGCTAAAATTTGTCTAAAATTTTAGACAAATGTCTATTTGTCTAAAATTTGTCTAAAGTTTAAAAAGAGTTTTGTTCTGATTAAATTCCTATGTATATTAGGTTTTAATTTATGTTTTATATTATTTACATTGATCTATATTTATGGTGATTTGGCACCATATCATATTTATTTTATTTTAATTGTTGTTCAAGTACAGTTTTCTGCCTTTTACCCCCTTCCTAGCCCACCCCTCCCAGCCCTCCCCACCTCCCTACCATTTCCACCCACCCTGTGTCCATGTGTCCTTTATACTTGTTCCTGCAAACCCTTATTATAATTTTATATCTTGGTAAATGAATTATCTATACATTGCTCATTTTTCAATAATAATTTATCTTTTTAACATTTTTTTCAGAAAAGTATTATGAAATTTTATTAAGTTTAAAAACATTCTCATTGAATTTTCATTAAATCATATTAAATGCATAATTTGAAGGGACTTGCTTATTTCATAACATTGATCTTCAACATCCAAAATTGAGGTATGCTTCTCCATTTATTCAAGATTTTTCTCAGAAAAGTTTTATATATCTCTTTATATATTTCCTACACATTGTTGCTAAGTTTTAGAGATATATATATGATATATATGAAATATATATAAATTTTTCCACCATCTTTTCTAACTTCATGTTGATTATTATTGCTGACACAGAAAAACATAATCCACAAATTGTACTGATTTTAACCTTAATTCATTTGAGTTTTACAGAGAAAAAATATCTGACAACAATGAATATTTTGTTCATTCCCATCCTGTAATTACACCTTATTGTTCATGGACTAAAGACTAAAGATTATGGAACTACGTCAGTAAATAATAGTGGTGTTATCAGTCACCGTGTTCTGTTTCCAACTTTTGCTGGAATGGCTCTAATCTTTCACTATTAAACATGATGGAACCCAGTGGAATAAGATATTATCATGGTTTAAATGTATTTCTCAGGTTGCTATGGGTTTTATTTTTTGTTTAAAATTTGGATTTTGAATTTTATCAAATATAATCTGTTGTATCACTCAGTGATCATCCAGGAAAATAGAAGGTACTTCATGTAATGAGGGTGCAAAGAGTTGAATAGGAATTTGAGGTTTATACAACTCTTGGAAGAATTAGAGAAACAATGGTCAGGGAGATCAAAACTGAACATGTCAGCCTGAAACACCATATCAGGTGGTTCTCAGAAACCCTTGAATGCTACTTGAATCTCACATTTGTTCATTTGTCCACTTGCACTGCCTCCAGGGACAAATGGCCTCCTTCTCCTGTGTTCTGTACATCTCATGTCAGTGCATCTTATTGGCAAGTTCTGAGTGGGAGTGGTAGCCTGTGGCTTCTCCCCTGTGGTGAAATGGTACGGAAATTAATGCAAAATGAACAACTATCCAGCCCAGTTACTGAAGATGAGTATTATTGCAATGAGCATACAAAATTTTTAATGTGATGAATTATATTAATGGGTTTCCTAATTTTAAGCCATATGTGAAATAAAGCCTACCTTATCTTGCTATATTTTTAATATATTATCAAATTTAATTTAAAACTATTTTACTTAGTTGAGGTTTTTTTGTATTATTTATGAATGATTACTGCAGTTGTATTTTGGTACTTTGTCTGATTTTGTTACAAAGATTTATACTTAATTTATAAAATTAATTGGGAAATTTTCAATCTTTTTATGTATTGGGAAAAAAATTTAAATTTATCACATTGGAATTTTGCTTAATAATTAGGAATAACGCACAAAAACTTCTGGGTCCAATACATTTTTTACCTCTTTCTTCCCTAGTTCATGAATAAATATTGATCTGTGCTCTTCTCAATTTAACCAATATTATAATAAACAGAACACTTTCTAAAACTGCAGAAACATGTTTATTCATAATGGGCATCATTCAATAACTGAATCAGACTAAATTAATGCAAAAATACTAATACCTACACATATCACGATTAAAATTTTTAAATTATATTTTATTGATTATGCTATTACAGTTGTCCCATTTCTCACCCATCATTCCCCTCCACCCTTCACACCCCCTCCTACCCACATTCCCCCCTTTAGTTCATGTCCACATTTCATAAGTTCTTTAGCTTCTACTTTTCACACACTATTCTTGCCCTCCCCCTGTCTATTTTCTACCCACCATCCATGCTACTTGTTCTCTGTACCTTGTCCCCCTCTCTCCTCCTCCCACTCCCCTGTTGCTAACCCTCCATGTGATCTCCATTTCTGTGTTCCTGCTCCTGTTCTACTTGTTTGCTTAGTTTGCTTTTGTTTTAGGTGTGGTTGTTAATATCTGTGAGTTTGCTGTCTTTTTACTCTCCTATTTTTTATCTTCTTTTTCTTAGATAAGTCCCTTTAACATTTCATATAATAAGGGCTTGATGATGATGAACTCCTTTAACTTGACATTATCTGAGAAGCACTTTATCTGCCCTTCCACTCTAAATGACAGCTTTGCTGGATAGAGCAATCTTGGATGTAGGTCCTTGACTTTCATGACTTGGAATACTTCTTTCCAGCCCCTTCTTGCCTGCAATGTCTCTTTTGAGAAATCAGCTGACAGTCTGATGGGAACTCCTTTGTAGGTGACTGTGCCCTTATCCCTTGCTGCTTCTAGAATTCTCTCTTTCATTTTAATCTTGGCTAATGTAATTATGATGTGCCTTGGTGTGGGCCCCAGTCTGTTCTCCCTTTTGAGCCATCCTTGGTTTTGTTTTGTTTTTTGTTTTGTTTTTGTCTGGTCTGGGCTGTTATGTAGTGAGGGGTGGAGCCTTAGGCATTCACCAGGGCAGGGTGCCCAGTGGCTGGGTTGTGATGCTGGGTGTGGGGGCAGGGTCCAAGAGGAACAATGGCGCTTGCTCCCCGCTGTCTCGAGGATTCCAGTCCCTTCACCCTCTTTCCCCTATCAAATTGGGCCCTTCTGGTGCTGATTTCCATGTGGGTGGGCCTGTGCATGCTCCAGGACTACATGAGTCTCCCCAGCGAACTCTCCTGTGAGGCTGGGACTCCCTCCCAGCACCTCAGCCCCTACAAGTGTTTTCAATGGTGCTTTTAGGCTTTACTTCCTGGTGCTGGGGCCCTGCATCACGCCGTCTGTCTTGCTGCCCGTTTTCACCTGGTTTACCTGTGCCCGAATGTGTGTCCACGGTCCACCGCCTTGTGCATTAGGCAATGCGGCCACTTGTGTGCCTGGAGTGACTGTGCGCCTGGGACTACCACCGGCATATCCTGCCACAATCCACTGGCCGCGGACTCTGTTGGCTGCTGACTCCACCCCTCCTACCAGTCTGGGTGAATCATTGATGTCAGACTGCCGCACAATTCAATTTTCTCTCTGTCCTGGTTGTTTTGTTTTTTTTTGGGGGGGGGGTTCTATATTTTTGTTGTCCTTAACTTAATCTTGGTTGTGAAAGGAGAGGCACAGCGTGTCCAGCTATGCCTCCATCTTGACCAGAAGACCCACAATTAAATTTTTTAAAATATTTTATTTATTTATCTTTAGAGGGGAAGGGAAGGAGAGAGGGAGAGAAATATCAATGTACGATTGCCTCTCTTGCATCCCTTGCTGGGAACTGGCCTGCAACCCAGGCATGTGCCCTGACTGGGAATCGAACCGAGATCCTTTCATTCACAGGCCTGCACTCAATCCACTGAGCTACATCAGCCAGGGCCACAATTAAAATTTTTAAATATAAAAACCAAAATGGCTTACAGCTTGGCAGCCAATTAACACAGATTGCCTATCAAAAAGTAACAATCAGTTTGGTTGGCTTGAAATTAGCATTGAAAGAGAGAAAATAATGTATCCTTTTGAGATAAAGTTTGTTACCCAAAAGTGTTAAACTCAACTAAGTTGTTCTTTACATATTAAGTAAACAGAAAGACATTCTTATACATGCAGGGACTTAGAAAATATAGGACTCATATTCTTAATGAAAAAAGATATGTCTTTGTCCACTGTAAAATGTATCAAAATAAACAGTGAATGAGATAAGGAAACAATAGAACAGAGGAGAAATTGACAGTTAATTGAGATGAGCATCAAGTGCAGTTCAAGACTGAATTAAAGGTCAAACATACTAAAGGGTTGTCTAACATAATCTATTTTTTAAGATTAAAGCTAATATTTAATAGAATTTAAGACAAAGAGTTTAAAAATATAATAGTCATGAGGTTGGATATGAGACAGTTTTTATTTTTTTGATATAATTAATCACTTATTTATCCATCAAACATTACATGTTTATTACACATCAAACAGTGCACTAGGCAAGAGAGGTTTCAGTCATTAATAAAACATGGCTCTAACTGCAGGGATTCAAGTGTAGAAGAGGCGATGCAAAATTTAATAAATACGTTAAACTGAAGTGATAAAGGCTATAATAAAATATGTACTAAGTTCACCGGTGTTACAAAAATAGGAGTGGAATTCAGAATTCAGAAGTTACCGTAGAAGGTAATGTTTTGTTAAGTAAGGTGATTTCTTTATAAAGAATCGCTGATCAGAATTCATTCATTCACTTATTAAACAACTTGGATGCTTCATATGAATGAGAAAATTAAGAGAAAGTCCCTGTCCCTTTTCTTCATTACCACTGCTTCTACCTTAGTTCAAGTTAGCATTGCTTGTAGCTGATGACTTTTTACCTTCATATTTTCTCACTCCTAGTCCATTTGCTTAATTGCTTATTGATGCTAACAATAGTCTCCTACCCCTACACAGCCTTTCAGTGTCTACAAATTCTTTTCACAGAGGTCTAAATTAGTTGTCAGCACAACCTAATGAGGTATGGGAGGGACAGAAGTGATTATCCTTATTTTATTTTATTTTGTAGTAATTGGATTTTTATTTATTTTTTTAACTTTTTTATTGTTGTTCAAATGCAGTTGTCTCCATTTTCCCACCTCCAATACCCCCACCCCAGTCATCCCCACTTCCCACCCTTGATCTCACCCCCCTTTGGTTCTGTCCATGTGTCCTTTATACATGTTCCTGAAAACCCTTTCCCGTTTGGTAAAGTCACCTTTGGTAGAAGAAAATCTATGCAATAATTTTATAAGATAATTGATAACACATTCTGGAAGTTTTCTCAGTGCATACCTTCTAAGCCATTACTTCCACAATCAGAAATTTGTTCCAAGAAATATGCAGTAACATGCAAAGACTTACATACAGAAATGGTCTTTACACTCCTGTTTATAACAGCAAAACACAGGTCTCTTATCTCCTCTCCTAGCCTTTGTCTCTATCCATTCAATCTAAATGCTAATTTTATTTTCTGCAATGTTGCTTTTTTCTTACTGAGAGTTTTAAAAATCCCGTTGCATTTTTAAATTTATTAAATCTTCTCTTTTCTAATTCAACTACTTTGAAATTTTGTTCTTTTTAAAAATTTACCTTTCTTTGACTTAATTTATAGACTTGCTCTCTGATCTTTCCTCTGCTATTTTATACAGATCTGGGTCTCTTGAATTTTAATTACAATACATACAAAATGTCATTTTTTTAATATGACTCCACCTGCACTATAATCAATAAAACCCCTTGAATGTTATGACAACCCCTTGAGTATTATGACCCTTCCATAGATTTTAATGCTGATGCTAGGAATGACCATTTTTGCATCTCAGAAAGAAGGTGTTAAGAGGGAAGTTAGACAGCTGTGCTCAGGCTGCCTTGCCAACAGGAAGTGCCCTTTGGATGGTGCTATACACAACAGTGGTGGCAGTGTGATGGCCCCAGCAGCAATGTAAAAAAAGAGGAAGGTAAGAAAAGTGTTCACATCTTAATCAGGGGACCCACTTACAAGGATACAAATATATTTTGTTGGGGGAGATAAAGGTCTAAACTATACTCATTTCAATCAAATTGAGAAGAGAGGGTTAACTTGAGAAACATTTAATTGAACTAATAAAAAATATGGTTGGCTATTGAGAGAATAGCCAAGAAACCTTGGATGACTGGGTTAAGGATGGATTGCTAATTCAGACAGGAAATAAAGGAGGAAAATCAGACTTCTGAAATTTAGACACTAATTTCAGTTTCGTACTTTCTGAGTGTGGATATGAAAAACAGGTGGAAGTGTCTAGTGGACAATTTAAAATATGGAACTGAACCTCACATTCTTGAGGTGGAGATAGGAGGATTTGAGCATTATCAATGGACTGTAATTTTAAGAAACCTCTGAATCAAATTCCCAGAAGAAGTTATAGCAAGGATGAAAGTTTGAGAATAGAAAACAGAAGAACATCAATATTTAAGGAATAATTAGAAGAAAATCTTGCAATGGGAGCTGAGAGGGAATAATTTAATAATTAAAGTTAGAATCAGGACAATATAGTGTCACAAAAGCCAAATGAGGGGACAAAATAATTATTTTGAACTATGCTAATTTAGAAAAAAACATTAAAGGAAAGAATGGTCAACAAGTCAGAGAGAAGAGCCATCCCAGGAGGTAAAGGTTGACGAGCAGCCAGGAGACGTGGTGTATCTGTCCTCAGCACTCTCACTGAGAGCTGGGTTGTCGGACTGTTGCATGGAGTTGACTACATGTTGTAGTAAAAGAGTAATAAAAAAAAAGATGAAAAATCCTGGTTGAAAAGGAAAGGAAGACATACCTTTTGTATACGTATTAAACAGTTTCCTGTCTTTTTTTTTCTTTCAATTTTATGTAAATGTTTACTTAAGTATAAATTCAGGAAAGGGTACAAATCATAAGTGTGCAGCTCAATGGGTATTTGCACAGTTAGTATACTCATGCAACTGACACACAATCAAGAAACAAACTACCGGAATTTCAAATGTCTGTTTCGTGTTCCCTTCTTTTTCCTACCACCCCCATCTCCTCGAAGCTTGACCGTTATCTTGCTATCTGACACCACAAATCAGCTTTGTTGTCTCTGTACTTCCATGTCTTTTAAAATGAATGTAACTAATCTAATTTGATACATTTTTCAATCGCTCAGGACAGTTAATTATGAGCATAAATTACAGGACAGAGAAGCAGTAGCAGCTGCTTCACTGGCTTCTATACCCACAGTGCCTGGTGGAGGGCCTGAAGCATCACAGGTGCTGCTGAATTAACTGAATGAAAGAACAGATCTTCATGATTAGTTGCCATGCTACTGAACTTTTTACTCCCCTAGCTTTTATGACCGTCTCAAGGCCATTGCAACTGCTCTGGATTGAAATCATTCTCTCACTACAATGTATGAAAGAAAACACCCAGTGGAGGAATATGGCAATGATTAATCAAAGAACTAGAACCTATCCACTTACTTACAGTTGAGAGATACCTTTTAGCTTGCCACTTCCTTCAGTATTTGTATCACATCCTGTTCATTATTTCTAGCACTGCTCAAATACTGCCTACTAACAACCTTCTCCAAGTCTGTCAGTTCTGCAACTCATTAGGAAAATCCCTGACTCATTTTTCTACTTCAGGCTCTTTTATAGCTTTAGTAAATGTAGCTGTTGTTATTAATAGCAAGATCCTTAAAAATTAGGACTTGTTTTATTGACCTTAAATCACAAAGATATACTCTAAAACCATGTACAATTCCAAATATTTATAGACTTTTACTGTAAAATACATTTATTTGTAGTGAAAACCAGCTGAGTAGAAATTTGATTAAAAAGCAACTGTCATTGATTTCATCTGGCTTTGTTAATTGTCTGCCATTCCTTCCACATATTCTCTATTTAATTTGATCTGATACTATTAAAATATTAACCTCAAGGGAACATACAGGGATTCAAATGTCGAAGATTAAAACCATAAGCTGAGGCTGCTTCTTTCTTTGCCCATACTCTCCACGCTTGCTTCTAACAAAAGCAAAGATTAAATAGAATCCTTTCTTACATTTGGATAGCTCATTTAACTTACTTTTCCTGAACAATACGTCCATTATGAAAAAGCACTGAGATTACTTTTATGAATGGGTATAGAGATACAATTTTTTTTCTGTCCAGGAAAAGAATTCAAATCCTTTTTTGTAACAACTAGGTTGTATTGTTTTATTAAAAGCTTGTTTGTGAATATAGGGTCTCTCTTATCAAAAACAAAGCAAAACATTGTTATAAAGTACTATTTTTGCAGAATCTAGGTGTGAAATATCCTACAGTGTGAGAAAGAACAGACTTTTTAAGTTGTAAATATTTTATATGGTAGCATACCAACTAGTAGTCCTAGATATTATAAAGTATTTATTTTTTAAACTCTGTCTACTTTAATTTACATAGAAAAGGGATATAACTGACTATTGAAACAATTATAAAGGCCCAAAGTCCAAGAGAAAAAAAGGGGACAGGGCAGAAAAAGCAATAATTTGGATGCACCAGAAAGCGTGGGCTCATAACTACTAGTAGCCAAACTAAAAAAAAAAGTATATATATATATTACTTTATGTTTTCTTTATATAATAAAAATAATTGTAATAATTAGAAAAATTCTTCCCAGCATTAAACTCTAAAAATGTTAGTTACATGGATTTTCATATTTAGATACAGAACAAAATGATAGTTATTTATAAAAATAGAGATTATATATCCCCTGGCTGGTGTGGCTCAGTGGATTGTGAGCTGACTTGCAAACCCAAAGGCTGCAGGTTTGATTCCCAGTCAGGGTCCATGCCTGGGTTGCAGGCCAATGTTTCTCTCCCTCTCTTTCTCCCTCCCTCCCCTTCTCTCTAAAAGTAAATAAATAAAATATTTTTTTAAAAATTGTATTTAAAAAATAGAGATTATATAAACATTTCTTAAACATCCAGGGCATTTTGGAAGTTTATATTGCAGATTAAAAATAACTTGAGGCACTTTTAAGGCAGATATAAGCTTTAGTTTATTAATTGGGTTTTTATGTGAATTATAAAATATCAACATTTAATAGCCTTAGCCACCTTCACATCTGCAAAAAATTTCTTAAAGAGCAAAAGGGAAGAGGATTTAGGAAAAGAATAAAGGAATTAACATTGAAAGACATTCATTTTTGTTGACTACAACATCCTCGTATTAAATTTTTTAGTTACCCTTTCTCTGTATTTATGAGGCATGAAGGTATGGATAATTTAGAAAAATAATCTAAATGCTTTAGGATCTGTACTGAAATAATAGTACTCATATTTCCTAATCAGTCTCCTAGTTCTTCCTTTGTCTCTTCAAACATGTGGTTTTACAGTATACAATAATTTCAAATATTTTCATCAACACAACAAGCATTTGATATTTATAATAAAATACTAGATGATATTTTTTTCTGGAAAAATAGAGACCTATATCTAATTATTCAACTGCCCTCTTTACATTAATTTAAAAATTATTTCTGTGAGAAAAATATTTTATCTGTGAATGTAGGTATAGGAGATAGCGATGTTTTCTTCCTTATATACAATGACTTTTTATTTCCTTTTGTCTTATTGTATCATCATATACTTTCTATGCTTTTCACTTTCCTCACAAGCTGCTACAGCGGAATCTGAGAATACAAGATTCTTAAGCCCAAAACATTGCAATAGAATAAAAAATGGCACTTACAAACTACCCAGGGTGCTGCAAACTTCTGGCAATTAATTTCAATTAAGTTATTTACAAGGTGTGCCACTACTAACTTGTGCCCAGATGTTTCAGTTGGCAAAATGTGATGGCCACCAATGTAGTCAGTTTCAGTAACAATCACTCATTGATGGAATTTTCACACTGAATTCACAGCACCTTCGTAACATTAGTACATGATGTCATCACCCTTTGCCTCATCATACCATAAAAATGCCAATACGAGTTGCAACAAATTACTGCAGGCAATTGCTGAGTTCTAGAGAGGTTGTAGTGAACACCTGGGCTGGCTTGAAACCTAGCAGCTTTCGGAGTTCCGTCACCAGATGTCTGTGGAACAACTTATGCATATATGGAAAACATACACTCTTTTTCTCATTTGCGCGGACGATTACCCGCTCTTTGGAAGTAGTAGAAACACATGTTTCATGAAAAAAATGCTAATAAGAATTTATTATGAAAATATTTTTATAAAAATTAGCATAGTTTGTCTTAAACATTGTGATTTGAATTTGTATTATCATGTTTACATGCAATCATTGGTTTATATAATAAGACACATATCTCTACAAGTAAGTGGTACAGTTATTAGACCTTTCCTGGGTGAAAAAGATAAGCACTTATGAAAATTGCATTAATGTGAAAATTAAAAATCATCTAATTGTCTGATGTTATTTAATAATTATGTGTATTTCAGAATTATACTTATTTAATAATTTTGTCTTCCTTTCCTTAAATATCTTGTATCTTACTAGAATAAGATAGAAACTATTTAAAATTGTCTATATGCTTATTTTTGCCATTAATTTAATATAATAATTGACTTTCAGTTTTTTAGTAAAATTGTATTTTGTGATTATATGATATTTTTAGAAAAACTCTTTTCCATGTCATTGTAAAACACATTCTCCACCCATAATGAGAGTATGAATAGGAAGAAAGTCATTACTAATTTGTTTTTGATGGGTCTGTTTCTTTGCCAATTCTTGTTTTTAATTCAAGGAAAAGTAATGTCTTAATATTTTAGCTAACAGAAATGCTAGTCCTATTAAGAGTCCTAAAATAAACAGGACTCTCCTTTATTAAACTATTGTTTCCATTGTAATTCACTGCATTTTATATAATGGACCACATTTTCCTCCCTCTGGGCAACTGCAGAAAGTTGTTATAACTATTAACAGCTGTCTGGTAACTTGGATTCTCAGTGATTTCATTTAGTTCAAAAGAAGTCTGAATTTATCCAGGTGTTAAGTATATTAAGTCCTGGATAAAATCAAAGGAAATTCTATTAGGGATCCATTTTAGAATTTGATGAATACATTATATTTATAAAGTCCAAAATATAAGAAATGGTATCTTTGCTACTCACGAAATGAACAGGTACCTGAATGTAAAAAAAAAAAAAAAAAAAAAATCTCCTGTCTCAAGAACCAAACATTTCAACACCTTTCCTGAGAAATGATTATTATATATCCCATTAAAACAGAGTTGTGCACTATCAGGATATAAACTGAATGGAGTGCCAGAAGCAAGCACACATTAATAGGCTGGATAGTAAATTAGAAATGAAAAAACTCTTTGCAGTTTTAACACTTAGAAGATGGATACAGAGCACTCTTTGCACTGCTCTGAAGTTCATGGTGGTCCTGGGGTGCTGCCCCGATGACTTAGTCTGCCTTTCCGTGGTGTATGTCCAGGAATCCCTCCCTGCCTCCAGGGAGTCATCGCGGGCTGTGGGGTAGTGCCGCACGCAGGCGCCGCGGGGACGTCTCTGCGGAGGCGCAGACCAGAGACACACTGAGCGCCACTGTGGAGCCCACACTCTCTCATTCCTTGTTTGTTGTGAGACGTGGGCCCCAGGGGGTATGAAAGAATGCCGCACTAATATAGTCCCCTATGTTTTGTTAAGAAAATGTAAATGTCTCACTGTTGCATTTTTAGCCTGAAATGATCCTGAAAGTTTAATCTTGACCCAAAGGCAAACTAACAGAATACCTCTTAGTGCCTATGTTAAAAACGAGCTGCTATTGGTTTTTAGTCCTTGGGACATTTTTACACTCCTGTAAAATAAAAGAAATAATCACAAAGGAAATTAAGCCTCAAAGAAAATATGTTAAAGCCAGGTTTAGAGTCTGACCTAAATATATAAAACAAAGGAAGTAGATGGCTGTGGTTGGAACTTTGTCTTTCACCCATCCGTTGCATTTACAGCACACAGAAGCATGGTAACAATATGTCAGGGACATTCTTAAGATGGTTTTACTCAAAGCAACATACTTGGAAGAAGAGTGAAAGGTCCACTGAATTATCTCAAAGTTTATTCATCTTCCAGTTCTTTAGAAGTGTCTATAGAGTTGGAAAGGCCTGAATTGGTGATTTGGGGATGTTTACTGATTATATCCACTCTACATGCAAATATAATTTCCACTGAAAAAAGCTGAACATCCACGGGTATAGCAAGTCACTCTTGTCAGCAAACCATGAAGATCCAGCCTCCACAGGCACTCTGGTCAAATAATTCCTCTTCCAGCTTCCCCCATCTTTATATTTCCCAAAGAATGGAGCAGTAAAAGGAAGTCAGCACGGGCACCCACAATGCCTTTCGGTAGTCTGATAATTACTATATGTTAGAGGTACTATATCACGTTTCTCCTCTGCTCCATGTGATGACCGTAGGCACATATACATGAAGGCAAGCAAACAAGAGCAGCACTCTGGATCGTTGCTTTTGTTGACCCTGCAGGGTCATCCTGACATTGCTCAGTCTGAGACCCAGGCTTTGCCCACTGCATGATGCTATCATCTCAGACTGAACCTTCAGGAGGTTAGCCACTCCCAACATTTGGTCCAGTTCAACTTGCAAGTGGTTACCTTCATATTAGATCACATGATAAAGTAGCAATTATTCATTAGCAATTAATTTTTGACATTATAAAATGGTGAACAAACATTTGTATTGCTACTTGGAGGCACTGCACAGTAGGTATGGTATTTATACAGTGCATTGTTCTGCAGATTAGTCTATTAGATTGCTAAGAAATCAGGTATGCTCTAAGGTAACCAGGTTGTTAGAATCCTCCTCATGCATGGGAGAATGGCTGGAGAAATCCACCACAGTGGGAAGACAAGCTCCTAAGACAGCCCCTTGGGTCTGTTTCAAGGAGCTTGTGGAAAAAGTAGAGTTCTGGTATCCTTTTGGCATGAATCCTACAGAAATTTATAAATGTGTCTTTGGGAAGCTTGTTTTTGTTGAAACAGTATTTTGATAATATCTTACATTTTCCTAACTCTTTGCGCAGTTTTTTTTTTTTTACATATATTTTCTCTCTTAATTGCATTTCAGTTTTCCCCACCAGGTGAAGGTGAGCTGATTGTTTTGAAAGTATTCAGTACCAAAAACCACTAGGAAATTTACAATTGGAATAAAAGAAAGAAAAATTGAGTTATTTGTTGAAGTACTTATTTTTATCATGATTAAATTTTGCCCTTATTTGAAGGCACCCTCAAACAGGGCATCAAAGCAAGCAGAAGTCTAACAGTGCAACCCAATGTGTCTATGAAAATGGAGGTTTAGCCTACTTAGAAAGAAGCCATTATGCTATATGGGGATTGCTAAGTGCCTCACCAGGGTCGGCTTCAGCATCTGCGCCAAAACCTTCACTCAACAGCTGTTGAAGTCCTGAGAGACAACCCACAGAGCAAGCAGCTCAGGGACAAAATTAGACTTGGGAGTTTCCTGCCCCTTAATTAAATTTCAACTGTTTTCTGCAATGACAGGGCTCCAATTAGAGAATGAGTTCAAAGAAAATCTAACATAGTTACCTGTGGCTATATCGTAAGCTTTAATGCAGTGCAGGGTTTGGACAACCTTAAGTGAGCCTCTGTATCTATCTTAACAGTGACAAATTTTAATTCATATAAATCATGAAGCCTGGAGGGAAAGTTTCTTTTCTTTGTTGAGTTTTTCTTTTCTTAAGTGTTCTAATCCACATATATGAATCACACATAAATACAGT
Organism: Anoura caudifer; assembly: GCA_004027475.1. Taxonomy (NCBI): domain Eukaryota; kingdom Metazoa; phylum Chordata; class Mammalia; order Chiroptera; family Phyllostomidae; genus Anoura; species Anoura caudifer. The sequence continues at coordinate 116,478 of PVKU01000867.1, forward strand.
TCTTGAGAGACTATTTCCCTGTGTTCAACATGAAGTTGCCTTCCCACAAAACCATCCACAAAAGCTGGGTCTAAGATTTTCACACACTCCAGCGAATACTAACACCAAACAATGCTGATATGCTGTAAGCATTTCCTGGATATTTAATGTTCTCAAAGAATAATAAGTATACTAGAAAAGAATATTAATGCACGGTGTGATGATATATGTGAGGCTTACAAATTCTCAAGTCTCCAACCTTCTCACAGCAGAATATATGATGATTTCTTCAAGATGTCACTCAACATTTGTTCCCCTTCCCCCTCCACTTAAAATTAGTATGGACTGTCCATTTCAAGTCAGCATTTTCAAAAAAGATCAGCTGAAACTCGAACAGGCAGAAGGAAAAATGTTTCCATTTCTACCATACTTAAAAGAAGTCGGGCATCTTTTCATATTTTTCTTATTAGCATGGTAATATAAAACATCTGTAATAATTTAGTAAATTAAATACATTAAAACAACAAATAAAAGGAGCTGTAATGAATCAAATACAGCAGACCCCATGCGGCTGCCTATTCTTTTCTTGACAAGCAGCGCGGTGAAGTGGCGAGAGCTCCCAGTAACTGTGCTGGCAGGAAATAAACCCATGAACAGGATTGAGAGCTGCTGTGTGCTAATATGAAAACCAGCTTTTATTTATTTCATCACCTCTGTAACAATGTTAGATTCTGCCATTTCTCTCCAATTTTTTTTACTCTCAGTAGAAACAGCAGTCTTACAACTTATTTTTCCTTTATCGTTCTTGTCTAAGCCTGTTTCTCTCACCTGCCATTTCTCTATGTCTTTCCATGTCAGAACTACCACTTTAATCCAAACTGTTATCTCCTACCTAGATTATGGCAAAAGTTTTGAGCTCATATGTTTCTCTCTACTCAAAGTTTAATCACTATGCAGTCATGAGCCACTTAACGATGAGGGTAGTTCTGAGAAATGCATTGTTAGGCAATTTTGTTCTTCTGTGAAGATCATAGAGTGCATGCACACAAACCTCCTGCTATAGCATAGCCTACTGCACACCTGGGCTATCTGGTATACCACCATCACATATGCGATCCATCGTTATATGGCATATGACTGTATATTACTCAAATAACTTTCCCCCAATAACTTTCAAATATAACAATGCAAAGTGACAGACAACTTCTTAATGGAGAAAATCTAAATTCTTTGACCTAGTACTTATGGGTCCTACTGAAACAATCTATTTTCATTTTAATAATTTTACTCGTAGAGTCTCTTGGCTTCATACAGACCAGTGCCTATTATATCTTTATTCCATGCACACATTCACAGCTCACATCTATTCACCTTTGCAGGTACTGGTCTTCCAAGAGTGGATGGCTGTCCACTCTTTCATTATGACAACCTATATCCAGGCACTGAAAACTCGAATGTCTTCAGTAGAATAGATGATGGAAATAAAATGTTACAGAGTAACGAAGAGTACAGCTGAACTGGAAAGAACAGGTCCCATGTAAAGGCACTCAAATGTAAGCTGTTTTTTAAAGTGTTGGCACATGCTGGCCCAACAAAACATAAGTAGAACTGATTTGGCCTGTGAGCCATCAGCTTGCAGCCTCTAAGGCTTAATCACCATTAGCTTCTTTAAGATCTATTAAAAACTTGGCTTTAGAAAATCTCCCTGAAGATGCTGATCCTTTGTCTTTATTTTCTGTCCCTTCAGTAATTTCTTTGTAGTTTGGCATACATCGCTATACATGTGTCTTTGCTGTCTATTTCATTCACATATGGATATGTTATTTTCTCTGATTTAGGAAACTTATTTGGGGAAAGAGGTGGTCATGTGTTTTGGTTCTTTTCTCCCATGTCGTAGTGATAACTTCCCTTTCCCTATATGTATAAAAACATTCTTGTTTAGCATAAAAATTTATTAAATTGATATATTGCCTGGGTAAGATGTACAAAGCTATCTCTTTAACTTACATCTAGCACTTTCTCTAATTTTCTTAGAGACAAAAAATAGGAAAGTACAGGGAAGAGGACTTGTGGCATTCAGAGTGATACAAAAGGAAGCAAACTAATGTTTTGGTATACCTTACTCAGTGTTGACCAGTGTACTGTCAAGAAAGTTTAATCACATACCAATAGAGCATCGCATTGAGAATTCTCACTTTATAGCTTGGCCAAACAATTTCATATTTGGGGGGATGATTTTCCTACATATAAAATGGTATGCTTGGTGCATGTGGTATGGTCAGAGTGTGAGTAGCTATTCTCATAGACATATTAAGGCTTATTTGCTTAACCCACGATGATCCCATTAACTGTCCCCCCACTACACTCCAAACTACCAGGATGTATTTTAGGAAGTCATGTTTAGACAATGTGATCCTTATTTCTGGACCACAGCTAATATTGAATATGTGGTGGAATGAGATTCAGTATTTAACATTATTGGGCATAGTTAATGTTGTCACGTATAAATCTGGACCATGTTCTACTTTACTGCCCAGGACATAGAGGAAACAGGATTGGAAAAATACAGCAAGATGAAGCAGAGATAAGACATAAATGATAGAATCTAATCTGCTGGAGTTCAAGATAAACCCTTCCTGCTACCAGTTCCAGTCATTCTGCTTTCAGTTGTTAGCAGCAAATGATCCTAATCTTCAAGATCCTCTATGTCTGAAAGTTCTGGGATGATATACATTTAAGTTTTCTCCTCTGTAAAAAAGAGGCTGTGAGTGGAAAAACAGTTAACAGAGTAGTTGATTTTAGTAGGATTCCCAGAAACCATGCAGTGAGCCAAAACTGTCTGAAAAGTTATATTTCTCCCAGGACAGGAGGCAGAATTTGTCATGACACATATCTTATTTGCCACCTGAGGTGATGATATGAAGTTCAGAAAAAAAACTAAAAAGCTGTGAGGAATACTAAGGTAACATCTGAAAGAGGTTTTACATTTCCCAAATATAAGAACCATATGGATTCAAAGCACTTCATGCATTTTATTTCTTTTTACATAGACAAGGAACCTGAGGAAAGAGACTGAAGTATGCTAGTACCTGATTGTCATAAAATCACTCACAACACTTTCAACTTTGTACAAAGGAAATGCTTAATAAGTAGTTTTTAATTAATGTTTTATGTATCAAATGCACTTATAAAGAGAAAAATACTATCGTAGGTATAACACCCTCACACACTGACCTCAAACAACTTAATTTTAATGCTGTTCAGTTTCTGTATTCTTGGAATTTCTAGCTGGTAGCTTCACATACTCTTGTGTAAGTACAGTAGAATCTTATTGCAGGACAAAGGGCTATTAACATAGTGGTTAGTCTATTACACATCGGATTGTGCTCCTGCAAACACAACTACAGACAAAACCTAACATGAAAGAATTGTCCCCCAAAACAGATGTTTGTAGTAGCCACCCAAATCAGAGCATCTCTTTAGGATAGAAACTCTTTCCCTTATTTTACACTAATTTTCATTTGTTCCTTAGAAAGGGAGAGAAAAACATAAGGAGAGAAGGAGGAGGAGGAGGGAAAGAGAAGAAGGAGAAAAGAAAAAGAAAGAAGAGAGGAAGAGAGAAAGAAAGTTTGTATTCATCTACCTTTATATACTCAAACTTTTTGAAAGAGGCTGTTGTCACTCCCTCCCTTCCTTTTCTCTCTTAAAGCCATTACAACCTTGCTTTTACCTCCTTTACTCCAAGAAAATTGCTCTTGTGACAGCCTCCAAAGATCTTGCAGTGGGAAAATTTGGTGAGCACTTAATTATTATTGCAACAAATTTTTAATAGAACTCAAAATATTTACAGAATTCTATTTGAAATGCTTGTCTTTCTAACTTGATGTGGCAATTCATCCCCACCTCCATTTGCTCTTCCCCTTCTTTTTTTCTACATTGGTCTTTTGACACTCTGGCTTTCCTTCAAGATGCTGTCCTTGCACTTGCCTATTCTCTTTCTTTCTTTTTTTAAAGGTTTATTTATTTATTTATTTATTTATTTATTTATTTATTTATTTTTAGAGAGAGGAGAAGGGAAGGAGGATGGGAAGGAGAAAGAGAAGGAGAGAAACATCAATGTGTGGTTGCCTACTGGGGACCTGGCCTGCAGCTCAGGCATGTGCCCTGACTGGGAATGGAACCGGCAGCCCTTTGATTTGCAGGCCCGAGCTCAAACCACTGAGCTATACCAGCCAGGGCACCTATTCTCTTTCTACCTACTCTTCCATGGCAGTCTCAGCCACCCCTATAGCAGCAGGTACCATGTATTTCTATTTTGTACAGACCCTTTTCTTGAACTTCACATTTGTATTTCTGGACTCTACTAGATATATTACAAACACCTAAAACTTAACATAGCCCAAGTGAAATTCTCTTTTATCCTCCTTCCAATTCTGCTCCACTTCATTTCATTAGATCTAGTATCCAAGTCAGAAATGTCAGAATCACTTCCTCTTTGTTACTTGCTTATTTAAATCAGCCATTAAGTCTGGTGGAGTCTATGGATATCTCTAGAATCCACTTCATGACCATTGTTTCTGTCTTACCTCAGACTCTCATCATTTCTTGATATTTCGGTTGCAGTAGCCTCTGACCAGATCTCCCTGTATGCAGGCAGCCCCACCTTTCCTTCCTCTTGAATGTGTATTCTACATTGTTGCCTCTTATATCTAAAGCACAAAACTAGTCAAGCTTTGGCTTAACTCCTTTTAATGACTTTTCATCAAATCAGCTCCTTTCCTTGATGAACATAAAAAGCCTCCCTGACCTGTCTCCTTTCTTCCCTGTCAATTTTGTCTCCTGGTGGTTCTACATGAACTGTCGCTGGGTGGTTTCCCCAATACACCAATCTCTTCACATCTCCACCAACTGAGACAGGCTGATGTGTTTGCCTAGACTGTGCACCTGGCAAATTCCTACTCAGTATTTAAAAATTTCATAAATATCACCCCCATGTGCACCGATCTCTTGACCATTCTCACAGAGGTACACTTCTCCATGAGCACCTTCCTTCCCCTGTGGTGGTTTATACCTTGGGGGAAGCCTCCTTAAACACTCAAGGCCCCCGAGAGACATCTTATTCATCTCTGTTAAAGTGTTTTACACTGTGCTTGGCACATAATATGTGCTCAATGAATCAATTGAATGAGTGACAAGTAAATAATTACAGAAAATGACAACAGAGAGAGTACCTAGTTGAAAGTGTTTGTTACTACTTTCTTGTATCATTTGGACTATATGTAACACCATGCAATGATTTTCTTAAATTTTATAAAAGCTAAGTTTCAGAGAATCAGAGAAGAGCATAACAAAGCAAAAGTTTGAAAACCAAGCTCCTTCCTTAACAAAAGAAGTGGTTTTTTAATTTAAGACAAGTTTCTGCAATAAATTAGAGGACAAACTTTTGCCTGCTGTTACTAGGTGATAATAGAAGAGCAATTAGGTCCAGCTTTCTCAGTGTTAATTCTTCCACTAGAAATGTTTGGAAAATAGTAACCAGTCTTACAGCCTGTGGGGTCAATCCTGCCCAGTGAACAAAACGCGGACGTGTGCGTCACCATCTACCTCGCAAAATTCTCTAGCGGGCTTGCATCTACATGCACGTCTCTGAGTTTATAAGATCCTGTACGTGACAATAAACACATCAACAGTGTGTCTAGACTACGAGGTCATATCCAGAAACTTATGACTTCAACAGGGGTGGAGACAGTGGGGGAGCAGAGCCTGGATCGGGTGAACTTCTAAATAGAAAAGGCGTGTGTGTTTTCATGCGAAAAGGGAACAAGGAAAGAGGCGTGTTAACAAAAGAGTGACTTGTCACAATTCTGGGAACTATGGGAACAGAGTATTATGAACTTAATCCAATACCTGGATAATTGTCATGACGGATATAGCTTTTCAGGAAGAAGATTTCTACTAATTCTTGGATGAGATTGGGCTAAAGAATAACAATCAAAAGTGTAGATTAAGATCAGTTTGCAAAAGCGATTTCCATTTAAACTAAGAAATTTCTTTCTTTGGATAATACGTGATGTCAGATTGAAAAAAGAGTGGCAAATTGAAAGAATATTTCTTCGAATAGAAAATAGAAATAAAGGAGCTTCCATGAGCTACAGGCCTGGTCAGAAGAGTTTCCTCTTAAAAACTTTTTCTGCTGTTCCCTCCTCTTCTATTGCCATACCTCACTTTTAACCCCATGTCTTTCCACTTCCCATCTGAAGAAATTGTTCATATCAACCCTAATAATCTATCTGTTTTTATTTGCAGGGAAGGGTAACTGTACCAATTGCAGAAACCAGAAGCACCAGGCACAAGCATAGCCAAATGCCACTAAACTGCAAGTCAAACTGGAACAAACAAGTGCACAAAGAAAAAAAAGAGCAGCGTCACCTTTGTGTCATGTTTGAATCTTCTTAGCAAAGCCATAAAAATCTATTCATATTTTCCCTTACATCCTTAAATTACCAGTTATGAAAACAAATAATGAACAGTAAACTATCATTAATTTGTTTGCCATTAATTTGGAATTTATAATAGGAAAAAAGCCTTTTAGTCAGACACAGCTTCATACAACTCAGGGAGGTGCCTCTGGCAGGAATAATAAGGGATGGGTCCGTGCGGAAATATGTAGTTGAAGTTCCTAGTGTCAGACTCAAGTGTTAAGAACTATGCTCTCAAATTCTGCATTTTCTTTCAAGAATCTAGTGTTAATTTTATTTTATGTAAGATTTTTTTCTTCAACCCATCTGTAGATGTATTCTCTCTTTTCTTCTGGAAGTAATAAATTCCCAGTTTTTTTCCTGTTCTGTAAAACGGTTTTCTTCTAAATTATTGTTTAAAAGTTTTTATAGGTCCTGGCTGATATAGCTCAGTGGATTGAGCATGGGCTTTTGAACCAAAGAATTGCAGTTCGGTTCCCAGTCAGGGCATATGCCTGGGTTGCAGGCCAGTCCCCAGCAGGGGAGGCACAAGAGGCAACCACACATTGATATTTCCCTCCCTCTCTCCTTCCCTTCCCCTCTAAAGATAAAATAAATAAAATATTTTTAAAAAGTTTTTATGGGAATTTTCTCTTTTTAATAGGATTATCAATATACATCATGATTTTAGCAACTTAAATTTTTGGACACTTAACCATCATTTTCGGCTGTTGATTCCGAAATGTTTTTCAGCTCCTCTAGATCATTTACGCCATGCATTTGACTTTATCTAGCTTCCTGGGTGAAAACATGTAATTATGGTTTAGAACAAAAGATATCCATTGTTACAAACTTTTTTAGCTTGTTTTGACTGTGGTTTGCACATTGGGTTGCTGTCACTTGATTTCTCCAGCAGCATTTTGCAGAGGACTTCAAGTTTCCTGTTTATTTTTTAAATAAAAATTATGAGTTTTGTTCATGAGAAATCCAACAGATAAACAATCTATAATACATAAAAAAAGAAAATAAAAATCACCTGAATATCTTCCTTCAAAGATAATTATAGTCCACATACTTCTGGACATTTTTTCTGTACATATATGTATATATGTATATATAGATATACACACAGAAAATATATATTTATAAATTTATAAATATACATTTATATATTTATATATAAATTTATATATAAATATATATTTATGCCAAATATATACATTAATACTAAAAGGAAAAAATGCAGCCATAATTCCCAACCTGGAAAAGTCTGGGAGGAAATGAGGTGTGGCTGGTGATTCAAACACTGGGGATCTTTCCCCAAGTACACGTCATTCCCTACTTTACTCAAACACGACTCCTGCAAAGACAAATCAAATTTTTGAGGGAGCAGAGAGAAGAGTGAATGACATACCTATTTCTCCCACTCTTCCTAACCCCTCCATTTGAGAATCCGTGCTATATGGGCATTTTGTAATTCGGTTTTCTTCTTTTTCTCATTAACTCTACGTTCTAAACATTTTTCTGTGCTAATGACCACGTAGCAGCTATTCACCCAAATAAACATGACTACGTCACATTTTAAGTGAAAAAAATTACAGAACACAGTGTTCAATATGAGGTCATTTATGTCAATAATATATATATACAAAAACCTTTTGAAAGGACATATGTCTGTTTATTAGTAGAAGTTATCTGGAGGTTTTGAATGTAGTAATCTTGAGGGCATTTTCACTTTCCTATTGTTTGAGAATACAGAGACAGAACTGTATTTTGGAAGCAACAAATATAGATATAGAAAATCATTCTGATGGCCACTTAATACTGTATCAACTAAAATTGTTAAAGTAGACCCCTTTTGCTTAATTTTTCTCTTTTAAAAACATTGTAAATAATGTTGCTTTGAATATTAATATATCTATCTCTTACTGTACTTCTTTATTTTTAAATACAATTCCTAATAATGGAATGGATAAAGGGAATACACCTAATATTTGGAATCTGTTGTCAGATTACTGATGGAAAAAAATGCTGCATCAGTGTTTCTACCGATGAGCATGTCTGTTTTCTCAAAATTTAACAAACACAAGATGTTTTCAACTATCTTCATCTTTGTAAATCTAATATGTGCAAAAAGTTTACATTTGGCTTTTCTTTGATTACTAATGAGAAAGAATACATATTATATAATATATATAGTATATTTATATACAAAAACCTCTGTGAGCATATATTTTTTTTCTTCGATGACTTGCCTGTTTGGGTCTTTGCTTGCCTTTCTATTGGGTTGTAAATATCTTTATTATCAATGTGTAAATGTTTCTCATAAGTATACTAATGATCACCATATATTATGCAGCCATATATTCTGCCAACATAAAACTTATGTGCAGTTTGCCATTAATTTGTATAGGTTTTCTTTTGATTTTAGAGATTTATAATGCATATCCATTTATATATTTACTCTTTCCTTATGATTGTTGGCTTCCCTCAAAATTCTAACTCAAAAATTAATTTTAAATTATAATTTAACTAAAATAACCCAAAATTATAAAATAATTTACCTCTGTTAATATTATTGTTTCCTATATGCATTTAAATCTTTATCTGGAATTTATACAGGCATTCTTATTTCCTTTTTAAGTAAACATTATTATACAATATTCTTACCTTCATTTATGAATATTCAACAAATTCCAAGTGGTTATTATATTAATACTAAAATAAGTATTTTGCATGTACTATTTTCATTTGTTTAATGCTATTAAATTATAATTTCTTAACTTTGTTGTTTCTCATACTTTTTTCTCTTCTTTTTGTTTCAGTTGTGAGCAAGTTTTATTAATTATACACGTAATACATATCCTTTTTAAAAACATGGAAGTATTAATTATTCTGTTTGTATATACTCTATATCACTGTCGGGAGTGTCTGGTTATTTCAAAGGTAATTGAAAATACCGCATCCTGCTTTCCCATAGCGTCTGATATACTGCAGGCCGTTGATAAGGATTTTGGGGATGGCTAGACTGACAAACCAAGCACAGTATTTTATAGTATAGCAAAGAAATGACACTAAAATCTTAGAAATAATGCGATGTTTCTACTGATGTTTCAGCACAGTTTGTTAACCATTCCTTTATTCACTTTCCCAGGATATTGGAAAGCACGTCGTTGAACACCCCAGGCTTTCCAACGTGCTTTTGCCATAGGAGTCCAGTCATTTTTACTATCCTCCCCACAAGACTTTTCAATGACTAACAAGATGCAGACTCAGAAAGTACTTTGAAAGAAAATCATTTCACATGAAAAACTCTGTCATGTAAACAACTAGCGGTGGCCACGCATGGTCTGTTGCTGTTACAAAAACCAACAAAAGCTTGGTAGACCATCAACATGTTTCCAGCTGGTCAACAAAGGTTTGTGATTTTGATTCAGAAGTAAAAATGAATTTCCCAATAAAGATTCATGAAGACAGGTACCACCTATCCTGCCAGACCACAGGGAAGAGGAGGCTGATTGCAGGTTAGGTATTTCCTGTGGGCTCCACTGTGTCTGTGATTATAAGCAGTGAGTGTTCATTTTTCAGAGTTGATGCATGTTGATGACACAGCCTGCACTCTGCAGCTTGTCTCCAAGGTTCTCCATTACAGCCAAGCTGTGATAGGGAACTGTATTATGTAATAGTGACCTACCTCACCTTCTTACATAATACTTCACTCTCTCACAGCGCTCTGTACTCATATGGCAATTATTCCTTATGGAGTGTTGGCAAAGAATGTTGTTAAGTTTCTTTACTATACGTAATGTATAGTAATATGTGTCATATTAACTTGTCATTAGAAAAAGTTAATTTACAGAATATGACTTGGCAAAGTTCAGTGTATATGCTCCACAAGTACGGTCTGTGGTGAAATCAGTTTTAGAACTGAAGTTTATCCACAAGTACTTATTTAGAACTACTATGTGTCTACAGCTGCAGTAAATGCAAGAGCTACTTGTGTTTCCATAACCTCACAGTCTGAATTAGAGAGAGTGAAGACTTGAAACTCAAAATAGATGCGATTGAACAGTCCAGTGTACCTCAAGGGTTGTAGCCACCTCCACATGTAAATCAGTACACATCAGGAACCAGAGGCATACGGCCAAAATCAGGCACCCAGGCTCACTCATGTCTTCAAATGATGGAGGAATGGTGGGCATCCCAGATTCCCTCTCAAGGGAAGGTTTAAAGCTATTTTTAAAATATGTATGCTATTGCATCTTGTGGTAGTACTGGGTTGGCCAAAACATTCCATCATTTTTTTCTGCAAGGTGGTTCTAGTAGCACTTAGTTGTTTTTAATTTCATTTGAAATAATTTTGTAAGATTGTATTGTGACCACTGTCATATCAGCATGGTTTTGAAAGAAAATATATGCAACATTTTTGGCATATTATGGTTTATCATTTCAATAAAGGTAAAAACACAACTGAAACACACAAAAAAAGATTTGTGCAGAGTATAGAGAGAAGGTGCTGTGACTGATCAAACATGTCAAAAGTGGTTTGTGAAGTTCATGCTGGAGATTCTTTCTGGAGGATGCTCCCCAGTTGGGCAGACCAGTTGAAGCTGATAGTGATCAAACTGAGAATTAATTGGGAACAATCAATGTTATACCATGTGGGAGATAGCCAACATACTCACAATACCCAAATCAATAAAGTTATTGATGGAAATGAAAACTATATCTTTTATTTTATAGGGAAAAGTACAGAGAAAAAATATGGCCTTTATGTCAACCCAATATAATTCTTTGCAGAACAACAGTGGTACAAAGGAAGGGAGGAATCCTCAGTTAGCATGAAAATTAGAGTCCCCACATTTATCCAATGCCCCCTCATGGGTAGTTTCTTCTCCAGATGAGAACCACTGGACGGTGGGATATTCCAGAATGTACTTTGTCTCATTAGCCCATTTTACCTGTGAAGATCCACAGAGAGTCACATAAAACAAAATTCCACTCGGTTATGCTGCTCGTGATTAGCTCTGCTTCTGATTTTCAAGGCAGGTCATTCCATTTCTTAGACAATTTCAATGGTTTAAAAAATTATTAGAATAAGGAGGCTAAAACTTCTGGTCAAACATGTAGATTGAACTCATACACCATAACCAAACCTTACCAAAAAATCACAATAAGAGGATTAAAAGCTCACAAGGACCACAAAAACAGGAAAGGAGACAGTGTTGGATGTAAAGGGTAAGCCTGATCGTACCACTACCTATTCAAAATGCCTTTCTACCTGACTTAGTAAAGTCTAAGGTGCGTGCCAAGCCTACAGAACTGACACAGATACTGTCACCACCACTATTCTCTGGTAGCACCTTCTCCTTCCCTGCCACATGGGCCTTTTTGCTGGCCCTTATGCAGACTAAGCTAGTGCTCCCACTTCAGGTTCTTTGCATTTGAATGTCCCTGTTCTTGGAGCGCACTTCCCTGAGAAAATCCTATAGCTCCTACCTTGTTTCCTCAGGCTTCAGTTCAAATGCTCTCTTCCTTATAGGAGAGACCTTCTCTGGACGTGCCCTGTAAAATAGCGCTCCTGTCACTCTTATCTCTCTCCCCTGGAACATATTTTCCTTCAGAGCGTTCATTGACATTAGACATATTTCATTTTTGTATTTATCTGTCTCCTCCCCTAGTACATAAGTTTTAAGAAGGAGGAACAAGATGAAGTCAATCAATTGTCAATTTGGTCAAGAAATGTCAGCAATATATTTTTTTTCCTGAAAAATGGAAAACACATATGTGAGAGTTAACTGACTTCATAGAGAAGAGAAAGCTCTAACCTAAGGACCTGCAGGATGGATGTTAGCAGCAGCCAACCAAGTCATTTGGCAGAACAGTAAATATCTCAGGAACCGGAGGCACCAGATGCCTCCGAGAAAGGGGGTGGTTGGAAGATTTGAAATATAAAATGGTGAGGATCAGTTGAAATTCCTGTAAGAGAAATTAGATCCCTAGTATTCTTTCTAACTTTATGGAATATCAGAATGACCATAAAAGCTTCCAGAGACAGCAAGATTAAAAATAAGAAGGTTGGAAACTAACACTAAATAATATTGAATGTAAACTGCAAATGAAAAAATAAAAATTTTAAAATATAAATGAATTTATATTTTAAAATAAGAAGGTTGTATCATAAATATTAAAAAATAAAAATTGCAACAGATTTCTCACAACAGTACTAGAAGCTAGAAGGCAGCTAGAAAAGGCTTCAAAATTCCCAGGAGTAATTCTAAACTCAAGTGGGAAGGTAAAGACATTTTCATACATGGAAGGTCCAATAGTGCAGATCTGGTTATTCTCTAGAAGAGCAGTTACCTCTCTCATGTGAAAGTACAGGACTATGCAGCTCAGGACTGGCATGGAGGCCTTGGCTCCATGGAGCCCTCAGGGACCCAGGCCACTTACAACACGTTGCTCCACCATCCCCAGATTGGGCTCATGTTCTCATAGTCCAAGGTGACATCCATATGCTAGGGATGAAAGTGGCACACTGCAGCTCCCTCTCACGGAAGGTCCACAGAAGATGCCACTTGGTGTTTCGGCTCCTAATCCATTGTACATAATTTAGTCACGGTGAACTCATATAACTGCTCAGGAGTCTGGGAAATGCAGTATTCATTCTGGGCAGGCACGTGTGGGCTCAGAGAAATACTCTAACTGTAAAAAAAGAGGAATGGAAATATTGATGGCAACCAGCAGCTTCTCTCTTGCAAGGACTCAAGCAACATCCCCGGGCTAAATCTTTCTCAGGTAGCTACTAGAACATGTGTGCCACTAAAACAGGGAAATAAACCAGAAAGGAGGAAGATGTGATATCTAGGACAAGGAACTCTAACAGAAGGGAGAAAGTCCCGGGATGATGGCAAAGGAAATCCCAAGAGAGCAGCTCTGTGGTACACCCAAAGAGCAACCTCTTGAGATGGGAGCAGAGTAGCACAGAATGACAGGGACGTTACTCAAAGGGAAAAAAAAAACAGGAACTGACAAATTACACAATATGTTTGAGATTGTATTTGCAGCAGTTTTATACATAGATTGAAATTTTGATTATACATTAACAATAGTTACCTAGAAAACAAAGAGACTAAAGAAAAAACAAACGTGGTATGTGTTACCTCTAAGGAAAACCAAAACGTCCTGCAATAAAGGAAATGTAGTTATAGCCCCGCATATGGCTCAGTGGTGAACAAAATGGAAAAACACAGACACTGAATATAATGTAACTCTCCAAGGAAAAGAGGAGGGAAATGTGAAATGCGTATGTATGTAAAATAAAATAGCAGCATTTTTATCTCCCGTACTTGGAAGTCAATGGATACATTTTGACGTTGAAATATAAGGATAGAAAGGATATCACCATAAGCATGTTACTTAGAAATGCCAGAAGAAATAAATTAAAGAGTTAAAGGATTATTTTTAGGGGGCAGGATTTGGGTGAAGAGGAAATAGTGTAGGTAGCTACTAGTTTCCGTCACCATCCCTGCAGTAGTCTTTGACTTTTTAGATTGTGTTACTATAATCCTTTGATTTAAAAGGAATAGAAGAAGCTATGTCTAAGAAAGATGAGATGAAACACAAACCTTAGATTCTACTAAGGGTTCTTTTGTGGATATTCTTTCTCTACCCCTGCCTGCAATAGATGAAGTAGACGTTTCCAAGGTTTCATTCCTTTGTCTCAAAATTAATAGTCCGTTGGCAGAATTATTGTTATTAGACAACTAACATTATTTGAGTACTCACTATGTGCCAGGATTGTTTAATGTAATCCTCAAAATAGTCCAGTGAATTAGGCAGTGTTATTACATGTACTGTGCAGAGGAAAGTAAAGCTTGGGCAGCTTATTTCACTTTCCCAAGGTTGCATAGCAAGTTAAAAAAAATTCAATAAAGCAACATAATTCAAAAGAGCAACTCATTTAGGGGTCTCTAAGTCTGACCTGCAAATATAATGTATCCTTTGAAAACTCCAGTAAATGTAGTGCAAATGCAATTTAGACATTTGCAGCACTTTTCATCTGACCGGACACCCAAGAAGTCTCCAACAGACAGCCTCAGGCCAGACCTGCGGCAGCCAGATTCTGATCTCCTCTGCACCGAGTATGCCAAGAACACTAAAGGATTCATGATGTCAGTGCCTTGAGAACGCAAATATCACACTGAGACTTCAGGGCTCCATCAGTAAAAGTTCTCATTTATAATAAAGGCTTTAGTGAAAAGTCAAATTAGGCAGTAGCCACCTCTCTGCCGCATTTAACAGGATGCACATCTAAGAGGTCAAAGAAGTAAAGGAGACAGGAGAATGAAAGAAGAAAGTGAACTATCTGGTTGGCTTTTCCAGTCGTCGCCCCTTCCCTGCCAGCGTTGCAAAGCTCTAAGCTCATTTCCTTATGACCAAGTTCTCCAAGCAGAATGACAAAGTGGGAAATGTGACTATCTTTAGTGCCTTTCTGTTCCATTCTAGTCTTTTTAGTGCCTTTCCATGGGTTTTGGATATTCCGATTGTTTGGGTCCTCTTTTCTCTGATAAAAGATGTACTTTTCCAGGGTTTCCTTTTAGATTATTATAAGGTTCTAGGAAACTAATCCTGGCAATCCCGTGACTTTGGCTTAACATGCCAACAAGGCTTTGAACAGGGCTTTCCTGGGGACTCGATGGGCCATTGCCGCCGCCCCCCCCCCCATAATGGCAGTGATAGATCTTTATTCAAATAAAATGACCATTTGACAATTTGAACAGAGGAGAGAGTATGTAGGATAGTACATACACAAAACCATAAAGCTCGAGGGAAGATTCTGATTTAGATAAATTTGGTACTGTTAAACTATAATGTTGAATACCAAGAGAGGAACAGGCTTTTGGAGGAAGATGAGAAGTTCGATTTCAGTGAAGTCGAATTAGAAATCTGACAAACACCGAAATGGAGATTATCGATAGGCCTTTGTCCTGTTCAGGGCAATGTGGTAGCAGAATCCTGAAGATACCATTGAGTCCAAACTAGGGGGACAGCGCTGAGAACAGTTTCAGTCTTATTCAGGGCGTGGTCCCATAGTCTGGACCAAAAGGATTGTTTTTCCAGACATCAAGGGATGAACGGAAATAGCTCAATCCTCTGTTTTAGTTTCACTGCTTCCTTCTACCCTTCAGAGCAATCCCTTCTAATTATCCTCATCTGTTTCTGCTTTAATTGCTTTTCTGGCTCACTGTTTACCCCAGCCTGGGGCTTGCAGATACCATGTTGCTACTGCCCCCTCCTGTCCCCACCCAAGACACTACTGATTGGGCAAGGCTCTCCTCCCGTTGGGTGCAGGTGATTAACAATGCTTCCCTACCTTGGTGTTCCCAGCAGCAACGAACAAGCAGAGCTGACATAGAGATGAAGTCCACCTCTCTGCATTGTTCTTGCCTAGGCTGATCCTCTAATATGGAGTCAGTGATTTGGGTTTTCTTTGAGATTTTTTTTCCCCTCTCATTTTCTAAACATCCCTACACAATTTTTTATATTTCAGCTCCTCCTTGGTTACCAGTCATTATCTGGGGCCTCCAACTTCCAAACCCAGACCACAAATGTAACAAACTAGAATTATGAAAGTGCAGTGGAAAAGGCTTACGCTGTGAACTCAGAGGTGGGTTCAAATCCTTGCTCCATTATTTGTAAGCCATGTGACTTGAAAATGTTACCTGGCGTCCCCGAGCCTCTGTTTCCACAGCTGCAACATTGTAAAATCTCTTTCAGGATTGTTTGGAACCTAGCCAATTTACATAAAACTGGGAACATAGTACTTGGTCAATAAATATTTATTTTTATTACCATGGCCATTCTCTGCTTCATGCATTTCCTCTGGAAGACCTTAAGTTCTGTGAGAACTAACTGTGTGTGTTGTATTTATCTTTAGCTCTCACAATGCTAGCACAATATAGGTCTCCGATATATCCTTAATATATTTTTCTTATATAAATAGATAAATTACTTGATGATTTTTGCCAAGGGGTCCAATAGAGATCTATTACCTTTATTTTAAATAAACCAGGGTATATCATAGCATAGAATGCAAGTGATTACCTTAAAAATAAAAGCTAGCACTTACTGAGTGCTCACTGTATACCAGACCCTCTTGGGAGTACTTCACTTGAATTACTCATTCCCTCCACGCAATAGCCCCATGAAGAGGATGCTATTATTACTCCCACTAAACAGATAAAGTAATTGAGGCAGAAAAAGTATAGGCTTACTCATTCAAGGTCACCCAGCTAGTAAGTAGTGGCACAGGGATTTAAGACCCAACCATTTGGCTTCAAGAATCTGTGTTCATTACATTATATGCTGTACATTTGGGAAACGAAAAAACATCTGCTTTTGGCTGACCTCTTCAGGTTTTGTCCCTAACTCTTATTCACTTTTGGCCGTAGTTAGGTCCACTTTCACGGAAAAGTTGGAGAAGCTATGCCTAAGGTAATCTAAGCACCAACGTCTAAGCTCAAGCAACTTCCTATTAGCAGACAATTTCTAACATTCAAAATAGATTCAGAAAATTTTCTCAAAACAAAACCAAAAACTTACTTCAAATAAGGAAGCCACACCAGTTTTTAGAAAAACTATCATGTTCCTTTTTCCCAAGGTCTAACCAAAAAGTTGTTTATAAGCATACACTGATGTCATCTATTTTAAGATTTTATTTATCCATCTTCATATGCAAATGTATTCACCTTTATATGTGCTTTCTGCATGCTGATGAGTGCACCTGGAATTGTGACACAGGAGATTAAGCAGGTAGGGGCTACAGTGGGTGGTGAAGTTGGGATGTGTGAAGAGATAAACAGAAAATGAGGTTTAACATGCTCCCCACACAAGCCTGCCTTTCTTTCTCTTTGCTGCTTACCTCCTTCAAGGATTCCCCAGGGGAATCTAGGCAAACAGGCGCCTTCTCCAGCTCATCTGCACCAAAAATGCTCTTATAGTATGCCCACACTTAGCAGATTTGGGGGAGAGGACTTAAATAGTTCAATAGTCTGCTCAAACACTTCATGAATTCTTTGAGGAGTAGTGATAGTTTTTATTTCTTCTTGACAATCTTTCTTAATCTTCCTCTCTTGCTTTGCTGCAGACTTATTTATTTATTTATTTATTTATTTATTTATTTATTTTTAGTATTTAATGTTTAAGCAAAGAAAAAGCCACAGATAGTAACTGAGCAGAAATTTCAATCTCCATCTAGTGTAGAACTAAGCCCTTCGCTGTCATGCATCAAGCTTTCCACAACACCAGCCATGAAGAGCAATCAATGCCTAGAACTCACATCTTCGCTGGCTAAGCGGTAGATGCTTAGCTTTTGTCCAGGTGGCAGAAGTGAAGAATATCTAGAGGCAAAGCCAAGATGAAGAGTGAATTGGTGTTAGAGTGGAAAGGGCAGAAGACTGAGAATCAAAAGTACTAGAACCTTCCCCTCACCAGTAACTAAAATATGACCATGAGAAACCCACTTCCTCTCTTGACCTTGATTTACTCATTAGTAAAATAATAATCACAGCTGACATTTAATGAGAACTCCCTGAAGGTATCAGACACTGTTCTACTCTCAAATATATTAACTCATTTAATCTGTATAGCAGCACTATGAGGTTGGTAGTAATAATCTTCTTTTTTTCCAAGTAAGAAAAGTAAGGGACAAAGAAGTTGAGGAGCTTTCTCAGGGTCTCAAAGCTCCTAAAGCACAGAGCCAGGGCTCCCAGCCAGGCAGCCTGAGTCCAGGGTCCCTGACAGACCAGCAGATCTAAGATGCTTTGCAAGTCTAAGCTTTCTGTTTTACTCTGAGGTGTCCTCCCGACCACCACTGCCAACACCATTTTCAAACTCACATATCGAAAAGGGTTCACTTACATGGGGCAGCTAAAAACAAAAAAAGCACACAAAATAGAAACAGACTCATGGTACAGAGAACAAACCGATGGTTGCCAGAAGGGAGGGGGTGGGGAGGTTGGGAGGCTGGAGGGAAAGGTGAAGGGGTTTCAAATACAGACTTATAGTCACAAAAGAGTCACAGAGCTGAAAATTACAGCATAGGGACTATAGCACATGTATTGTAATAACTGTGCATGGGGCCAAGTGGGTACTTGAAATATCAGGGGGGGCCACTCTGTAAAGTGTATGGTTGTCTAACCACTGTGCTGCACACCTGACACTAATACAGAATAATATTGAATGCAAACTGTAATTGAACAATTAACCAAAAATTCAAATAAAAAGATAAAAGAGTTTTAAAGGCATGCTTCATAAAGTTACAAGAGTGTTTGGAACAAAAAAAAATCCTGAAGCTTACTAAGGTTATTCAGATTTGAATTTCATTTAAAAATTTTTAGCCCTGACTGGTGTGGCTCAGCTGGTTGGGCTTTGTTCCACAAACCAAAAGGTTGCCAGTTCAATTCCCAGTCAGGGCATGTGTGAGAGGTAACCAATCAATGTATCTTTCTCTCCATTCCCTCCCTCTCTAAAATAAATGAATGAATAAATAAATAAATGGCAACATTATAAAAAATTTTAGTTCGCATATATAATCTATTTCCTTTGGGTGGAGCTTATGAATTTTACATAGTTATAACAGGGCAACTTTTATTATAACAGAAATGAGAAAATTGAAAGCATTACTTATAACATTGACTAAAATTTTTAAAAATATTCATGTACATATTCATTTATGAGATAGAATAATAATAAATAACATTTATAGAAAACTTAAATTGATCACAACACTTTTCAGAGTACTTTCTATGGGCTATCTCATTTCAGTCTCACTAACCCCTAAAATGATAGCCTTATGAGATAATGTCCCCATTTCCCAGAGGGGTTAAGTAACTTGTACATAGTCACACAATTTAGCAAAAACCTTGGGATTCAATCCATTCACAGTCTTGCCCCAAAGCCCTTTTAGTTAGTACTTAACTTCTCTACGTGGAAGGAAAGTGAAATGATGAAAGATGGGTTTTGGAGGAAGGTAAATACCAGAGTCCAGGGAGTGATGTATTAAGTGTTTTAAAACCTGCTCAAAGGTTTAGAATGGCAAACTTAAGACATGAACAAAAACCAGTCCATAATGACTACTGGTCTTTGCCAATTTAAGCATATCATTAGCATTAAAATTAATTTTCCATTATCTATGTCATCTAGGACTTGGAAGAACACAAGGAATTCTAATCCTCAGAAGAAACTCAGACCTCATTTTAGTCAGTAGTTTCAGCCTTTTTCCTGAGCAGACATTTTACAGAACCAGCCCAGTTATTACAGTTTGTAAAATAGAATGTGATGGAATTTTGTTAGTTCTTTTTTCCCCTCAGGTTTATGCTGCAATATAAGGTAAACTAGAAGTGGGTAAAAGTCTAAAGAAAGAAAGGTAGGGGAGAATCCATGTCCTGTGCCTGGATACTATTTCAGATGAATAATCAGTCCCTTATTAATTGTTCGCCAAAGTTCCTCTGAAATCTGTAACATATAAGATACTGGGGTAACCATTATATTTATTTTCAAATTTCTGCTGTAAAGTGTGGAGAGTTGAACAAGTCTGAAGGCCAGTTACAACGCACTCAGGGTAATGGGCAAACCAAGTATATGGTAGCAAGTCCAAGAAACTCAAGATAGGGTAGCCTTTTCTTTATCTAAGAAAACCACAAGGTTTTCCTTTGTTCTGAAATATGTCATATTATCCATCATAGAAGCATGTTTCATGGTCATTACAGCAAAAAAAGGTCAGGGTATTCCCTGCAGAAATGTAAATATGCATTATTGGAGATAGTTGGGTATCTTCTTTATAAGCACAAAGCAATGGGAAAGGATTTGTTGTTGTTTTTTTTTAATCTCATGCTTCCATCAGTTTCTTGCTATAAACATATGATGTGCTTTAGCAAATTAACATTTAAATACAGGGTTTATATCCTTTTTTGGTTTGTTTTATGGCCACAAAGAAAACCCACCTTTTCTTAGCTTTCAGTAGCATGAATCACAGACCTGTTATTTCCTCCTTCCCATCTCCATTTTACAATTTTCAGACAAATAGCACTGTCTCCAGAAAAGCAGTAATTTCATTTCTGCCGGTTATGTTCTTTGTTCTGTTTCTACTTGACTTCCCAGAACCATGTAACTAAAAGGAACATCGAGTGATCATCTGGTCCAGCCGCCCCATGATGGCATGTTTAGAGCACGCACGTCGTGGATGGATAGAGGTCCTCTTCACATGTGGTTCACTTCCGGTACGATGGCTACAGAATCATCAACCAACCAGTATTTAGACTTTACAAGAATCATTATAACGATGACAGGAAAAAAAAACATTTCATTAGTTTCCTTATCTATAATATAGGGGATGATACTCCCTGCCTTGCAGGGTTGATGTGTTTTGTACAGAAGTCCACTGAAAGAGCTGGGCGCAGTTAGCTCATTCTGCAGATAAGGAAACTAAAGTTAGAGAGGTTAAGTGGCATCATCAAACTGTTCTGTATTAAAGTCATGAAGCTGTTAAGTGGTAAAGTCTTGATCTTGGGTCTTCAGATCTCAAGTTTTTAATTCTGATCCCTGGTTGGTGGTGATTTTTTTTATTTCTGCCTCTGAATGTCGGATATTATGTGGCAGTACCTAATTTTTAACGTTCTTCCACATCCATTCTTATTTTAGGTAGGTATTCTTATTTTCATTTCACAGATGAGGAAACCTTAACATAGAGTGAATGGTTTGTCTCTTGGCATTTGGCTGGAGGGGCAGGCTAGGTCTTAAACAACTCTCCTCTGGTCCCAAACTTGGTGTTTTCCTGTGCACCAGAGCAGTTTCCAAAGTTCACAGTCTTACTTAGGAACCCACATAAACACATGTGAAACAAAGAAAACTTAAATCCTAAAATTCTATGCTACTGTTTGTAAGTACAAATGGGAGACCAGAGTTCAACTATGATTTTTCAAATAATTTCCATACTATCTCCATCCTTACCAGCTCTCTTGTCATTTTTCTGAGCTCTGCCTCATTAACTCCTTCCATTTCCCCATACCAGCTTAGTCACTGTGCTTGCTTTCTCTTGAACTCCATTGCACTTGTGCATTAAATATTTTCAAGTGCAAGTATTACATTCCTGTCATCTTTAAACATGGTTGTCTTCATGAATGTTCAAATTTGCTTAGAACTATTTCTCTTTCTGTTAGTTGAAGAGACAGATCGCTCTTTATTACACTGGGTCTGCATGTTCATACAGACTGCTAAATACCTTCCATGTTATTCCCCAGCTCATGTGGCCGTGCAGCGAGTTCTCAATGACTCAGCTTTCACAGCAGGCCAAGTGCTGTAGCTGTGAGCAATTCTCCCGTCTAATAGCAGACCCTGTGTCCTGCCTTTGCCTTCCACTGAAAAGCACAACTGTGGTGGCCCATCCTATCTTGAATTTTGTCATTTCCATAATCTTTTGGTCTAGCAGAAGGCCATGTTCATTCTCTAAGGCTGTCTTGTATTATTCCTCATGATAAAGTCAAAGCAATTGAAGAAGTACCTTGAACTTCTTCAGCATACAAGCTGTGGGCCATGCTATTTAGGCTTGATGCTCAGTTCTGTCAAAGCTGTGTGGCCATTACTTGTGCCTCAGTTTCTCTGTTTGGAAAGTGGAGATGATAATTGTAATAACCTCCTAGGATTATCATGATGATTAAATGAATCAATGAGCATAGAATGTTTGAAACAAGTGGTCAATACCTGTTACCTATGGTATCGCATTTTGAGTTCATCAGCAGAATATGGCTGGCAGAATGTGGGGAAGGTGATGCATTATATTTTAGTTAGTTTGATGAACCCTCAATAATAACCTGAAAGATCAGTGTGATTATTCTCATTTATGAGGAAGAAGTTGAGGTATAGAGAATAATAAATTTGCTCAAGTTAACATGACTAAAAAATGGTGAAGAAAGTAAGCTTAGATCAGTTTGATTTTTGTATACCAAATAATTATAGCAATAGCTGATATTTATTCAATTGTATGAGATGCCAGACACTAGGCTCTTTTGTCCCTCATAACAGCCCTTTAAAATCAGCACCACTGTAGTACTTATTTTACAGTTCAGGAAACCAAGGTTTAATGAGTTCAAGTGACTTGAAAAATAAGTCAAACCAATTGAAAATACAAAGTTTTTCTGATAAGAGGAGTATTTCAAAATTAAAAGGTTAAAACTGAGCAGACTCAGTAGTGTTTTTTGGCAAATTACTTCTGCTTAATGGAACAAAACATAACAGTTTTTAAAAAAAACTCTCTAATGGAAGATTAAGTGTAAGACTATTTTAACATCTCTTTAATAAGTCATGTACAATTTAACACATTTCTAAATGAAGTCTGAAAGAACTGTACTTCCTCTTCTAGATTAGTCCAGGAGCTGTATTTCATCAAATCTAAGACACATTTTTTCCAAATTTTAATATCTGAAATTAAAATTCTTATTAAAATTATAATTGGGAAAGTTTTTTAGTGACATAAGATAATAATGCTTCTTACAGTCAATGACTTCTTAAGATTCAATGAAGCCTGGTATTTTATATCTTCTCTATTTCATGATCTCATTATTATAGCCTTTGAGATAGGTTTTTATTTAACAGCAAGCAAGCTCCTTACTTGGGCTTAAGGAAGGAATGAGAACACTTAACAAAAACACCTTTTTATTCTTAATGCTCCATATTTCACATAGTTACTATAAATCACAAGCTGATTCCTCATGGAGGGAAAACCATGAAGGGATTTCCCTGAACAGATTTAGGCTGATTCTGTACAAGAAAAAGGGTAACCACATGAGAAAGTTGGCACACTGGTTGAACATTTCTCTTCTCAAAGATTTCCTTTGGCTTCAGAAAGTCACAGTTCAAACATTTTTAAACTCTTAATTTTGAATGATACTAATTACTCTCAAAATTCCCCTATATATTCTTTGTTTTAATTTTTTTTTCCTGTGACACTGATATCTTTCCAATTCCCACCCCCAGTTTAATTTGGAGTTTTTATCCACCCCATGCAGGTGAGAGTTTTAAGGACTGTTCCTATCTCGTTTGTTTGAAATGAGTATTGCATTACTCCAGGCTCCTCAGAAAATTATTCTTTCATTATAAATTTCTATCAGTGTTTCTCTTTCTTTCTTTCTTTCTTTTTTTTTTTTTTTTGTATAATCAGGATAAAATGCAGTCCTATTCCAGTTCTTTCTCCTCTCCTGTCACATATCCAATTATATTCAGTGTAGGTAAATAGTGTAAAGAGTCCTACTTTAGCTCATTGAAAAATAGATTTTCAAATCCATAGAATATATAACATGAAAAGTGAACCCTAATATAAAGTATGGACTTCAGTTATTAATAATGTATCAACATTGGTTCATCAATTGTCACAAACATACCACACTAATACAAAATGTAAAGAAAAGGGAAAATTCTGTGCGTGGAGGTGGGGGTGGTATCCTTGGTACTTTCAGATCAATTTTCCTGTAAATTTAAAAATGCTTTGAAAAAAATCTGTTAATTTTAAATAATCAATTTTCCCAAATTAAGAAGGTGATATGGCCCATGGCTTTATGACTTTGAAATTCAGTCTCCTTAGTTACCTTCCAGGAGCAGGCTCAGCCCCGATCACCCTGGAAGAGCAATTTTCTTTTTCCAGGAAATGACCAGGAAACACAGAAAGGAGGAAAGAAAGCTGGTGATTCAAGGTACAGCGTGCTTCCTTTCCTCACTGAGCTAATGCTGATGTAGCACTCCATGATTTTAGATTGCTTTACAATAGCTTAATAGCTGAGCTTTTCAACACTTCTGGGAGGTAGGTGGTCAGCAAATGCCTTGGTTAGCAGTTTCATTTGTACATCATGCCCAAAATAGCAGATGACATAGCCCAAGGTAGCAGTGAGTCAGGGAGTAGGAAGGAAAGTGGACACGGGAACACCTTCTGAATGCCTTACCCTGTCTCATTGGCCTTTGCCAGCTCAGCATGCTGTCAGGAGTGTCATTATTAAAGGGCTGTTTGTAATGGTGCAACTATTCAGAAGGTGGGGATGACAGAGTCTGAGACGACAGGCCTCTGTACCCTGTGCCTTTTGTAAGGGTAAGGTACGCATGCCAATCCCCTGAGCCTAATACTAGTAGAGAGGGGTTGACCAGGAATCTCCGTGGAAACAGCTTCCGCAGAGGTGAAAAACAAAGAGGAAATTAATGGGGAAACTTTCACACTTCTTTAAAAATGAGGGCACTACTCTCACTCTCCTCATGGTCAAAGCAGGAACAGGCATTTGTTCCAGCTGCCGGCCTCCATCGTTGCCCCGTGTTTCGCTGGTGCAGACCAGAGTCCTGCTGAATGAAACTGGTGGGGTTTTCGGGGATCCTCTTCCATAACCACAAAATTTCAATTCTAGACGTGTGTGCATTTTAGACTCTAGAATTCTAGAGGCTTTTAGAATGAAGGTGTCATATAAAAAAGATGTGATGAAGGCATTCAGTGCTGTTCTGCACTTGACGCCATTTGTTCCTGAGAGAAATCAGATACTAAGGGGAAAGAAGCGTAAGTGTAGGACTTTTGCCTTTATCACACTTGGAAGGTATCCGTTTTAATTTTGTCCAGAGCTGGTGAAGCAGCTGAAAGTAAGATACTGGTCTTTAGATTATCTGCACGTTTGTCTTTTAGGGGGAATAGAAAACGAATGTAGAGTGGCATACATGAATGAAATGTTAAGTGTGAATGAATTAATTAACAAAGGAATGTTGAAGTCAGAGAAAGATCTACACTGAAGTCTGCCAAAGGAAGTGTTTATGGTAAATAAATAAATAAATAAATAAAGCAGGCCAGGCAGATGTCTCATAAAACCTTATGTTTTAAACAATAACATTTTAAAAATAAAATAAAAATAATAAAGTAAATTTTTTTTTCTTGGAACTGAACAGAAAAGTTTGTGTGAGATTATTTCATGTGAACTGCTGTTGGCTTTACCTCCTATCAAAGAACAATTATTTATTAAGCATTTACTATGTACATGGATGCACCTATGTGTCAGAGTGCATACAAAGATAATCTCTGCATAATAATTATCAAGGTCTCTATAAATTAGTAAAGTAAAATTTTTCTACATATAAAAATTAAAAACTGTAACCAAAGAACCCATTCACTATAGCATTAAATTTTAGTAAATACTTGTTTTGGGATTAGTTAATGATGATCATTTGTTTATAAGATGTATAGAAGATAAAAACTTCAATGTTCTTCTTAATTAAATGCCTTATCACAATATTATAGCTATATAAACTTAAAAAAAATGGAGTAATCAGCAACTAAAATCTGAAAAACCCATAATTACCATGATAGTCCTACATTACTTAGTGACTATTTTAAAAAATAAAACATTTGAGGGATCTCTTGACACAGTTATATATCTTTTTATTTCATCTACACAATGAGAACTATATTAGTTAAGTGTTTGTTACAAAATTACTTCTGCTAAAAGTGACAAATCTATAAATCTCAAAATTGGATGTTGCAACTTTTTCCTTACATGAAGGGAAAAAACAGTTTTATACATGTCTCATAATCAAAACAGCAACATATTTTGGAAATTAAATAAAAGGAAAACAACGCTTATGCCACTTCTCTGAATCACATACTAGTTAAGACTAATGATACATTATTTTTCAGTTGAAAGCTAAATATAGTGTTAGGTCAATAAACTCTATCATCACCATTTTCTAGTCTAGAAGACCATTTTAATTAATCAAGAAGAAACATTATTGTAATGATTTGATGTAAAAACTTTCTGTTCACAAATTTTTAAATAAGAATAGAAAAATTATCAAGCATAGGTGACTAAAGAGAGTAAATGTTCAAAAATGATTAGTTAAGAGTTTTCTCATAAAGAATTCTTTATTCCCTTAATTTACTTCATTGTTAAAGTCCTTTTTAAAAAAAAGAATCTTTAAAGTCCCAGCATTTTGAAAGCTACAGCAAACCAGATGCTTGAAAGCATTTCAGTTTTGTTTATTTTGGACTGTGCATGATGTGTGATATCTTTTTTCTTTTCTAGTCTAAAACAAGAAAAGTATTAGAGACCCTTTTGTTATCAGTATGCATCAGAATATGAAGAGATGTTAAGCATAAAATATTTTTTGGAAAAAGAATAAGCAAGTTCTGCCAGTCACAACAAGCCAAGGAATTTAGAACTATAATATTTGTGATGTTATTAGTAAATGGGGAAGAGCGTGGTGGGGAACCCAGAATCAAAACGTTTGCAATATACCAACAAGAGAAGAGCGTATTTAAAGAAATGTCAAATTTGCACTGCCTGTGGATGTTTGCAGCAAAGCTGGGAGCTTTCTGTCTAAGCCAGTTGGCATTCTGTCCCATCTGTTTGGATTTCTGTGGCACTTTTCAAGCTATGAGAAATTTGATCAAGCATTAGGTTTGTTCTTTACAGCAAGAAATTCTCTCATTTGCTGTAAGTCTGCCATTTTCATACAATTTTGTAAGGAGAGAAACTATCAAAAAAAGATCTACTTTGTTCAATAAAGAATTAAACCCACTCTTACCATCATTAACATGGAAAAAAAATCAACCTGACTTTTCCCTGTTACTGTTCATACCCTTGGGCTTGAATTTGATTTTTCTTCGTTGCTTTGAGGATGTCAAAGTATAAACTTCAAAGTTATGAAATGATTGATATATGGTATTCACAATAGATTATTTCAAGTAATGCATGGATGCAGTAATTCATTTTAAACATTCCTTTGATACTTAAAATATCATTGTTAAAGAGATACTTAGAAATAGGGCATCACAGAAACTGTATCTGCCTCTTATATGTATTTCTTTTCAAAGTTATTAGTCCTTAAGCATATTCAATTCCTATACATTTGTTCCATTTTTGTTTTCATTCCTACTTTAATTTTTTGTACTTAAATATTTTTTTGAAATCTATGGAGTGTTTTATTTTATTTTTTAAAGTATATTTTATTGATTATGCTATTGGGTGGAGGGGGTATAAAGAGCAGAAAAAATGTGAAAACTATATTTAAATATTTTTAAAAATATGCTTTGGCCTACTGTAGAAATTGCTTTTCTGTTTCTATGTCACTTTCTTAGTAGTCTAATTTTATCTTCAATATACTTTAAAATTTAGTATATTTATTTTGTATCTTTATATTTTTATTGTCAATGCCTTTTAAGCTCTTTTTCAAATTTCATAAAAATATTTTACAAAACATTGGAATTAACATTTTCTCTGTAAAAATGGTGCTCTGCACATTTCAGGGAGAAAAAAACAAATTTAAAATTGGTTAAAAGTGGTACTGATTATAGCTGTTAAGGAATGGAAAAAGTAATCATTTCAGTCCATTCTTTACATGAGACCATGTCAAATCTACCTGAGAAAGGCAAAGGAAGGGAAAGATGGTATAAAACAAATTCAAATGTGCCATTAAAATATCCATACTTTTGATTTGGTAGGCAATACACTAATCTAAGAATTTTCTTAAGAGCATAAAACCAAACCTTATGAATCAGAGAATTAGGGAAGGAGTACCACATATAGGTCTCAGTAATTATGTTGAAAAACTTATCAAAAGGATTTCCACTTCTTTATAGCAAAAGTGGTATTCCCTTACTGAGGAGGGATCAGAGCAGAAGCTGCTGAGCTGTAGCTGGCTGTGTGGCCACTGATTCATACCATCGAGCACTGCAGCCCTCGGTCTGCCTCCAAACCCAAGTTCATTGCTGCACTTCTTCATTAGCCTTTACACACCGTGCATTTGAACACTTAGATCCTTAAATGCTCTTTTAAAAACAGCAAAGAAAATAAAATGCCAAGTTAATGCAATTTAAATGTAAATGTAACAAAATATAAATATTATGTTTATGAATATGCTTTGTTATAAAACATGTATACTTTTCCCGTTGGTGTTAATTAAAAGATCAGAAAGACTCCAATCCAACAATGAGGTTACTTGTTTCCTTACAATCTGTAGTTATTCAGCCAGAGGTCCACCACTGCTCACATTAATTACCTGCTCTTAACTCCTTTTCCTCTCAGAGATGCTCTGAGGGAAAAATTAGATGGAGGACTGCAGCCGTGGTGTGACAGTTTGGCCAATATTAGGATTTTTTTGAATGGTACACTGTCACTAGGGTCAGACTATTCCCAGAAGGTAATTAGCCCAAAGGACTTGAGGTAACACAAACATTCCAGATTACCATGTCAGGAGGCAGCAATTAGTGGTCAGCTTTTGTTTCTAAAAGGTATGTATACAATCACACCGACCTCCGCAACCAGCTCAGCCTTCACCACACTGGCCACACAACACCCTCTAATACTCTCTGATGTTCACAGCAGAATTCCTTTTCCCTTAGGGCTGATCTCCCTCAGTTATGTACAGACACTTGCATTTTTTCTAATAATTCAACTGCATGTACTTCCCTAGTCTTCCTGTCAGAGTCAAGTTCATTTTTGTTCCCTTTTTTTCCTTTCTCCCTCCCCACCTTGTCCTCCCTGTCCCTCTCTTCTTTCTCCTTTCTCTTTTTTTAATCTCAACTTTCTGCTTTTCTACTGAGCTTCTAAGCAAACAGCAGCTAGTGTAAAATCTTTCAGAAACCCTTTTGTTGTTTTACTTAAAGTACTTTCTTCGCAGTGAATTAACTACTTTGGATTAGCTACTTTTATTTCTGTCATTAATAGGCTCATTTATACAATTTGAAGCTAGTGTGTTTAAAATCTATGAAGGTTTTTTTCCTAAGTGACTAAAATAAAATCCAGTGACATTTTACTTAGTGGTGCACGTTTTTCATGTATTTCTCATCTCACCAAGTAAGAAGCAGTTAAATACATTCCTTCAGATTGAATAATAGTGTCTGTCATATAAAAAAAAATGGACCATATACAGTTACTAGGAGGTGAAACTAGAATTCAAATCCAGATTGGTGATAAGATTCCAAAGTCCTTGGTTTTTCTGCTATAACACAGTTTTTAAGTCCTACATCAGAATGAACTAAAGAAGCTGGTTAAGAATCAGGCCCAAGATAATGCAACTGAAGTTTGATTTATTTGATCCTGCTTAAATAAGTAAATAAAAAGATAAGGTCAGCCCTATGGCCTAAAAGTTGTTTTTTTAGTTTGTGTCACTTTCTCAAAAACAAAACAAAAAACAAAAACTATCCCTAACTGTGGTGTGTTATAATGATGTAAAACCCAAACCAAAAACTGTGCATGCAGAGAAGACTAAATGGAAATAAAGGAAATGCATCAACTTTAAACAGGAGATATCTTTAAGTGAGAGAGAGCCCATGAATCTTTTCTATTTTTCAGTATTTTCCAGATTTTCCATGGTAACTCAATGACTCTTTCAAAGAAATAAATCTTCAGAAAAATTAATTGGTAGAGTAAAGTTAGTGGAAAGAATTTTTCTGCTGTTATCAGCTTACATTTTTGTCATGAAATATTAAAAAATCTACATAATATCAGGCAATTGCGTATTAGGTTTGTAAAAACTATTTTAATCGGGGCTTAGCGAGCTAAGGAACCCCCTGCCATGACAAGCACACTACCTGTACAACGGAAGAAAAAAATGTCTTAACTGAGTTAAGCTTTAGAGTTTAATTACTATTCGAATGAAGAGTTAAGACTTTAAAACCCAGTCGGGCATTAACTCATCAAGGCCTCTGACACAACTGTTTTAATAAAGCTTTCTGAAGTTGATGCCACACCGTAAACAAGGGCAAAAAGGAACCAACGCGGTGAATTCCAGTATTGAGTTTGTACCCTGTGGAAGCGGAGGCTCATCTTAAGCAGCTCAGGGAATGGGAAATCTGGTGCATCTCATTTAAGTTCAGACTCAGTTTCTGCAGTCCTTCATTCGGATATCAGCCTCCCCCTCCAAGTTTATTCCCTACTGAAAGGGAAAAAGCCCTTGTCGGAAATTATGACTTTGGTGCTTTCAGTTTAAATCCTTTTAATTGCAATATATTTGATTTGAAATTTCAGTATCTGATTCTCCAACAAGTCGCCTTCCATAAAGGTAGTTCAGATTTTCCAAAAGTCTCTTACAGTCATCCTAGAGACATGGTAGACTATGGGCATTTGTATTCTCTACATAAAAAACACTTTATTCATTTATTCATCAAATATTTATTCGTATGCTAAGGATAAAAAAGACAAATTGAAATGATCTTGCCTTCAAAATGCCATGAGAAGGACTAGAAGACAGGGATTTTTTGTGGTATTTCATTGAGAACTCAATTCCTAATTTCTTTCTTTTTTTGTTTGTTTAATTTAAGGAATCGACTCTTAAGACGATGGAGGGCTAGCAAGTTTGAACTCCGTGGGGTAGACCAGCAGGCTGAAGACCCAGGGAAGAGTTGATGTTGCAGTTTCTATTGAGGAGAGAGTCTGGAGGCCGAATTACTTCTTCCTTGGGTTTTTGCTCCTAAGGCCTTCAGCTGATTAGCTTCTCCCTGCTTTTGTGTCATACATGTACTCAATACTTAAATCAATTCCTAATTTCTTAAAGTCATCCCAGGGTAGTATGTGGTGAGCATATGTATGTGCGTACGTATTGTAAGGTATTCACCGAGGAAGAACGAGAGTGAGCCACAAGTCGGGCTTGCAGAGGTTTATCGAGCAGCGCTACCAGGTGAGGTTCACTGGTCCGGGGGCGCAGGCCAGGGAAGTCATGCTGCTTTGTTCTTGGGAAGGAGTTTTGTACAAAGAAACGCGGGTGAGGGTAGTGTGGCCATCGGGGATTGGTGAGTAAGGGGGGATGCAGCTGGGGTGAGGTGTCACATGACTTTGGGGAGGCTTAGCTACAGCTTTCAGCTTCTTCGCTTGGGAACCGGCACAGCCTCTGTTGTTTCCCCTGCCAACTACACATATGTACATACACATGTACGTGTGTGTATTTGTGTATATACAATATGTATTTTTAAAGAATTCTAGCTTTGAAGTTACTAAACCTGATTTCAATTCACAGAAGTGCCACATACTATTTAATTGTTCAAATACTAATATACAACAAAAATACTTCCTTCAGTTATTAAATTGGCAACATTTAATAAACTCTGGAGAAAAAATAAATAGAGATCACTTTCTTTTCTGATGTGGGATGACTTTCAGGTGAAGGATTTATGAAAGAGTACAAAATGAAAGTACAAAATAAAAATGGTTTTTACATTTAATTTTTAAAGGTTATTTTTAAATAAATAATAGTCAAAGAGAACAAAAGAGTATTTGATAAGTACAAGAGTCATTTCCTTGTCCCCCAAATACAGTGAGCACAACTGTTAGCAGTTTCTTGTAAGGACTATTCTTCCAGAGCTATGTTATGCTTGTAAACATCTCAATATAAAAAAACAAATAACAGGATATATGCATTCTGTTAGTCACTTGGCTTTTTCATTACATGTTTAAAAACCTTCTGCAACATTTCAAAGATGAAGATGACATGCGTACTGCTTTACGTCACCACACTGGCTGTGGACCTCACAGCTGTGCGGGATCCCCTTCACATCAGTTCTAAGGTGCCTGGTGCTCTCGGAAGTGGGACAGCTCTCTATGGAGAAGGACAAAAGATGGCTACCCTTGCATCCCATTCACCTCACAGCTGTATTAAGCCAAACTGAATGCCAACATGGGCTTCAATTTTATGAAACTTAACAAATACAGGTGAGGTCATTTGAGTATCCCTTCATGATTGTGGCAGACCCTTCTGCATGGAGTGGGCCCAGCTCCCACTGGGAGATGCACAGGACCCATGACAACAGATAGGTTCTCTCATGGGTAATCAGATTTGCAATATACCTAAGCTGTTTTCAAGTTTGCTCTTTGCTGAAACCCCTTCACCCTGCAAGTACCTTGCAGAGACCAGTATAACTGGCTGCCTATTCATTTGCTAATATCCTTCTTCTGTGATGTAATGAGGGGCATTGGCTCCTTGTTGTAACCAAGGCATAGTGAAGGAGAACCATCTTGGAAGGTGAGGATATATTTAGAATAAAGGCCTGTCGTGGCAGAGGCCGTGGCTTTTGGTCCTCTTGAGAGAAAAGCCATGCTGTCATCCTATTTCCTCCACCGGACTTGGTAGTTCCGTGTGTATGTTTTATTTCATCCATAATGACTCGGACACTGATAGCCAGCATCCATATCACTTGATGCATTGCTCTCTTGCCCGCACACCATAGTCACAGATTTGTGTTTCCTAAGTCCCATGCATAATTGATTCTTTACTCATATGTATCCAATGATGTAGGTAATACTGCATAATGTGGTAATGTCTATGCGATTTTAAAGTTCACTTCAAGTGTCTACAACTGTACATATATTCTGCAACTCGCTTTCTTTTTCCTCAATCTAAGCTTTTGACAGTTCATATAAACACATGTATCTCTAGTGCATTCTTTTAAAATGCTATATAGTATTCAATTACACAACTATATCACAATTTAGTAATCTGCCCTCCTATTGAATATTTATTTCTGCTTTTAAATTTTTTTATTAGAAACCATGCTGCAATAAATATTTTTGCATACTTTTCCTTTCACACATGTTACATTTTCTCAGTTATCTGCCTAGCAGTGAAATTGCTAAAGTGGAGAGTGTGAACATCAGCTTTACCAGGCATTTCAAACTTCCCCTCCAAAGTAGTGGCACAAACTCACATGTGCCCTAGCAGTGTCTGAGAATCACTGTCACTCTGCAGCTCCGACCGCTCTGAGCACTGTCATGATTTAAATTTTACGATATGAGATATCTTGCTGTTATTTTTTATTTCCCTAATTATTAGTAGGTAGGCATCTTTTTATTCGCTTAGATTACTTTTTTCTTAAAATTACCTGTTAATGGACTTCCTTCGTTCTTCTATTCAGTTACTTAGAAAAAAATAAATTTCTTTGTCATTGTACAAATTATGAATATCTTTTCATAGGCTGTGGTTTATTTTTCACTTTGTTTTTGGGTCCTCACTCAACATAAGAGGTCTTTTAAAATTTATTACAGTACATTCAAATTCACCAATCCTTTGCTCTACTTTCTGTGTCTTGTCTAAGAAATGTTTCCACATCTACATATTATGAAGATGTTTCATCATTTTTAACAAAAGCTGCCTTTCACATTTAAATCTTTAACCCATCTGTAATTTATTTTTGCATATGGTGTGAGAATGGGATCCGGTTTTACTTTATTTTTTCCATATGGTTAACCAGTTGTCCCAGTACCATTTATTGAATAATTCTGCCTCTCCTCATTGATTTGCAGTGCCACCTGGGTCATATTTCAAGTTTCCACATATGCAAGTATCTGTTTCTGGGCACTTTATTATGTTCCTTTGGTTTATTTGACTCTTCCTCTGCCAAGACCACACTGTCTCATTTTCTATGGCTCTATAAATTCTTGATATACAGGCAAATTTCCCCCTCCCCCAACTTATTCTTCTTCAAATTTATCTTGCCTAGTCTTGACTTTTTGTGCTTCCATATTAATTTTAAGATTTTCTTTTCAAGTTCCATAAAGTGTTTTTCTGGATTTTGGTTAGAATTTTGTTAGGTTTATAGAGTATTTTGGAGAGAAATTCACATCTTTCCATTTCTTGAATATGGTAGTGTATGTCTGTATTCAAATCTTATTTGTCCTTCAAATAGATTTCATTTTCCTGCTGGAGGTCTCAACCATCATGTACTAGGTTGATTGCTAGGTATTTTGTACATTTTGTTCTTATTTCATTTTCTAGCTGGTTATTGTTGTTTTGCTGAAATAATTTTTGTGTGCTGATTTGAGCCTGGTAAACTTATGGAAGTTTCTTATTAGTTCTAGTAGTTTGAAAAGCCCTTGGATTTTCTTTGTTTAAAATCACAATGTTTACAAATAAGGACAGTTTTATATGTTTTTTTCAAATTTTGTACCCCTTAATCCTTTTTTCTTGTGTTGTTTGTATGAGACCTTCAACACACAGTTGAAGTGGTTGCATACAAGTGGTGACATAATGTTGCTGTTGTCTTGATGCTGGGAACACTTTTAGATCTCAAATGTAAGTTTGATATCTGTAGGGTTTCTGTAGTTCTCCTATACTAAGGACTATTCCTAGTTCGCTGTAAGGGTTCATTTCACATGTCAACTTGACTGGGCCATGGAATGCTTAGACATTTTGGTCAAACATGACTCTAGCTAGGTATGTCTGTGATAGCATTTCTGGAGATTCACATTTGAATAGGTAGAAAGAATAAAGCAGATTGCCCTCTCTAATGTGGGTGGCCCATCCAATCAACTGAAGGCCAGAATAGAAAAAAAGGCTAACTCCGTAGTGAATAAAAGGGAACTCTTCCTGCTTAACTGCCTCAAGATGTGACACTTTTTCTTCCTGCCTCAGTCCCTTCAGACACTGAAATGCTGGGTCCCTCTGTGTCTCGGGCCTGCCAGCCTTCAGGCTAGAATGACATCATGTGCCCTCACAGTTTTCTGGCTATTGGACTTGGACTAAGAACTACGCCATCAGCTATCCTGGGTCTCTAACTTGCTGACTGTAGGTCATGGAACCTGTCAGCCTCCATAGCTGTGCCAACCAATTCCTTATAATAAAACACACATGTATTCTAGTCATTCTCTTTCTCTTTCTCTTGGAAACCCTGAGCAATATATTTGCTACCAGATTTTGTCCATTAATCAGTTTACTCACAATCGCCATTGCCATTACCCTAGTACAAGGCCCCCAGTCATTACACCTGGGGCACTGCCATTCTTCTTAACTGACTGCCTCTTTGACTAGTTTTCAGATGTCCTGGCTTGCTGTCTTTGGGGAAGGAAACTTTTAATTTCTTTAATAGTTGTTGATTTATTCATGTTTTCAATATTTTCTCAAGTCAAATTTGATAATTTATATCTTTGTAGAAAATTGACATTTCATGGAAATTTTCAACTGATTTTATATGTTCCTGTTATTTTTAATATCTGCACTGTGACTATATTTATGTCCTATTTTCATTACTAACTATATGTGCTCTTTATTTTTTAACTCTTTCATGTAAACTTCAACTTTTAGGTCTAGTGATCCTCTCTATTATTTCTTTATTTTCTACTTATTAATTTGTGCCCTTACCTTATTATTTTCTTAGCTTATTATACCCACTTGTTTTCTTTCTTGCTTTTTAGCCTCCCAAGTTAATACTTAACTGATTTGTTTTTGAATCTTTATTTTATTTTCTATATTTATTTATTTTTAAATTATTGTTGTACTTCTTCCTTTTGCCCTTCCATCTTTCTTTATTTTAAACACATGAAAGTCCCTGTTCTGCCAACATGTGCCGTGTTGCTGTGTTCCTCAAGTGTTAGAGTAGAATTACTTTTATTTGTTATTTACATTAAAATGTTTTTCTGACTCATGAAATGTATTTTAAAATCCAAACATATGTGGGTCCTTTAAGACTACATTTTTAAAGTTGATTTCTTATTTAGTTGTATTGTGGTCAGAAAAATATGGTCTATATGATATTTATTTTCCTGTAATTTACTGAAATGTCCTTACTGGCCTAACACATGGTCACTTAAAAATATATATATTATATATGTCATTGGAAGAGGTGTGTATTTTTATTTAGAAAAATAAAAAGCTATATAAATTCTTTAGTTGACTCTTCTGTATACCTTTTGTTTTTTGCCTATGCAATATAATTTAAAGTCAACATTCAGAAATCAAAGGCACTTTTATACACCAACAACAAAATATCAAAAACAAAAATTAGAGAAAAATCCCATTTGCTATAACAACAAGAAAAATAAAATACTTAGGAATAAACTTAACCAAGGAAGTAAAAGGCCTATGCTCAGAAAACTACACAACCCTGAAGAAGGAAATTCAGGAAGACACAAATAAATGGAAGTATATACCATGTTCATGGGTTGGAAGAATTAACATCATTAAAATGTCCATACTGCCCAAAGCAATTTACAGATTCAATGCAATCTCTAATGTCAATGACATACTTCACAGACATAGAACAAATATTTCAAAAACTTATATGGAACCATAAACGACCCTGAATAGCTTCAGCAATTTTCAGAAAGAAGAACAAAGTAGAAGGGATCACAATACCTGTTATCAAACTATATTACAAGGCCACTGTAATCAAAACAGTCTGCTACTGGCATAAGAATAGATGCAAGGACCAATGGAACAGAATAGAGAGCCCAGAAATAAACCCATGTCAATACTGTCAGTTAATACTTGACAAAGGGGGCAGAAAGACAAAGTGGAGTAAAAATAGCATCCTCAACAAATGGTGTTGGGAGATTCGGACAGCTACATGCAAAAAAAAAATGAAACTCAACCAATAACTTACACTATATACAAAAATAAACTCAAGATGGATAAAAGATTTAAACATAAGACAAGACACATGAAAGTCTTAGAGGCAGGAAAATTTCATCTATCCCACACAGCAATATTTTCACCAATATGTCCCCTAGGGCAAGGGATATAAAGGAAAGAATAAAGAAATGGGACTTTATCAAACCAAAAGTTTCTGCACAGCTAAAGAAACTGTCAAAAATGGAAAGGGAACCAACTGCATGGGAAAACATATTTTCCTATGATACCTTGGAAAAGGGTTTATCTCCAAACTGTATAAAGAACTCACAGGACTCCACACCAGGAACACAAAACAATCCAATTAAAAAATGGATAAAGTATCTGAACAGATACTTCTCTAAGTAGGACATACAGAGGGCCCAGTGACATAAGAAAAAACGTCAAACATCTCTAGCCATCAGAGAGATGCAAATTAAAACCACAATGAAATATTACCTCACACTGGTCAGAATGGTCATCATAAACAAATCAACAAACAACAAGTGCTGAAGAAGTTGTGGAGAAAAGGAAACCTTAGTACACTGTTGGTAAGAATGCAGACTGGTGCAACCTCTGTGAAAAATAGTGTGGAATTTTCTCAAAAAACTAAAGATGGGACTGCCTTTACATCAGGTGATCCCACTGCTAGTACTATACCCTAGGAATCCTGAGTCACCAATTCAAAAGAACCTATGCACCCCGATGTTCATAGCAGCGTTATTTACAATAGCCAAGTACTGGAAACAGCCTAAGTGCCCATCAGTAAATAAGTGGATCAAAAAACTATGGTACATTTACACAATGGAATGCTATGCAGCAGAAAGAAAGAAGGAGCTCATACCCTTCATGACAGCATGGATGGATTTGGAGAGCATTGTGCTAAGTGAAATATGCCAGCGGATGAAAGACAAATACTATGTGATCTCACCTATCAGTGGAACTTAGTCAACAAAACAAAGAAGCGAGCAAAATAGAACCAGAGACATGGAAATAAAGAACAAACTGATAGTGACCAGAGGGGAGAGAGAAAGGGGACAGTATGTGGGAAAGAAGGGAAAGAGGCAAGCAAAGGAAAAGGAATAGAGGATTTATGGGCATGGACAATGGGGTGGGGGTTGACTGCGGGAGTTGCAGGGGATGGGGTAGGGCTGAGTGATGAGGAAAAAGGTGGGACAACTGTAACTGCACAACAATAAATACAAAAATTAAAAACAATAAGGTTATGTAGCTAAATATATAGAAATTCATGATATACGTTCTTCATGGATCATTACTTTAATGTGATGTATATCTTCATTCTTACTAATGATTTTGGCTTTAAATTCTACCTTGTCTGATATTCATATTACTACAAAAGCTTTTGCTTAAAATTTGCTTAGTATATCTTTTTTAGCATATCTTTAATTCTTAACATTAAGAAGTTATGAACTTGCTCCAGGTCATGCAGCTAACATGCAGAAACACTAAAATTTGAACGTAGGCAATCTTACACCAAAACCCACATTCTCAGTTGCTAAACTATGCCATCTCCTGGAATGTGCTTCCAGGCTTCAAGCCAAGTGAGCCCGTGTTCTCAGAACTCTCATTCTATTGAATTTCTTTTTCCCAGAGGTATTTATCCTGTGTTTGATATTCTGTAAGTCTTTTTATTTTCCTAATTTTGTTTTTTATGCATCATTGCCATGGACTTCTTGACCTGTTCTATATCTTGTTCAACAATATGCTTTGAGATGGTTTCATATCATTACCTACAGAACTGCTTCATTATATTTAATGGCTGCATAATATTTCATTTTATATGTTTGAATGTTTATGTAGTCCCATAAAAGTGGGCATTTAGGATATTTCTAATATCTTGCTATTACTAATAATTCTGAAATAAATAAGCTTGTATATAAGAAGTTTGAAACTATTGCGATGTATTTGCAGAATAAATTTATAATAATGGAATTGCTGGGTCAGAGATCATATGTACTTACCAATTTATGAATAAGTATCACAAATTGTTTTCCACAGAGGCTTGATAAGTTATATTTCCCAAAATAGTATATGGTTTCAATTTTCCCCACAATATCACCAATTGTGTTGTTTTAAACTCTTCAATCTTTATAAATCTGATCATAAAAAAAGCTGTAAACCTGTTTTAATTTTCATTTATTTTCTCTTTATTTGCATTTTAACAAATTTATTTACTTTTTTCCAGCTTTATTAAGATATGATTGATATGCAACATTGTGTAAGTTTAAGGTGTACAATGTAACAAATTTATATATAAGGTCTGTCCAGAAAAAGTCCAGCCATTGTTAGTATAATGGGAATAGGGTGACATCAACGTCACCTGGCATCCAAGGCAGCCAAGGAGAGTGGACTGGAATGGGTATGCATGAACAATGACAACACCACTGCACTAGTCAGTGGGAGCAGTAGACACCATTGAATGAGCATGTGTACTGCATGGCCACCACATTCAAAATAACTGAGTGAGTAGACCAACAAATTTGCATCATATTTTGTGTTAAGCTTGAATATTCCTTCATGGAAACTATACGTAGTCACCCAGGTGACTCAGCCCCACAAATCAACCCAGATTTGGTGTCCTGCAAGTTCTTGCTTTACCCAAAACTAAAATCACCTTTGAAAGGGAAGAGATATCAGACCATTGATGAGATTCAGGAAAATATGACAGGGTAGCTCATGGTGATTGGGAGAAAGAACTGTGTGAGGTCCCAAGGTGCCTACTTTGAAGGGGACTGGGGCATCATTGTCCTATGTACAATGTTTCTTGCATCTTGTATCTTCTTCAATAAATGTCTCTGCTTCTCTTTTTTCTTCTTTTTTATTTATTTTCTTTAAAAAATTTTATTGTTGTTCAATTACAGTTGTCCCCATTTCCCTCCTCATTATTCTCCCTGACCTGCCCACCCCCCACCACATTCAATCCTCCCTCCTCCCCTGTTGTCCTTGTCCATGGGTCCTCTAAATACATTTTCCTTGACTTGACCCTTCATTTTCTTTCCCCCATCTTTACCCTCCCCCATGCTCTCTGGTCACTGTCAGTTTATTCTTCATTGCCATGTCTCTGGTTCTATTTTGTTTGCTTTGTTGATTAAGTTCCACTTATAGGTGAGATCACACGGTATTTGTCTTTCACCTATTGGCTTATTTTACTTATTGTAATTCTTTCCAGTTCCATCCATGCTGTTGTGAAGGGTAGGAGTTCCTTCTTTCTTTCTGCTACATAGTATTCCATTGTGTAAATGTACCACATTTTTTTGATACACTCATTTATTGATGGGTATTTCAGCTATTTCCAGCACTTGACTACTGTAAATAATTCTGCTATGAACATTGGGGTGCATCGGTTCTTTTGAATTGGTGACTCAGAATTCCTAGGGTATAGTCCCAGTGGTGAGATCACTGGATCAAAAGGCAATCCCATCTTCAGTTTTTTTAAGGAAATTCCATATCGTTTTCCACAATGGCTGCATCAGTCTGCATTCTTACCAATGGTGCACTAGGGTTCCTTTTTCTGCCAGCACTCAATGTTTGTTGATTTATTAATGATGGCCATTCTGATATGTGTGAGGTGATATCTTGTGGTGGTTTTAATCCACATATTTCTGATGGCTAGTGATGTTGAGCATTTTTTCACAAGTTTATGAGCCATCTGTATGTCCTCCTTGGAGAAGTGTCTGTGGAGGACTTTTGCCCATTTTTTTAATTGGATTTTCTTCCTGATTTTGAGTTGTATAAGTTATTTATATATTTTGGAGATTAAACACTTGTTCAATTTATCATTGGCAAATCTGTTCTCCCATGTGGTCTGTTCCCTTTCCATTTTGATGATGGTTTCTTTAGCTGTGCAGAAGCTTTTTAGTTTGGTGTACTCCCATTTGTTTAGTTTTTCTTTATTTCCCTTGCCTTGGGAGATGTATGGGCAAAAATATTGCTACATCATATATCTAAAATTTTACTGCCTCTTTTCTGCTAGAATCTTTATGGTATCACAATTTACATTTAAGTGTTTTATCCATGTTTTAGTTTGTTTTGGTGTATGGAGTAAGTTGGTAGTCTAGTTTCATTTTTTTGCATGTACCAGTCCAGTCCTCCCAACATCATTTATAGAAGAGACTGTCTTTGATCCATTGTATGCTCATGCCTCCTTTGTCCAGTATTAACTGACCACATTGACATGGGCTCTCTATTCTGTTCTGTTCATCTATGTGTCTCTTCTTATGCCAGCACCACAGTGGAATACTATGTAGCAGGAAAAAAGGAGCTCCTACCTTTTGTGACAGCATGGCTAGAACTGGAGACTATTGTGCTACGTGAAATAAGCCAGACAGCGAAAGACAAATACCATATGATACCACTTATTTTTCTTCACAGTTTATGTTCCAATGTTGAGGATAATGTATTATATATAGTTTTGATATTCTATCTATTGGATCTTTTATATTAGATCTTCAGGTCTACCATTTCCCCTCTAATCCTTCTAGTTTCCCTTTAACTTTCTATTCTGTTTTGCCCCCTTTACAATATTCCACATCTGTTACTGTGTTCTTAGTAGAGTCTATTCATCTTTGCACTACTTCCAAGGTGCCCTTTATTTCTGTGATGGTTTTGTTTTCTCTTCCATTTGTCTTGAGTTTTGCAATCCAAGTTTCATCACATTCTGTTGCCTCGCCCTATTTTTCCTACATTTTCATGTCTGTACTTAGAATTCCTATTTAATAGGAGCAATAAGTTCTTAACATTTTAAAATTTATGACAAATAGCCCTGGCTGGTGTGGTTCAGTGGATTAAGTGCTGGTCTGAGAACCAAAGCATCGCTGGTTCCATTCCCAGTCAGGGCACATGCCTGGGTTGTGGGCCAGGTCCCCAGTTGGGGGC
Source organism: Anoura caudifer (assembly GCA_004027475.1). NCBI lineage: Eukaryota > Metazoa > Chordata > Mammalia > Chiroptera > Phyllostomidae > Anoura > Anoura caudifer. The sequence continues at coordinate 158,198 of PVKU01000867.1, forward strand.
ACATAGTGGCAACCACACACTGATGTTTCTCTCCCTCTCTTTCTCCCTACTTCTCCTTTCTCTAAAAATAAATAAATAAACAAACCTTGAAAAAATTATGACAAACACTTGTTCATAGTTTTTAAACAACTCTAGATAAAACAACTCTAGTTTTTAAACAACTCTAGATAAATATAGGAATATTTATCTAGTGAGGGTTTATTACCTGATATTCTTTCTCCCTTTTTTCTCATAATATTTTTAGATATTTCTATGGCAGTTTAAAAAACAAACAAACAAAATACACTCCTGTCTGAATGAGGTTACTTCTTCCTGAACTAGCTATCTGTAGGTTGACATGGTAGAGAGTGGCTGAGACTATATTCTAGACCATCAAGAGTTCTCTCTATGATTGGGTTTGTGGGTGTCAATGAGTCACTTCTCAGCAGCTAATAGAGATTGGTACTTCAGGGCTTCACACAGTATTATTTCTCCCCTTCCCACCTCACTGACAGATTGCTTCTAACAATATGGCTTATCTCTGTATTTTTATTTCCTTATTCAGTTACACCTTCTTCTTCATTTTAATACCAAACCCTATCTAAGGAAACTGTTGCTGTTCAACAGTTTAACTATACTGTCCCAGGTAAAGAAAAGTTGGGGTTTGCTAGCCTTCAGCTAGATGTGCAGCCCCTGGAGGCCTCCCTCAGCATCTTCCTGGGCCTCTATCTCCCTTCAAAGGATTTGGCAGCCTTCCTCTTATGTCAGGGTTCAGATATAAAGATGTCCCTTAGTGTCCCAGAACATGAGTTTTAGATTTTTGTATCCTGTTCTTCTTGTTTGTGTGGTTTCTAAGAAGAGAGGGTAAAAATATCTCTTTTATTTCACCTATTGTAGAATTGCAAATCTTGCATTTAAGTTTTAAAGAGTTTCTATGATCAATAACTTTTAACAACCCCTTTGAATTTAACTGCTTTTGTTTGTAACACTTTGGTTACATTCATTCCTTTCTTTATTATTATCTATAATTTATTTTTGATACTTTCAATTAAGTCTTAGAAATAAGGGCATAACCCTTATAAACATAAAGAACAGTTGCCTACAATCTCTGGCATATATTTCATGATCATATAATTCTTCTAAATTATCACTTCTGTATAGTATTACAGTTTAGAAAAATTTATAAATGTATGTTCATTAAAAAGATCATAGTGACATGAAAAAATTTTCCCTGTCTGATAAACTGAAAGCATGATGATGAATAGTGTACAGATGAATTGCAATGGTTCATTCCCAAATACACATAGAACCTTCAAGGCCATCATATAAAGCTATGCTTTATTTGAAATTGTTAAACTGATAGAAAAAGCTATCATTTTGAAATGGCATAACAATTAATGATGTAAAAGTATGTTCATATACATTTTCATACCAAAGATTGCAACTGCTGGAAGTGTCTTTTCCTTTAGTTGCTTAAAGAATCCAATATAGTTAGATTAATTGGTAACTTTTAAAAATAAAATGTCAGTTTATCAGTTTGGTACGGGAAGACCCAGGTCCACAACACACTTCAGGCTATATTTTGTGGAAGCATAAGGTTTTGTTAAACTTCCTGGTTCTGCTGGCTTCTTGCTTGGGTTGCTGTGAAGAGCCATATGACTGTAGCAAATGCTGGATGTAAATTTATATCGTTGGCATAAGATGAAAGATAAACTTATCAGAAATCTAAAAATGTTTTTGCTTGTCTAACAATTTGATCTTAGAGGTTACTGGATACCACCTAAGAGAGGGAGAGGGACAGAATTAATATCAATAGTCTAAATATTGCCTTGGGCTTCTGGAAAGTTTTCCATGAGAGGCAATGGGGGGGGGCGATTAATGCTTACCAAGAAGAACACTCAGATATTCTCCATGATAGGCCCACCAATAATCTGGGGGCTGGAAAGTGTCAAATGCTAGGTCCCCTAATGACCAACAATTAAAGCAACTTGGTCCAATATAGCGTTAAATCCACACTTTAGAACTCAAAGACAAAATAATCAACAAATGCACGCAAATATGGCTTCCTACTAAATCAAAAACTCCCTGCCCTCATATTCACAGCTTCTTTTTTTTCCCATACTCAAACTTCCTAGGCACTTACAAATCAGATATGCTTGTTCCCTAACAAGGTTGTTGCCACAGCTGCACCAGTTCTATCTCCCCCTCTCTGATTTTGAAGGGGAATGGAAACCAGTGCGGTTTGTTTTTGTACATAGCACCTTGGCCCAGATCACAGGAAGACCACAAAAGATTCTGATAACACATTTGGACTCAGACTCCACACGCAAAAATAAAAATATACCGGTATGTCCCAAAACCACTTTTTCACTCTCACTCCTACGCTCAAAACACCAATGTTGCTTTTGTTGCTGTTGTTTGTGTTCCTTCTCCCACTGCACGCCCCTGGTGGTCAGCTGGGTGTCTGCCCCTCCTCTCAGCCTCATTGGGGACGTGCAGCCTGCTGATAACTGCCGCAAAATGAAGAGAAAAGAGGGAAGCACGTGGTGTCCCTTAAAGCTTTCACATGGAAGGGACACATGAGACTCTGTCACATTTCATCAGTAAAAGCAAGTTACAAGGCTCTGCCTGGCACTAAGTGGATGGATATCGGAGATTAGTAGTATGATCTATCACTCTATCTTTTTGAAAACAGCCTAGTCAGTTGCTCTGTGAGAACAGTTTTTTTCAGACTACGTTATACAAAACATGAAAAGCAAAGTTATTTTCTTTCTCCCTTAGATGACAAATAAATAAGCACACCTGGACCAATGTAAAAGGAAATCAAAGTGTAATTAAGTAATAAGGAATGTCCCTCAAAATCTTATTGCTTTTACGTTCATCCCACAAGCAGTAAGAACATGAAATGCCATTTTAAGACAACATCTTGGAGGCAGGCCAGGCATTCATCAAAACTTTTTAGAACAATTGTTCGGCTTTCAAAACTATTCACTCTGTAATTATGATTGGCCTATTTTTCTCTGATCAGTCATAATCAGCCCAAATATAACCTGCATCCCTAAAAATTACAGGGTGGGACAAAAGTTGGTTTACAGTTGTGAATATGTGAAACACTGAGTTTATTCTTTTATTATTATTTGTTATTGTATTATTTTCCATACAAACAACTGTAAACCTACTTTTGCCCCACCCTGTGTGTGTTAAATTGCCTCACACCTGTTAGAATGGATATCATCAGTAAATCAACAAACAACAAGTGTTGGAGAGGATGTGGAGAAGAGGGAACCCTCACACACTGGTGGTGGGAATGCAGACTGGTGCAGCCACTGTGGAAAACAGTATAGGAAGTTCCTCAAAAAATTAAAAACAGAACTACTATATGATCCAGCAATTCCACTTTTGGCATTTATCCAAATAAATCCAAAACATTAATTAGAAAAGACATATGCACCCCTATATTCAGTATAGTGGTAATTACAATAGCCAAGATATGGAAGCAGCCTAAGTGTCCATCAATAGACAAATAGATAAAGAAGATTTGGGATATGCACAATGGAATATTACTTAGCTATAAAAAGAAAAGAATGAAACCTTATAATTTACCACAACATGGATGAACTTAGGGCATTTTATGCTAAGTGAAATAAGTCAGACAGAGAAAGACAAATACCATATGGTTTCACTTGTCTGTGAAACCATATAATGAATGAATGAACAAAACAGAAACAACCTCATAGATGCGGAGAACAAACTGGTGGTTGCCAGAGGGTCAGGGGGTTGGAAAAATGGATGAAGAGGGGAAGGAATTAAGATGTACAAATTGCCAGCTACAAAAACAGTCACAAGGATTTCAATAGGGAATACAGTCAATAATATTGCAATAACTATGTATTGCACTATATTGCAATATTGCAATAACTAAAACAAAATAAAACAAAACAAAAAAGATGAGACCCTCACTAATTTATTTTGCATTCACTTTCCTTTTTCTGCATGTAAAATCATAACAAAAATGATTGAAAATACATTTAGGATAAAGACAAAAAATAATTTTTTTTTTTTAGTTTGGATTATGGGATTCTAGAATTTCTATGACACAATTCTCAGATACGTAGTTCAGTGATTTGGTATCCCATAACAAGGTAACTAGGGGACTTTCTCTCCATTTGATTTCAAGGATCACATCTTTAAAAAGTTGACCAGTTATATGGATGGGTTATATACAATCTATGAGTAGTGAAGTAAAATTAAATTAATCACAGGAGCAGAGCTTTTAACTGAGAAAAAATCTAGCTAAATTTGTAGAGGAAAGCATGATTAGTTAGGAAGGGTAGTAAAATAGCTTTTATTTCAATGTTGGAGATAAACCCAGGTTTCCTACTAAAGCCATGCTTGGGAGAGAACTATAAAGAGGGAGAGAGCTATTGGAATTTGGTGACAGAATATTATTAGCAGGTGTTTCTTGTTAGGAAGATACACGTCAGTATTAATATGTTGTTCTAGTTGGTTTGCAGGCCCTCCAACTGTCTGAAAGAGCTGCTGAACAGAGCAACTGCTTATAGCTGGGCAAACCATGCACTGCACAGAGAGCACATCGAAGGGGGTGACATAAAAGCCATGGACTCAAATATCCATTGTAATAATATTCCCTATGGAAGTAAAGTGTTGTGAGAAAGGGGCACTTCTTTTTCTAATTTGCAGAAAGCTATTATATGCGCTAGCAACAGTCCTATCGTGTATATTAAACAAATGTTAATTCGTATGTAGAATCACTTCAACACCATCCAAGATGTTCTTTGGCTGGAAGAATAGATGAACCATTCCTCATTGTTTTTTCTTATCATGCTCATAAATGAAGGCTAAAATGCTCATTAGATCTTTGTACTCTTTTGGCATCCTAAAAGTTGTTTGGCATACAAAAGCTTGGGAATAAACCCAAAACAATTTGCTTTACTAATGGAAGATGAGGATTGGGTAGTTTCAAACAGAAAAAGAGTAATTGGGTTTGGCAAAGGAAATATTATTTCCTAGATTGTTTACTGCCTGGCGCATAGTAGCTACTCAAGAAAATATTTCTGGAATTAATTAATGTCCATAGAAGTTGTCATCTCTAGGATCATCCAGGCCTTCTATAGTTTCAGGATCAGCTGAGAAGCTAAGTATTGGCAACTTCAGATAGAATAAATAATATTAAAGACAATGATGATGATGAAACTGATATTTCATTGTAGGGCTTTACATAGATTCTGGCAACCAGCCTTTACTACATCCCAGTGGTTTTCTAGAACCTGACATCCGGTCAGCTGTTCTTTCTATTTAGCCCAAAGCCCACTTTCCAACTTGACCCTCAGGCACGCTTGATGTTTTCATCAAGAGAAGGAAAACCATTTGAAGCCCAAAGGATAAGCACCATCATGGTAAAAGGTCATAAAACACTAGGAGTTGCTCTTTAGCAAGAGATTTTGAAGATAAGTCCAAAGAAAACATGGGACATGGTTTGGAACAAGCTCGCGTGTACTTCATCATCAGGGCTGTGGCACACAGTGTGAGAAGGCTCCAGGGGAATACAAACACCAGAGAAAAGGAGGGGCTTGCTTGCATTGGCTATAATGAATATGTTTTTACAATAAACAAACGGGGGGCCACAAGACATGCATGTCTGATGTTGAAGGAAAGCCTGCTCACACCAAATAAATTACAGAAACAGTTCAAGAATAGTTCATTCTAGTGAAAATATTATCCCTCAACTCCTGGCAGGGTTAGTGTCAGGTTAGGTTATCTTTTGTCGGAGAGCCAATTACACCCGCTAAACCTGCTTAAGGGCAGCCTGTTGTAATTTGTGTGCACTTTGCTGTTTTCAGAAAACTCGCGCGCTTTTTAGTTTAGTTACATACTAACTCTACTTACCGCTACCCTCTAGGATCAACTTCTCCCTCGACTGTCTCTGAGCTGGGAAGTCATCCCTCCCTGCCCTCATGTCCCCCTGCCCCTGCCCTATTCTATGTGACTGCATTCTAAGTGAATGCCCGGGACGAAGGCCAGGCTGACGATGCCAATCCTGCACAAATCACAGCGCAGATGCTGATCCAAAGGGCATCATTTATCCAAAGTCCAGTGCTTAGTTCACTGAAGGTGAATCGCTTTTAAAGTATGGCCAGCAAAAACAATGAAGTAAGAATCTTTTGAGGGCATTAATTTCATCAGATTTCTTGGAAATTTTCAGGCATTTGCAAACTTTGGCTTTTTAGAACACTCCAGGAATGACATATTCTTAACTTAAAATGGAATAGCTCAGCATGACTTCTGATCCCTTTGTTGTCTAAGCCTCTGTACAAACGTGGGCATGGAATTAACGGGGCAGCTAACGAATGGTCACTTCTCAGTGGCTGACAACAGCACCTTCAACATTAGCCATGGGCACTTCCAGGGCTACAATCTGCAAAGTTTTGTAAGGAAATCAAAAACTTCAAGTCAAGTCCCATGAAGGATTTAGTGAGCCCTCGCAGATTGGAATAGGCATCTGGGAAAAGTGATCTATGGACTCTGTCTCAGTCACCTTTCTGTTTCTTTCAGTGATTGGATCATATAAAAATAAATGTCTGTCAAATGCTTGCTATTCTTCGTGTTTATAATGTTGTATCTTTCTTGGACAATATATCCCTTTTTAAATAGTAAGAACAGGTGTTCCTCCTTTCTCTGCTTACAGTACATTGCTGTGATAGAGGAAAAAATGTCCAGAGCTGCAAGGCAAAAGAGCAGGGACTGAGTTTCAACACTATCGCTTTAAAAACTGGGAAAATTTCTGAAACTCTCTGAGCCTCAGTCCCTTCAACCATAGAATGAGTAGCTGAATGTTGTAGCAACAGCCTCCTTACATAGGTTTTGGTGAGGATTGAAGACAATAATGGATGAAACGAAGGAGTCAAGCCCTATAAAAATATAATTTGTCATTGTGGGTTGTTGTTTATAACTGGTGAAGACTCACACCTCCTAAGGGATGCACAATGTGAACTTTGTACACATGCATAACTTGATAAAAATACAGCATAGTGGGCTCCACCATCACCAATCTGGTAGGGGTGACTGCAGTTGGGCCTGAGAGTTCCTATTTAAAACTGCACAAGTGGACCAGGGTTTGAATACTGCGGTCTTAGTACACAAGAATCTCCCTCTCCTTCAGGGTGATTCTGCGAATGCAACTAATGTATCTTTTAGGTGGATTGTGTTTACACAGAGAAACTTGATTTCCAGGACAATCTGTGATGATCTTTCTACTAAAAACTCTGGTAAACTCTAATAATAGGTTCTAAACCTGTAAATATAAAAATGCATAGAAATGCAATCTACCTGGTGGTAGCAAATTGAGTTAAGAGACAGCAAGGAAAGTTGGTATCGATTCATTAAGATACCTGCCATGTCATCACTAACGTCAAGGAAAACATGCTAATGACACTGTCCAATCATTCTATGGAATCTGCATTTCCATAAATGATGGAGAGCAGTACAAAAAGGAAACAAGAGAAAATGATAACTTCCAGTTTCCTTGTTTGCCACAGATGGGCTGAATTGTTAATGTGTTCTAAATCTCTCTTAATGCATATTCTGAGGCCTACAGTTGTTAAAGCTGACTTGATATATTCTTAAAAGAATTTTATACTGAATCTCTCTGAAGTACAAAAAAAAAAAAGATCAGTTACAATTTCATTATTTTTCATTCCCACTCACCTCTGAACTTCCTGGTTCTCTCTGAGGCCAAAGTAGAAATTGCCAAAACACCACAGGGAAGGCTGCTCTCACAGTATTTCTGGCTCACCAAAAATTTCTTGAGAAAGCCAGTTTCCATGATATTTCAGTTCCAATTTTACAGACCCAAGAAAACTCAGGATAGTTCAGATCAAGTTCAGATAAGCATTCAAATTTTCACTTACTTGCGCCAGATGAACCACTAAGTCATTTGACATGTTCACATCACTGTTTTAGGGGGGAAAAAAAAATCTACTAGAATTCTAATCCAATGTGGACAATTTTGGAGGAGTACAATATACTGGGAAGCCACTAGAGGTTAATGGATAACTTGCTCTTTTTTTTTTAATATAAAAATGTGAATTAAAAATAATGACCCTGTGGCTTATTACAGGCATAAATGAGATTTAGATGAAGTAACCCAGCAACATCAAATGTTGAACAAAAGCTACCATGGCAACCAACACAAGATATTTTTTGGAGGAAGGATAATTTGCCCACCTGTTTAACATTCTTAGCTCTCTCCTTCCTTCAAAATGGAAACAATAGAACCAACACCACAGTATGTTCCAGGACGTTCAACGAACTACTGATCCTAACACCTGAAAATTCTCTGAGCATCAATTCTCCTACTGGCCCAGGGTGGAGCAGGGAGGAAAAGATTATTTTAATTTTCAAATAATCATGTAACACATTGCCTTTGAGGCTGGAAATTATCCTCTGAGGCAAGAAACAAATTGTGAATCTTTCAAAGAGAGAGTGATTTGACAATGAAATTACCCCTCGGGGATCAAGATCATCTCATGAACCGTCATCAAAGAAAAACATTACATGAACATCAGGGTCTCATTATAATACAACCCACCACGATGTGACTCTTGGTGTAGCAGTGTTTTGTTCTTGGATCCAAAGAGATTCAGTTATTGTTAAGTGCTACAAGAAAATTACTATAACATGGTTTTTTATGGCATGAGGTCTAAAGAGAATGATAGAGCAAAAGACTGTCATGCTCAAATACAGTAATTGAGAAAAACCAGAGTGTAAGAAGCTGGCAATTACTTCCATTAAAAAGAAGTGTACTATGTTTATCATCCCACTAAATTTTTTCCCAGTCTTTTCCCATCCTAGGAGATATACATAAGCATTAGCAAATCAGATCAGCATTTTCCTCACCCAGCGTAAATCATCATCATTGAGCAGATTGGGAGAGTGTCTACTTGCAAAAAAAGTATGTCATCATACCTTTTGACTTTTCAGTAATTATGCTAACAACCACAGAAGCATATTTAAATAAATATTTCCAGTGTAGGTAGCCACTGAGAATTATTTAGGCAAGGAAAAATTAATACCTATAGATTTATTTTTTAATTACATTCTATTGATTATGCTATAACAGTTGTCCCATCTCTCCCCCATCATTCCCTTCGACCCTGCACACCCCCTCCCTCCCACCCATATTCCCCCCTTTATTTCATGTCCATGGGTCATAAGTTTTTTAGCTTCTACTTTTCCCACACTATTCTTGTCCTCCCCCTATCTATTTTCTACCCACCATCTATGCTACTTATTCTCTGTACCTTTTCCCCACTTCTCCTCCTCCCACTCCCCTGGTGCTAACCCTCCATGTGATCTCCATTTCTGTGTTTCTGTTCCTGTTCTTGTTGTTTGCTTAGTTTGCTTTTGTTTTAGGTGTGGTTGTTAATATCTGTGAGTTTGCTGTCTTTTTACTGTCCTATTTTTGAACTTCTTTTTCTTAGGTAAGTCCCTTTAACATTTCATATAATCAGGGCTTGATGATGATGAAGCCCTTTAACTCGACCTTATTTGAGAAGCACTTTATGTGCCCTTCCATTCTAAATGACAGCTTCTCTGGATAGAGCAATCTTGGATGCAGGTCCTTGACTTTCATGACTTGGAATATTTCTTTCCAGCCCCTTCTTGCCTGCAAGGTCTCCCCTGGGAAATATGCTGACAGTCTGATGGGAACTCCTTTGTAGGTAATTATCTTCATTTCTCTTGCTGCTTCTAGAATTCTCTCCTTCATTTTAATCTTGGTTAATGTAATTATGATGTGCCTTGGTGTGTTCCTCCTTGGGTTCCACCTTCTTTGGGACTCTCTGAGCTTCCTGGACTTCCTGGAAGTCTATTTCCTTGGCCAGATTGGGGAAGTTTCTTTTATCAAATTATTTGTTCAAATAGGTTTTCCACTTGTTGCTCTTCCTCTACATCTTCTGGTACCCCTATAATTTGCATTTTGGGACATTTAAAGATGTCCTGGAGGTTCCTAAGCCTCTCCTCATTTTTTTGAATTCTTGTTTCTTCCTTCTTTTCTGTTTGGTTGTTTCTTTCTTCCTTCTGGTCCACTCCATTGATTTGAGTCCCAGTTTTCCTCCCATCGCTATTGGTTCCCTGTGCATTTTCCTTCATTTCACTTATTGTAGCCTTCATTTGTTCATCTAATTTGTAACCAAAATCAACCAATTCTGTGTCCTTCCTAATCACCAGTGCTTTGAACTGTGCATCTGATAGGTTGGCTACCAGTGCTTTGAGTTGTGCATTTGATAGGTTGGCTATCTCTTGGTTGCTTAGATGAATTAGCTCTGGGGCTTTGAACTGTTCTCCTGTTTGAGCCATTTTTTGTTTTTTGGTTTTGTTGTTGTTGTTGTTGTTGTTGTTTGGTCTGGTCGCAGCTGTTATGTATTGAGGGGCAGAGCCTTAGGCATTCACCAGGGCAGGGCCACCCAGGCACTGGGTTGTGATGCTGGATGTGGGGGCAGGGTCCAAGAGGGAACAATGGTGCTTGCTCCGCTCTCTTTTGGATTCCAGTCCCTTCTGCCACATTCCCCAAGCAACTTGGGCCCTTCTGGCACTGATTTTCATGCGGACGGACTCGTGCACATTCTAGGACCCTGTGGGTCTCTCCAAGGAACTCTACTGTGAGGCTGGGATTCTCTCCCAGCACTTTAGTCCCCACAAGTGTTCTCAATCATTGCTTTTTAGGCTTTATTTCCTGGTGCAGGTGCCCTGCACTGCACAGTCTGTCTCACTGCCTGTTTTTGCCTGGTTTACCCGCACGCAAATGTGTGACCACGGTCAGCCACCTTGTGCACCTCACTTGGTCTGCTCGTTGCCTCCCTGCACTAGGTAACCGCTGCCTGTGCACCTGGGACCACCAACTATTGCTTCTTCCCGCCATGACCCCTCTCCACCGGCCACTGACTCCACCCCTCTTACCGGTCCCGGTGAATCATTGTCGGACTTCCATACAATTCAATCCTCTATCTGTTCTGATTGGGTTTTGGGGGGTTCTATATTTTTGTTGTCCTTAATCTTGGTTATGAGAGGAGGCACAGTGTGTCCACCTACACCTCTGTCTTGGCCAGAAGTGATACCTATAATTTTAAAATGCCTACTATATTTGCTTTCTTTTTAATCTACCATTCTGCCACCCAACTTGAAAGCTCAATTACTCATGTTATTTGTCTATATATACCACATTTAGTAAATAATTATTAATTCATACATCAGAAAGATAAATGCCTCTTAGTATCATTAAACCTTCCATTTTTTTGAAAGATGAAGCAATTAACTCTGGTCATGTATTATCCCTAATAAATATTAAACAAAAGTGTAAATTATCTGTAATTTTTTGTATTAATCAAAATTTTGTGTAAACTCTAACTTCATAGTCATATATTTTGAAAGGAATAAATTATACCACAATTGGGGAAATATACTGTAATTAATATACTATAAATATATCAAAGAGTATAAGTCTTAGTATCCCAGTAGACTGAAAATCACTTGAACACTTTAGCATGGCCATCTGACTAATGTAAGTTGGGAAATAATATTTGACTTCTTCCTCTTCCCCTGACCACTCATTTGAGTAGAAACATTACTTGTAGTAAACAGTGAAGCAAAGGATGGTAAAAACAAAAGCACTAATTCAAAAAAATACATGCAACCCTAGGTTGATCGAAGTGTTATTTATGCCAAGATTTGGAAGCAGCCCAAGTGCTCATTAGTAAACGAATGGATTAAAAAACTGTGGCACATTTATACAATGGAATACTACTCAGCTGCAAAAAGAAGGAGATGCCCTTTTCAACAGCATGGATGGAACTGCTGAGTGAAATAAGCCAGTCAGAGAAAGACAAACACAGTATGATTTCACTTATATGTGAATCTAATAAACAAAATAAACTGACCAACAAAATAGAAACAGACTCATATATAGAGAAAACAGACCAACAGCTGACAGAGGGGCAGGGGTAGGGGAGCTGGGTGAAAGAATTAAAAAAAAAAAAACATGCCTCATAGACTCAGACAACAGTATGGTGATATGGTGATTATCAGAGGGAAAGAGAGGTATGGAGTGACAATAAAAGGTGATGGAAGGAGACCCGACTTGGGGCAGTGAACACACAATATGATATATAGATGATATATTATAGAACTATAAACCTGGAATCTATCTAATTTTATTAACTAATGTCACCCCAATAAATTCAATAAATAAAATAATAAATAAATAAATGCATAGATAAATAAAAAAGAAAATATACGTATAGATCCAGACTACAAATATTTAAATCATTAGTTATCTTTTAATACAGAATCCATTATTTATTAAATACTATTAACTGCTAGGCACTCTCCTAGGCATTGCTTCCAGACTACATTCTCAGACCTAACCATTAACTCTATTATTACATTAGGTTTTCAGTTGCTTGCAAGGTACCACCAAAATTTTGAAATATAACATGTTAATACTTGAAATTATTTCACCCATTATGAAAGTGACACATACTAATATAAATACAGGGTCCAGCAAAAATAATGTGCCTTTTTTATTATAAAGTCTTTTATTACAAAAGCATAAGCATGTAACTCTAACATAACAATGTCATACTCAAGCATATCATATGACATTTTAGGTGAAATGTTCAAATTAAAACTATAAAATAGGACTGCCAGCCAAGATGGAGGCATGGGTAGATACACTGTGCCTCCTTGCACAACCAAAAGGACAATAATTTAAAAACAAACAACCAGAACTGACAGAAAAATCAAACTGTAAGGAAGTCCAACAACCTAGGAGTTAAAGTACACCATTCATCCAGACTGGTAGGAGGGGTGGAGTCAGGCAGCCAGGTGGAGAGGACTAGAGGCAAGGCAGTGGCTGGAGGACTGAGCAAGGTGGCAGCAGGTGGAGCTGGTGGTCCCACATTTGTGTGCAGATAAACCAGCAGGAACAACTGGGGAGTGAGACAAACCACACAACCCAGGGCCCCAGAATGGGGAAATAAAGTCTCAAACCTCTGATTGAAAACACCGGTGGGGGTTGAGGCAGCAGGAGAAACTCCCAGCCTCGTGGGAGAGCTCGTTGGAGAGACCCACAGGGTCCTAGAATGTACACAAGCCTACCCACCCGGGAATCAGTACCAGAGAGGCTCAATTTACTTGTGGGTAGCAGGGGAAGTGACAAAGCCAGTAGAGAGCTGAGCAAGTGGTACTGTTTCCTCTCAGACTCCTCTCCCACATACAGCAGCCTTGTGGGTTGCCCTGCCCCAGTGAACACCTAAGGCTTCACCCCTTAGGTGAAGTACCTTCTGGTACTCACCAGTGGGGTGAGTACCAGAAGGAAGAAAGAAACATTCAACCAGAAAAGAATAAAGAAACAAGAATTCAAAAAAAAATGAGGAGAGGCTTAGGAACCTCCAGGACATCTTTAAACATTTCAACATCCGGATTATAGGAGTACCAGAAGGAGAAGAGGAAGAGCAAGAAATTGAAAACTTATTTGAACAAATAATAAAGGGGAACTTCCCCAATCTGGCAAAGGAAATAGACTTCCAGGAAGTCCAGGAAGCTCAGAGAGTCCCAAAGAAGTTGGACCCAAGGAGGAATAAATACACCAAGTCACATCATAATTACACTACCTAAGATTAAAAATAAGAAGAGAATCTTAGAAGCAGCAAGAGAAATGAAGATAATTAATTACCTACAAAGGAGTTCCCATACAACTGACAGCTAATTTCTCAAAAGAGACCTTCCAGGCAAGAAGGGGCTAGAAAGAAGTATTCCAAGTCATGAAAGTCAAGGACCTACATCCAAGATTGCTCTATCCAGCAAAACTTTTGTTTAGAATGGAAGGGCACATAAAGTGCTTCTCAAATAAGGTCGAGTTAAAGGGGTTCATCATCACCAAGCCCTTATTATATGAAATGTTAAAGGGACTTATCTAAGAAAAAGAAGATAAAAAATAGGACAGTAAAAAGATAGCAAACTCACAGTTATTAATAACCACACCTAAAACAAAAACAAAAGCAAACTAAGCAAACAACAAGAACAGGAACAGAACCACAGAAATGGAGATCACATGGAGGGTTAGCAACAGGGGAGTGGGAGGGGAAGGGAGTGGAAAAAAGGTACAGGGAATAAGTAGCATAAATGGTAGGTAGAAAATAGACAGGGGGAGGTTAAGAATAATGTAGGAAAAGTAGAAGCCAAAGAACTTACATGTATGACCCATGGACATGAACTAAAGGGGGTGGGGGGATGGGAGAGGGTATGCAGGGCAGAGGGGAATAAATGGGGGAAAATGGGACAACTGTAACAGCATAATCAATAAAATACATTTTTAAAAAAACTATAAATTATTACACCCATATTGCTACCCTACCAACCACACTCAAGCAGGCATTACTTCTGCTGGGCCCTGTACATTCCCAACACTGTGTGTGAAAGATTCTTATCTATTTTTAATTATCTCCCTGCTGTAAGAAGAGAAAAAGCTAAATGGCAAATAATGCAATGATTAGGGTACTGAGAGAATCAATGGAGCCGATAGCCTGAGCTGTGAAGGCCAAAAAACAAATGAGAAATAGGAACTATAAAGATGGCTAAGTGGAAGATTCACTGAGGCAGTGACCTGTCAGATGTGTAGAGCTGACGGTCTTCAGCTGATCCTGGAGGGACAGTTACATGAAATAAACAGGATTCCAAAAAATGATGTCAGCCTCTGAGAGCACTTGAATGGGAAAGAGACCAGTCCCAGAGCCTAGATTGGCTTGATTCAAGAAGACAACCAGCCTGGATATAAAGTTTTGGAACTGGCCTCAGACAATCTGAATAGTACCGAGAGGCAGTCAGTGATAGGAAGAACCCTTTTAAAAACCTTCTCCAGAATTAAGAGTCCATCTAATTTTGAACAAGCCACTCAGCCTCTTTGTGCCTTGGTTTTCTCATCTGTAGAAGTGTAGAGTATCTGTCTTTCTTCATGGGATCACCGAGCACCTGCCTGGTGGCACATTGCGAAGGACAAAGACTTTCCTCCGGTGGCTACTGTCCCTTCACAACATGCTCTTTCAGATTCTGGCTACAGAGAAAGGAACCATAGAACTATTTTTTAGTTTAATAAGCAACTCACCACATCTGCTATTAGGTTCTCTCACAAATGCTTTCTATATTTTTGTATACAACGTCTTATTCCTCTAAGTAAACTATACATGTTTTAAGAGCAAAGAAATCTTTTCCTGGAGATAGGGGTTGGCAGGGGATAGCAAAGTAAAGATCCCTCCTATGGATAAAAGTAGATTAAAGCCTATTTTCAACACATCAGAGGGACTAGTGCAGGGACCAGCAGAGTCCAGTAGGAATGGCCACACTCTTCCATTAAAACATGAAGATTGATTGAAAGAAGGTGAAGGGATTAATCAAAGAACATACATGAAGGACCCATTGACATGAACAACATTATGGGGATTAACTGTGGAAGTTGGGGGTAGGGTGCACTGTGGCAGACCCTTCTGCATAGCATGGGCCCAGCTCCCACTCAGAGATGCTCAGGACCCATGCCCATGGATAGGTTCTCTCGTGGGTAATCAGATTTGCAATGTACCTCAGCTGTTTTGAAGCTTGCCTTTTGCTGAAAACTCCCTCACTCTGCAAGTGCTAAACCTTGCAGGGACCAGTGTAACTGGCTCAACCACTTTTGCCTTTTCATTTGCTAATATCCTTCTTCTGTGATGTGATGAGGGGCATTGGCTCTGCTGTTGTAACTTGGGATAGTGAGTGAGGACAATCTTGTAATGTGAAGAGATATAGAATAAAGGCCTGTCATGGCCAGGAGGCCACAGCTTTTGCTCCCCTTGAGAGAAAAGCCATGCTGTCGTCCTTTTTCCTCTACCAGACTCAGTAGCCTGTGTGTATGCTTTATTTCATCCATAATGACACAGACGCTGCTAGTCGATGTCCGCATCAATGCACTGGGTGGAGCGGGGTAAGGAATGAAAAATGGGACAACTGTAATAGCATAAACAATAAAAATGTAAAATGAAAAACAAATAGAACATGAAGATTGTTTCAAAGGGTATGGCTATCAAGCCCATGAGCTGCTGACACCAGGTTAACTAAAAAGTTAGGAACAGGGAGGTTCTGAGCCTCAAAAGAGGTAGGCCGTTAACTGCTGTTGTTTTCATTTCCTGTCACCTTTGCTACAGAGCCAGGAGGAAGTGCTGTAGACTGGAACAAAGAGAGATTGGGGCAAACCTTGGGATCCGTGTACATGGGGACAATTATGACGTAGTACTCCTTTCTCATTTAGAAGAATGACATTACTAAACTAAGTGTAGCATTTGTTTCTGTAAATAAATCCAAATATAATGTTTAAACAATCTCTGAAGACATTTTGCAAATCACAATGGTCCATCTTTTGAGTCTGTCAGAAGTCTCTCTCTACCTCAGTTCACACACTGAAGGTAGGATGAGTAACTGTGATGTGCCCAGATTAACACCCACAGCCACTCCCAAGTACAAGCCGTATGGATAGAGATGTTGCTTCTCTAAACTGGAATCAAGAAGCTTCTTCCAATCAATTTTGCCACCTTTTATGTGGGAGAAGGTAGATGAAACAAATAACACAAGTTCTAAAAATGCAAAGGTAAAGAATCAAAACAGGTACTTGTAAAATTTAAAAAGTATGCTTTTTATTTTAATGCCAAAGATGGTTGGCATTTCTATGCAGAAAGGACAGGGGTGTGAATTTCATATTCATTTTGGACTGCAACGCATGTGATCCAGCACCTAAATGCACTGTGTCACTGCGAACGAATGCTTTCGGTAAGTGACACTTGCGATGTTTTGTGTGGGCTCACCTTGTCTTCTTAAATTCCTGGAGGGCAAAGGCTGCTTTATTTTTCTTCCACATCCCTCTGCTCAGGAGATACTTCTCGGAACTTGCCCAAGACATTCTCACCCTCTTAGTCCTGGGTACATTCACATAGGCCCTGTTAAAATGTCTAGCATAACACTAGACACAGAGTAACCACTTGTGTCTGTATCTGGAATGTGTTCGGTTGACTTATGAGCCCACAGTCTGATGGCATCTGCTCATCTGAGCTCCAGAGAGCAGACTGTGCGCATCTCCCTGCAACTCCACCTTCACTAACTTTGCCCTGGTAGCTTGAAATCAGCCAAGGTGAGAGCATTTACACGATGGAAACCATCTAGTGGGTTTGAAATATTCTGAACTTAAGCATGTGTCTTCCATTGATACTTCCTTTCTATTTGATCTGTCTTATAAGCTGTTTTATATTTAGCAGCTAGTCTTTCATGTGAGAATTATTCTCTCAATAACCATATTTATATTTTTAAACATCACTTTAAATTTATCAAAGAAAAGCAATTATTTTGTACATGCCTTTTCATCTCATTTTGGACAATTATTATTGGATTAGACAATTATCCCTCTACTTGGTTTGTGTAAACAGTAGTTATTAAAGGAAAAAGTGCTCTTCTATTTTTGCCAAAAGCATTGTTAAACAATTAGTAAAGACTCTAAAATTTCCTTTTTTAAAAATGACCATGAAATTAAATTGTCTGGTTTGTAGAATTAGAAAATATGTTTGTGTACTAGGAAGTTAATTCCATTCCATTAAAATTAGTCTTTGGGGGAGTTCTATTACTATCTGACAAAGTAATTGTTATTTGAACCAAATGTGTAAAACTTTTTTCCTAAAATGGGCTTTGTAATTTTCAAATATGAACTTTCATTTTCCAGAACATGCATTGGAGAGACTATGGTCTTTTGAGGTTTAATTGTTTAGTGAGAAGAATAATGCCTAGTATTCTCCGAAAAGGCAGCAAAGTGCTATGCTTAGGAGGGAGACTCTAAGGCCAACTGCCAGAGTTCTAGTCCCAGGTTCTCCCTTTATTATCTGGGTGACCTTAGGAAAGTCACTTAACTTTTCAGTGCTTCAGTTTCCCCATATGTGAAATGGAGACGATAATAGAATCTGCCTCATGATGAGGTTTAAATGCATAAATACTGTATGTGGAAAACATTTGGAATGATGCCTGGTACTTAGTAAATGTTTGATAAATGCTTATTGTTATTATTTCTAAACACAGAATCTTACACATGCTGGATACTTAATAAGCATTGCTTAATTGGTTAATTAAATGACTAGCAAGGGAGCAAAGACTGAGAGCCTACCAAGTACCGGAAATACAGTGACCACACGCAGTGAGCAAGCTACACAAGGTTCCTGGTCCCTTACAGTTTTTATTTTAGCACTATACTGTTTCACCCAAAATGTCTGGGTAGCTGATCTTAATGTTTAGTGATAGAAAGAAGGGTCTAGAATGTAAAGGCCCTGACAGTATGTATTAAAGATTTTATTAAAGACAGCATGAATGAAACAATAAAGTTTTGGCTGTATGTAACAGAGGCCCAATGTAGACCGTTGCAATAAAAAGACTCAAAATTCTTTCTCATGTAACTGTCCGAATGTGGCAGTCCAAGATTCTTCAGGAACTTAAATCCTTCTGTTTTATAGGTCGGTCCACCATTGCTGGGGTACACTCTGCCAGCAAGGTTCTGGTAGCTCCTCACCACATCCACTTTCCAAGCAGTGGGCTGGAGGAAAGAGGAAGAATATGTCCCATCCACTAAGGAAGATATGGTTCAATTATAATAAATTATGCTCATTATTTCTGCACATAACCCATTAGGTGAAACTTTACATAGCCACCCATCTACAAGGGAGCCTGGGAAATATCTTTATTTTGAGTGTCCTTGTGCCCACCTAAAATCAAGGAGAAGCAGAAAACAGATCTTGAGGGACAGCTAAGAGTCTTGGCCACATTTCACCCTTTGGCCGTGTTTGTATTACTCATTCTCCACAGAGAATATGCTCATTCCCTTCCCAAGGAATCCAGTCCCAAATCCCATCTGGTTCCTGGGTCTAGGACAAGGCGGAGGATTCTCTGGGTGAGATCAGCCCTCTACGTCAGTTCCAATGTGCCTCTTTGTAATATGGTGGCCTATGAACTAACAAACAAGTAATCTTCCCATGAAGACCCAATATAGAAAGAAGGAGTAGGAACAGAACAACTGAAAAACTCCCATCGGAAAAGGGAGAATAGGAAACACAGCTGTCACCAATCTATCGGAATGGTTAAGTTGTGCTGGACAGGAACCATGGCAACGCCCACCCTGCTGGTGGTGTGAGTCCTTTTGTGAGCCCATCTGTCAGCTGTAGCTTTAGCTCTCTGGGAGGATTTTCTCTTTCTCTTTTTCTTTTCTTTCTTTCTTTTTTTTTTTTGTACATTGTCTCCCAATGCCACATCTGAAGCACACACTGGAGAATAGACTTTCTTGTGGCCACCACAACTTTCACACTCCACTTCTGGAGTCGGGTGGATTTGTCATGGGCTTTGGCAGGTTGGCTTTCTGGCTCCTATAGCAATACAGTTCCTTTATAATTATCAGAATGCCTCACAGGCCATTTGTTTCTTCTCCGTTCTATGTGTGAGTAATCAGAGGAAAGGCTCTGGTCTTGATATAGATTTTCAGACTAAGGGTGCTGGTCTTTATAAGGACATCAGGGTCACTTAGATTCCCAAGGAAAGGTACATTTACTGTGGAGACTCTCTTCCACTTTTCTGTTCAACACTGACTGACAAAGGTGTTAAATCATAGCCCACTCATCTGTCAAAAAGGTGCTTGTGGGTGATCCACGTAAACCCGGCCACAGCCCCTGCTTCTCCATGCTGGGTCATGGTCTTCCGAGCTGTCCTTAGGCACACGAGCATGTGTCAGCTCTTACTTTAAGGTAGCCAATAGCGGTGGGCTGGAATGGGAGCAAAAGACAGAAAACTGTACAAGAACAACTAAAATAAAAAAAAATTTAAAAATAAATAAATAAATAAAAAAGATAGCCAATAATTACCACTCTTTCAGCCTAACTCTTCAGCAAAATCTACTTCCTTTCCCTAAGCCTCCAAATAAAAAATGTCCTCTCAGGGTGTCCTTGTAACCACACGAGGGTGCAGAGGTCACACCCAGAACTTTAGAAAGGGGCTCGTGTGTGTGTGTGTGTGTGTGTGTGTGTGTGTGTGTGTATTTCCCAGAAACATGTCTCCTCTGGCTCTGCCCAGTGCCTAAGCTCCAGGAACCAGAGGGGTAACTGACCTAGAATAAAGAAAAGACTATCACCTAATCTGAGAATTTAAAGAAACATCTTCACCTCTTTAGGTCTAGTTTCTTTAAAAAAAAAAAAAAAGATTTTATTTACTTATTTTCAGAGAGAGCAGAATGGAGGAAAAAAGAGAGGGAGAGAAACATCAATGTGCTAGAGAAACAGCAATCAATGATTGGTTGCCTCTCTCGCACCCACAACTGTTTCTTCATCATTAAAATGAACTAGTTTGACTAGATGACCTCCATGTCCCTACAGTTTTAATTCTATAGCTTTGATAAATGTATAGGAATATGTACACATGTACATGCATATAAATGTATTAGTTCTGATGTCCTCATACCTCTTATTCTATAATTGGATAGCACCCCTTATGATACCGTGAGTAAATGTTAAGAGGCTGCCAAAATATTCTCTAATTTTTCCTGTTTATTTCTATAAGGCATTTTGAATATGTTGTGCAAATTTAGCAAGCCCATCACAAGAGTTGTAGTACATTTTAACAGAATTATTCTGGTTAATTTCACCATAAAATTTCAGGGGAAATTCCATCTATTAAAAACACCGTGGTATTGGTAATCAGACATAGGTTTACTTCCAAACTCTGCTGTAGTCTGCCGTAAGCTGTGTAGTCTTGGTCAAGTCAATAAAAATATTTAGTTGCTTACATTAAGAATTCAAACACATTCTGTTGAGTACCCCTTGCTTGCTTTTTGATAACATTGCAAGCAGAGTCTATAGTATTTAGGTTACTTATAGCTAAAAGACTAGCCTAATTTCATTAACTAGGACTCTTTTAGATAAGGGATAAGCACTGGATAAAGTATTATGGTCTTGTCTTTCCCTCTTTGCCTATTCCCCTTGCAGGGTTGGGGAAGAGGAAGAAGAGTACAGAGAAACACAGATAAAAGCATATGTTTTAACCTGATCGTCCTGCAGTTGCAGTTGGCCCCAAGTGAACCCCACTGCTGACTGGCTAGCTGTCATGGGCATTCAGATGCTGACTGGCCCTCTCCTGAGGGATCCAGAGATGTAGGTTCTTCAGGAAACTCCACAAACCACAGTTCACATAACTAATGAGCCATCCAGTCTACCTCCAGTCACCCTTTCCTTGACCTTGGCCATACACCTCCCAACTCCCAATGTTGACAGTCCTCCCTCTAGGCCAGATATGTTAAGGTGGCCCCAGCCTGCCTGGCTTGCAAGGCATCCACCTGACCCACAGTCAGCTCACAGGTCCTCACCAAGGGAAACAGTGGCGTGCAGGCTGGGCCACTCTCACTGTCTTTCCTCACCCTACGCATCAGGGACTTCTTCTAAAGAATCTATGGGGGAAGAGGCAAGCGTGAATCAATCTGTCCCCAGGTGGCCAGACTTCCCACAATCCTCTCTCCATGCTGTGCTCCAGGCCAATGCCAGCGCAGCCTACAGATACCCCAGCACAGGAAGCCTGCAAATGAGGAGGGTGTTCCTGTGTCCCTTCCGGGACCTTATAATGTTGAGAGCCTCGTATTTGCCTTGGGGAAATACCACAGCACTACCCTGCCCACTAGATTAAATATATACTAGTCCTGTGAATTCTCTGCTTTGAAGGATTCTTGAGTTTCTAGGTTTTCCTCCATTATGAGTGGTAGCGGGTAAAGGAATCAGAACAACTCAGCAACATTTCAGTAAACATGCAGAAGTGTATCTAGCAGCTCCTCTTTCAAATGCTCTCAGCTTTGAAGCTTTAGCTGAAATCTGAGATAAATGTCTCATTCAACATCATGTTGCTAATAATAATAGTAAGAGTAATAATAGCAATATTAGCTAACATTTAGAACTCTGTGCCAGGCTTGCTCTAAGAATTTTGAATGCGTGTCTCCACTCATGGATGCAGAAACGGAGGCACAGAAGGTGTAAGGAACTTGCCTTAGTTAGTGCCAGTGGCAGGCCTGGAGTTCAAAGCGCACAGCCTCACTGTACCATCTGTAGCCTTGCCCACTATGCTTTCCTGGCGCTTCCTGTTCAGACTTTATCCTGAGGATGTTGGAAAGAACTTGATTTTCCTCCATCCCCTATAAAATAAAGATAATAATACCTACCTTATAAGTGAATTGGAAAATAAGATAATATAGATGACTCTGGAACCAGCTCTGATACATAGTAGAAACTTATTAATAAATGCCAATAATGACCATTATTTTTCCCTTTCAGTATGGGGTAGTTGGCACCAAGCCAGCACCAAGAAAATCCAGAACAGTCATTCCTATACTAATAAGAGAGCACGCACGCACCCACCGCTCACCTCCAAATCCTCTAATCAGCAATGGAGATGTTCAGCCCCATATGCGATTCCCCTGTATAGGAACCAAAAGATAGGAATTGTTTCCCAAATCAAAATACAGCCAGCCAATGATCATATGCAATAGTTTGTTTCCTGTTTGGTTTTATTGCTTTGAAGGCTGAGCCAAAGAATCAGAGACAAGTTTGAGAAAGTGAGACTGAGTCTAAGCTTGATGATCCCTTGATCAAGTTCCCAATCCAGAGCCTGGATTGGGCAGCAACTAGAGAAAGACCCTAAGTTTTATCTTCTCTGGTTGGCAAAGTGGCAGAATTAGTTCAGACGAAGGCCTACGTGAAAACACTAGCATGATGTACAATAAATCCCCTCCATGGCCTGAGCTGACTGTAAGCTTTAGAGAATTCCAGTTTGAAGCTGGTGATACCCGTACAAACCGGATGGGTTTTAGTTTCTATAAAGCATGGGGTATTAGCAAAAGGCTTGATTACCTGTGGCTTAGTCTGAATTAAAAGGCAACACAATTACACAAAAGCTCTCATTTAACTTTTAAGTGGGATTAGGTCCGCACTACCTTTATGACACTAGGTTGCTAATAACAAATGGCAGTTTCTCACATGCCCTGGGAAAAATCTGGGGCTTATGTACTTTTTTCCAAATTAGGAGGCATTGTGCCCAAGACCAGCAGATAGAAAGGGCCGAAAACTGAATGTACCCAGTAACGCAATTCCAACTAAGTGACAGGAGAACAGTCATTTCCTTTCTGTTTTTCCACTCACAGAGCAAGGCACTGTGGTGACAGGGAAGAACTGGGTTTTATTCCTGCATCTATGACTGAAGTCCCATGTCCTGGGGTGGGGAGGGGCAGAATATCATGGAGATGCTTTTTGTCTCACTTTCTTCATGTGTCTATAGGAAGTAGAACTCTTAACCTCTGAGTTTGCATTCTTGGGAAATTAATTACTAGGCCTCAGAGACAGCAGGTATAAAAGGAAAAAAAAAGGAAGAATGTAAAAAAAAGAGAGAGCTAAAGAGATGGGAAGACAAGTGGAAAAGTAAGCATCTTCAATCTTTTGATAAAGACTTCCTTATACTTTGTAACTTGAGAGCCCTCAGGAAACTCTGGCTCCTGGTGGGGAGTGAACTGAGGGTGAGCACAGGGCTTGTTATACAGGCGACAACTTAAATGTTTTCCCAGAACCCAGGGAGCGTTAGTGCAGCCTTGATGGTGGGGTGTGACCGGTCTCTTGTGAATAGGGATAACTTTCCAGTGCATACACAAATGTTATATTCTGCATTTTTCTAGCATCCAGAAAAATTCAAGAACTTAAGACCGATTCAAAATCAAACCCAGATTAAACTAATATTTTGTAATCAAGTACCTCTACCTGGGCTGATACTGATTCCGGTGGGCACTCGGACAGTTTTTGATTGTCAGGGACAGCTTACCAGGAGTGTACTAAGGAATAAAATAATGCACTGGCTTTGCAGTATGAAAGCAGAGTCCATAAACCACAATATCTCTCTGTGAGGAAAAAGACTTCCTGTCTGCTATTTTTTTTTATGTGCCCAATTAAGTGCAGATTTTTGGCTGCGTGAGCAACATAACTGCAACATTTTTTCCAGAAAAACCAAGAAATGAACTAAAAAACTAAACAAGAAAAAGTCTTATAAAAAGATGGTCTGATAAGTGCTGTGAGATAATATTTTTTCCTCATTTATACCTGATATTGTCTAGGCTGGGTATGACCAACCTCGGGCAGAGCGACTTTAGTTCACATTTCTAACGTGCTGGCAACTCCCCATCCCAGAAGGATTTTCACTGAGTAAGGTGAGTACATTTCAAGGCCTTATATGGAATAAAATAGCAGAGCACTGAGGCAGGGTGGGTGGGTCCGAGAGTTGGGTGTCTGAGAATCAAAAATCAAAGTTAACCAAAATTCTCTGATGAAAAATAGGGGCTGGATGACCTGGTTCAAAATAAATAAGAACCTGCTTGAAACTTAGTTGCCAAAATAAAACTGAACCTGAACATGTGAGGTCTGAGAGTTCATAGATTTTTGTTTGAGTCCTGAGTTACACACACCTGGGCACTTCCTGGCTTAAGACCACAAGCGGGAAGGCTCCAGTCCTGTGAGAAAGCCTGATGGGGAAGGCAGCATAAGCAAAGCAACCACACTTCATGGATACTCTCTCACCCGCCTCACGGAGACCCAGAAGGCTTTAGTGAGCTTGCATACACTCCTTGTATCTGGACAAAAGCTCAAGTGGTTTTGACTAGGTCATTCTTTTTCCTGTAAGGAGTCATTGAAAAAGTTCCTCGGTGCCTGGGTTGGAATCAGCATCAGTTTTGAAGACAGAAACAGTTTCCACAGCACCTACATATGCGTTTCTGTGTTTACCTTGTAGAAATAAAGGGCAACGATGTTTTTTTTTAGGGAGGAACCCAAACCAGCTGGAAATACCTTTGCTCTTAGGTGAGGGCCCCACAGTCCTCCCCAAACCACCTCCTCCAGGTAAATAGATTTGATATTTTCTGAGCTTTTGGCTTCTCATCTCTGAGTTGCCAAATTTCTGGATTGACATTAGCGTCAAGATACAGGGTTACATGAAAGGTTTGATTTGCCCAGTGTTTCTGGTCTGGGTTAACAGTAAGGGTTTTCTCTATGTCCCTTTGGATCTACTCTTTCTCAGTCGAACACCCTGAAAATTTTATTGTTGGCTTGGGCAAGGTAATTAATCTACCTTCATTTTTCTCATCTATTAAATGTGTTTGGAAATGTATGATGTACCTAATTAATACTGATGGGATGACGGAAAATCAGATAAGATATCTAAAAAAGACTTTAAAACCACCAGGGAAAAAAAATACATTATGAGTTTTTTTTACATGTGTAAAACTCAGCCCCTTGGTAAAACTGAACCACAATTGTTGTTTTCAAAATAAAGACTATAAATAGGGAAGGCAAATAAAAACACGTGCCTCAGTGCAGAGTGGTGTGTGCGTTCAGTGCGTTTGCAGGTTCAAAGGAAACTGCTGACACATAAGAAAGGGGAAAACAAGACGTCCAGCACCCAAGCTATAGTGTCAGTAGGCAGGTCCGTGTTTGTAATTAACGGGCTGTGGCAACTCCGAGACTGCTATTGCCTGGTTATGCGCAAATCTGCTTTGCTCTATGCGTCTGTCGCTTAAAAAGTTCGGTGTAAGCCCTGGTTTAAGATGTAAATCGTATTGCATGTGAAATAAGCTTGTTAAATTTCGAATCACACCCTCTCAGGAGCCTGCATGCTTTGTGAGCCACCACAGAGTTACTCAAAAAAGTGCCCTCCTAATGAGGCCAATTCTGACGAATACGTATTCCAAGAATAATACTTGACCAAAATTGAATGCAATTCTCTTGTACTTGTTATAATTTTCTATGACAGAGAGCAGAGGCTAAATTTGGTGAAAGTATTGTTTTTCTTCTAAGCTTGGGTCTGCCAGAATTTGTTTTTATTTCTCCCCCTCCTCACCCCTACCCCAGCCATCCCTTTCGGAATGATGTGGTGATCAGAACCAACCAGGAAACTTGCTGGCGTCTGCGCAGTGCCCATTCTCACCACTTTCCCTCACCCCTTAGATAGGTTTTTGGTACAGAATGGAAATATTCCCAAATGGAAGAATCATTAACATCAGCAATGTCAAAAGCAGCCTTGAAATGAGGCATCTGATACTCCATATGTACAGTGCACTTATCACATAGACAATGTAAAAGCCATTTGAGGTCTGTAACTTCCTTTTCCACACAGAAGGAAATGTGACAGTGAATCAAATTGATACAGGAATTTTAAATATGTGTGGTCACACAAAGTTAGAGAAGACTATAAATTTGGCATTAGAAACCAAATGAAAAAAAAAAATAAGCCACAGGTAGTATTCTCATATTATATTTGTTTGAGCTGTCAGGACAAAATACTAGAGAGAAATATTTTTATGACATGGAAACTAAGATCTGCTTTCCAAAATTATTTTCCACTAACTTAAAGCAGTGCATCATTGCGGGAACCTAAACACTCCTACCCTTGCAGAGTCTAACGTTTTATCTTCCAGCGGGTGAGAGGATGCCTATCTCAAATGTGCAAGCGTGCACAGTAGTCATGGGGTCTAGTCCCAGTAGTAACGCTTGGGGAAGTAGGACGTGCCCTCCCGTCTCCTGAATCATGTTGTTTTAACACATTGTCGTGATTGATCCAGGGCAGATGCCCAAATCCCTCATTTCCTCCAGTACAGAGGGAGGAGGGATTCTACAACAAGGCAGGCTACTCTTGATAACTTCAATAAGACTATTTTATCTTTCACTTTTTTACTGCAAGAGCATAGTAAAGACTCCAACTCACTCTTATGAATAATAGGGGGTGCGAGGTTCTAGAGAAGGATGGTCTTTCAGCGGGCTGGCCCTCATGTCTTCATAGGTCTTGAGTAGATTTACCTTGAGAACAAGGCCTGAAGTCTAGACTCCAAACACATAGTACACCTCACTGTGTGTGTTGATTTTTTAAAAATGAGAATGGATAACAAAGTTCAGTAGAATCTATGATATGGGGACTTAGTAGGTTAAGAAGTTTTTCAACCCCAAGCTCCTCGAATGCTTTCCCTTGCCTTTCCTATGACCCTTACTTGTATCTCTAAAAGGTCTCCTGAAGCAAATCTTTAAAATTTAAAAATACTCCTGTAACATTGTGCAGACACTGCCATGTGCTCAACCTATTGTTACTGTTGGACTTTGCTTCCCGGGTGTGGAGAATAAAGCTGGTGTCTACTCCTTCCTCTTTTGCTGTATCTGTCTCCCACAGAGCCTGTTGCTGCAAGCGCCAGAGCACAAACGACTAGGACACCAGCCTGCCCTGGCACGGGCCCACAGGAGAGGCACAAAGGAGCTATCAGAACATGCCGTGCACTTGCCGGAGCCGCTGGCCCACCACCCATCTTGTCCTGACACCTTGAGCAACCTCTTCAGTCCACTCAGGACTCGGGGCACAAGCAGTACCATGGGCCATTCAGGGCTGTGGCGGGCAGGGAAGAGTTGATGCTGACTTGAACCATGGAGGCAATGGGAAAAGTGGTGAAGCATACCAAACTGAGAACATATTTTGAAGGCAGAGGTGAGAGAGAAAGTGTCACGTATAGCATGAGGAACCGTAAGACTGGGATTGCCATCGACTGCAATCGGTGGAGTGTTTTTGTTTCTTTTCATTTTTAGTTCCTTTAGTTTTATTTTGTTCTTTTGATCATTTTAAATTTGAACTCTTGATATACTATAACTATTACTATTCTTTTGTTATTTTTTATTTCTTTTAACTTTTTAACAATTTTTTTTATTAATGTTTGAATACAGTTGTCTCCATTTTCCCACCACCACTTTCCCCCGCTCCACACACCCCACCTCCCACCCTCAATCCTACCCGTTTTGGCTTTGTCCATGGGTGGAGTTTTTCTCACTGGAGACAGCTGTGGCTCAGAGACCTGAGGTAACTTATCCATAGTCACACAGCGAGCATGCAGTATGTCAAGGACTCAAACATGGTTTTTCAGTTCTGAATTGAATGTTTTTCCTAAGACACTGCAGCGCAGGATCAACAGTGCTACCCAGTAGACGACTGATGAGAATTCACTTTTCTGGGACCTACTCTAAGTCAAAGTTTAAATACAAACTTTCAAAGTCTAAAATTTGGGGCATCTGCTGTAAAAGGGGAGAAGAGTTTAATTTTAAATTACCTTGAAAAAAACCAAGAGGTTTTTTCGCCTTAAAAAATAAAACGACACTGAGGTGAGCCTCAGGCCAGCATGCTGATTGCATCAGAGAGACGAAGATGAAAAGAGGAGAGAGGAAAACGGGCATGAGCCCTAAGTCAGCACGTTAAAGGGGCCGGCCCCAGAGCCTTGTATTATCAAACGTTAGTCAGAGAGGAACGTTCTTTTGCTGGTTTAGAAAAAAATCTGAAATAACACATCAATTTTAGGTCCTTTGATAATTTTTTTCCTGGAGATGTTTTGTTTTGATACATCCAACAACAGCCAAAGAGAAAGCCTCAGAATACAGACATAATAAAAACAGTTGATCCATAGTCGCTCAGTATAAGTTCCACTGTCTTAGTCTTGCCCAGCCCAAATTGGCAGCTCACTCAAGCTACAAAGACATCCTGGAGGATTTAAAGAGCAAGCCTAAACGTTTTTAAAGTTCTAGTGTCAGGACTTCCTTCTTCAGCTAATGGCTCTGAGGTCTGTTAAAACTCAGATGTTTCTGAGAAGGGTAATGTTTTATAACTAATCAGGAGACGATCGAGTGGGTTAGAAAGGATTTACCAACAAAAACCAAATGGCACGACATGGGAAGCTCTTTCACCACTTGGCAGAAGGCTGGCTTCCAGGGGCTTTAGAAATGAGGGTACCATTGTTTGGCTAAAGAAATGAAGCAGGGAACTGAATTGCATACTCACCTACTCAACCAGCATGTGTTGTTCAAAAATAATAACATAATTATAAAAACTGAGACCTGATGGGGGAGTAGGGAAACGGTCTAAGTGAAATAAATTCCTCACCTTTTATTATGCAGCCAAAGGTATTATACAAAACTGATAAATCAATAAATATGAAGTCAATCACCAGAAAAACTTAAGACAGAAATTTTTAAGGTGGTTTGGGGGGGCATGGGAATAAGAAGGAGTTCAATAGTGGGGATAAAATACTTTGAATTTATACGCTCTTGTACTGCTTGCTTTTTTAAAAAAAATGCATGTACATATATTTCATTTAAAAATTTAAATTGAATCAGTACATTAAAATTTTATATGAACACAGCTCTGGAGATACATGGTGAGGAAGATATGCATGTTCCTGCCGTCACAGAAGCTTTTGTCCAAACACCCTGAAGCAGGGGAAGAGTAAAAAATCTGAGGAACAATGAAGGAGAAACTGAAATAGAATTTTATTTTCCTTTTGGGGGAAAAAGTAAGTCTCTTTCCTTGCTAGTGCCTCATTCCTCTGTCATGGATTAAATTAAAAAAAAGAAAGTGCATAAATGTTCCCAAATGGTAGACATTTTAAAACTACACAAAAGCAAGTTATGCCTAGCTCTACCATCATTCTTACCATATTCCTCCCATATTCCTTCTTTCTTTCCTGAAAAGATCAACTTCGGTTTTCCTCGGTAGGAATTAAACAACCGACAGAAGATGTGCAGAATGAACAGACACAGGAGAGGAAGTTGGTTCTTTCTCAAATCACCCTCTGATTCTAGAACTCTGGCCTGGCTGTCTACTTACCGTATTCCCCATCTGGATCACAGGGAAGAACGCTTCCAAAAATAAACTGCCAGAAGTGAAGAAGTTAATAAATTTAGATATGCTAAAGGTGAATCATTCACAGCACTTCAGACTTCAAACATGGAATCATTAAAACCATTAGTGTTTGAGTTTTGTCGTCCAAAAGCTGGGGATGTCAGGCTACCTTGGTTTTAATAGTTCTGGTAACTCTTTCTTCACATACTTGTGTTAAGTGTATCGAGACTTTCTTAGGCTGTATTGGAGGATTCCTGATTTGGTCAGTTTCCTAGAAAAACCTTTTCAATGTTGCGGCCCACAGTCACTACAAACCAAGGATAATCATCCTAATTTTGCAATTAGAACTCAGGCTTTTTGCTGACAATAACACTTGTTGACATTTGCACCCCAGCACCCATGCTCTGTGTTGAACAAAAGTTAATCAGTACCTATCATGTGCCAAAATTATAATTAGGTGTAAGGATCCTAGGATGAACTAACAAGTCTTTACTTGTTATTTACTGATTTTAAAATAATTTCATTAAAATCAAAATAAAGCATAATAAATGCTTTAATGAAGTTTTAATTGGGATAATATTTTTGCATCTTTTCAAATATGGAAATCCATCTGCATTGCTTCTCCTCTCTTTGTAGATGAGGGAGAGAAAAAGGATTAGATGCCAGGTGGAAATGGATATGCTATAGGAAGAGGCCACTTCACAGAGGAAAAGAAAGCAGAAAGCCTGCATGGCCCACCTAGGAGGACTGTGAGAAGAAATGAGGATGTCGGATGAAGAGGTCAGACTCGCATAATTGCTTTTCACCACCATCTCCCACCTTAAAACAGAAGCTTGCTTTGGGTGGCAGATATAGAAATATAGGTGTGGAAACATCAGGAATACAGGTAGCCAGGAGATGTTACATACCTCTAGAAGAAGCCAGCATTCAACTTGAGGAAGGACCCTCTTATGCTGCCAACAATTTATGCTGTAATTCTTTTTCCCTGGCCTTCCTCAAAGGGTCCACAGCTATTTATCTAGTGACTGCATTGAGGAAGTGAAAATAACCAAGTTTGGGGGGAAATCATTGGACACTGACTGTACTGACATTATTTCCTGACACCCAAAGACACAGTGGCTCACCAGTTAGAGTAGGGACAAATCAAGGCCAGAGGATCAATGTAGTTTTGGCCCAGGTGTGTCTCACAATGGGCCATTGGGTCCCCAAACCACCTCATGGTTATTTTCAAAATCCCAGAAAGTATAGTTGGAATATACATACTCAACAGGTGGCAGTACCTCCATATTGGTTCTCTGACTCATAAACTTAGGGCTGCTATGATAGGGAAGGCCAACTGGAAACCCTTAGAAGTTTTCCTCAATTTACCAGAATATTAAACCAAAAGCAATACCACGTTCCTGGAAGGTCTTTAGAGATCTGAACTATCATCAAAGACTTGAATGATGCAGAGGTGGTGATTCCTAACACATCCCTATTTAAATAACATGTTGAGCATGTGAATAAGATATGTGGGATCTGCAGAATGACAGTGCATAATTATAAATTTAATCAGGTGGTAACTCAAACTGAACTTGATGTTACAAATGTAGGGTTGTTTTGTTTTGGTTTTTTTCTGGAACAAATCAGTCCATTCTTTGGCACCTGGTGTACAGTTATTGATTTGCTGACTGTTTATTTGCTTGTCAGTAAAGACTGCCAGAGCTCTTGCTTTCAGCGTGAGGGGTCGCTGATACACACTCACCATTCTACCACTGCTCAGGGCTGTATTAAAGTGTAACTTAGTCCACAGGACTTTGTTCACCTCTCCACTCCACAGAACAAACAATCTCCAAACATACTGAAGACAAGCTGATTGAATATGGTGGGTGAGAAGTGGCAATTACTCTGGAAAACTTGGTAAGACACATATGTGCTAGAAGAGGAGAAATAAAACCCACAAAAGTGCAGGGACCTACGACAAAGTTGCTGTTTCAAACCCTTCTGCCACTGTAAACAATTAGAAAACTGGACAAAATGTGCGGCACAACAGTCATTGTTCAGACATTTGGACAACAGGTAGCAGACTGGGATCTCTAAGAGAAGGAAACAACCGGTATAAGACCGAGGATCACCCTAGGTTTCTCTCCAGCCTGCAGCACAGTGTGCAGTGGTCTTGCTGAGTTGAGGAGACAGAATGTAAACTTGAAGAGAATGAGGCGGCTGGAATTTGTGGGGCTAAGTACCAGAGAGAAGGAAGCTATGCAGACAGAACTTGCTCTAGGAACTTGGCTACACATCCCCTGAGTCTTTTGCTGATTAATAAGCTGCACATGTATAAAGCAAATCTGCATGAGACCAGGCAAAAATAAACTATTGGAGTGCTATAGGGTTAACAATTCCAAATGCTGACACAGAGTAGAAAGTCATTTATGTTCTGACCAGTCAGAGAAGAGAGACCTTACTGAATACTGGGAGCATTCAGTAGGGACTCCAGAAGGGTCACTTGTTTATGGAAAGGTTAAACAAGCTCTAGAAAAAACGGCTACTCCAGGCCCACCCTAAAAAAAAAAACTTAGAAAAGGAACCTAAAAAAGATTAGGCAGGTCCACAAGTAACTTACCTGCCTACCAGACAAAGACCAGTAAGCTTTTTAAAAAGGCAACCACAACCCATCCTCCAACAGCAGAATATTCCGTTTGTGGCATCCAATCAAAATGAAGCAGCGAAAAATGACCGATCACCAAGAAAAAAAGTCAGTCAAGAGAAATAGAACCAGAGCTGATGGAATGAACAGGCAATGACTTCAAAATAGCTAATTTGAAAAAATATATACGCCCCTATCTTCCTTACAATGTTATTTACAGTAGCCCAGATTTGGAACCAGACCAAGTATGCGCCAATAAACGAGTGGATAAAAAAGCTGTGTACATTTACACAATGGAACACTACTTGGTTGTAAAAAAAAAAAAAGAAGAAGAAGAAAATCTTACCTTTTGTGACAGCATAGATAGAACCAGCGAGTATTAGGCTAAGTGAAATAAGATAAAGAAAGACAAATACCATATGATCTCACCTATATGTGGAATCTAATGAACAAAATAAACAAACAAAACAGAGATAGACTCATAGACAGGAAGAAAAGACTGATGCTGTCAGGGAGGAAAGGGCTAGATGCAAAAGGTGAAGGGACTAGGAAAAGAAAAGCTCATAGACACAAACAACAGAATGGTAATGACCAGAGGGAAAAGGGAATGGGGTCAGGTAGTAGAGGGTGAAGGGGGGATAAACAGTGACAGAAGGAGACTTGATTTTGTGTGGTGAACAATATGATGTACAGATGAAGTACTACAGAACTGTACACCTGAAACCTATATAATTTTTAACCAATGTCACCCCAATAAATTTAATAAATTTTTTTAAGTTGAACTCACAGGAAATAAAAAACCATTCTCTGATTCTTTTATTTCTTAGAAATTAAGTGAAACTTTGAAGTAAATTTAGCAATATATTGGGAGATTATAACACACATATTAGTAAAATATATGACAACAATAACAAAAAATGGGGGAAGTGGAAGTATACGTGTTTAAGTTTCCTAAATTATGCATGAAGTAGTATAATAGTCTTTAAAGGTGGATTGTGACAAGTTACCAATGCATATTTAAACTCTTGGGCAATCACTAATAAATAAATCACTAATAAAACAAATAAAGCAAAGGGGAACCAGTAAAAAGAAATTTTAAAAGAATACCAGAAATTTTCATCCAAACGAAGGCAGGAAAAGATATTTTTTTAAAAAGTAGCAAACAAAAAAAGAGATAGCATTATGAGAGATTTCACCTGACCATATTATTAATTATGTTAAATATTATATGCACTCCAAGTAGCAATTACAAAGCAGAATTGTGAAATTAAAAAGCAAGACCCAACTATATGCTGTTTATGTGAAACTCACTTAAACTATAAAGATGCAGGTAGATTTGAAGCAAAAGAATGTTAAATGATATGCTGTGAAACCACTAATCGTAAGAGAGCTATAGTGGTCAAATCAGATAAATTAGACATGAAATATTACCAGAGATAAAGAAGGACATTTAATAATAATAAGTGAGCCAATTTATAAAGAAAACTCAACAATTCAAATACACGTGTAACTGATTTGGGAACTTTAAAATACATGAAGCAAAAACTGATAACTGAAGTAGACAAATCAACAATTATAACTAGGGATTTCTGCAATCTTCACTCAGCAACTGATAAAGCAGGTAGACAGAAAGGCAGTGAGAATACATAAAACTTTAATAATACCATCAATCCATTTAACTAAATTAGCACTTATGTAATACTAGACCCAATGGTGGCAGAATACATGTCCATAGAAAGTGGATGCGTAATAATTGCTGAGACAGATGAAGTTTTGTGTCACTAATTAATTCTCAATATAATAAAATTATTGCAATCCCATGTTCTTCAACCACAATGAAATAAACAAAAGATCAATAACAGGAAGAATAGTCTCATCTACTAGAGAAACCAAATTTGAAATTAAAACTTTTTCAACAAAGAAAATTCCAAGCCCAGCTTGTTTCGGTGGTGAAATCTACCAAATATGTAAGGGTTAGGGTTAGGGTTATATCTTCCTTCATATTGTATGAGGCCAGGATCCTCTGACACTAAAACCAAAGTCATTACATGAAAAGAAATTAAAGTCCCATATTCCTTATGAACAAAGGCAAAAAGTGTCTTAACCAATTATTAATACATATGATAGAGAAATATTAAAAAAGGTTAATACTCATGGCCAACTGGGGTATATCTCAAGAATATAAGGTTGGTTTGACTTTTGAAATTTAATCAATGTAATTCACCATGTTAACAGAATAAATGAGGTAGGGAGGAGCATTTGAAAAAAATTCAAATCCGTTCACTACAGTAACTCTCAGAAAGTTAGGAGTAGAAGCCAAATTCATCCATCTAATACAGGGCATCCACAAAAAAAAAAGGTAAAAGAATAAATGCTTTGCCTCATTAGTACCATATCGGAGGTCCCAGCCAGGCAACAGACAAGGAAAAAGAATAAAACTCATAAATACTGGAAGAGAAACATAAAATATCTTTATTTGAACAATTGTATATATAAAAATTATAAGGAATAAAAAATGGTTATAAGTGGTTTTAGCAAGGTTTCAATATACAAACTGAACATACAAAAACCAATTGTATTTCTATATATTGTAATAAACATAATACTTAAAAGTGAAATAAAAATAAAAATATTATTTATCATAGCAGTAAAGACATTAAATACTTAGGATAAATTCAATAAAACATGTAGATCCATTGCATATTGAAAGCTGTAAAACAAGGTTGAAAGAAATTAAAGGCGACCTAAATAAATGAAGAGATATATCATGTTTATGAGTTAGAAGATCCAATATTGTTAAGACATCATTTTCCCCAAACAAATTTTTCAGATATAATATAATCTTAATCAAAAACCCAGACAGAAGGCTTTTTTGCAGATATTAATAATCTGGCTGTAAAATTTATTGGAAATTTGAAAGTATGCCAGGTAAAGCAATTTTGAAAATGAAGAACAAAGGTGGGGGACTCACACTACCTGATTTCAAGATTTATTATAAAGCTAAAATAATTAAGAAAGAACGTGTAGTATTGGCAAATGGTTA
Organism: Anoura caudifer; assembly: GCA_004027475.1. Classification (NCBI taxonomy): domain Eukaryota; kingdom Metazoa; phylum Chordata; class Mammalia; order Chiroptera; family Phyllostomidae; genus Anoura; species Anoura caudifer. Next base: position 193,675 of record PVKU01000867.1, read on the forward strand.
AACATACAGACAGATCAATGAGGGAGAATAAAAAGTTCAGAAGTAGATCTCAGTATATACATGTCAACTGATTTTTGACAAAGTAACCGAAATAACTGAACAAATAAAGGGTATTCTCTTTATCTTTTGTCTTCATCACAAACAAAATTAACTCAAAGTAGGTCATAGACTAAATGATAGAAACTAAAACTGAAGTGTTCCAAAAGAAATCCTAAAAAATCTTTGCAACCGTGGAATAGGCAAATATATCTCAGAGAAGTCACACAAAGCATTAACCATAAAAAAAGGTTGTATTTCATCAAATTTTAAAACTTGCCTTTGAAAGACACTGTTAAGAAATTAAAAAGGTAAGTCACATACTAAGAGAAAATACTTGAAATACAAAGGACTTCAGTCCAAAATATACTAGAAATTCTTTCAACTCAAAATAATTTTTTAAATAGTCAAAAGATTTGGAAAAAATACATCATGTAAGAAGTTACATAAATGGTCCCGTCTGGTGTAGCTCAGGTGGTTGGAATATCCTCTCATAGACCAAAGGGCCTAGGGTTCAATTCCTGGCCACGGCACATACCCAGGTTGCAGGTTGGATCCTGGGTCAGGGCCTAGACAAGAAAGCAACCAACTAATGTTTCTCTCTTACTTCAGTGTCTGTCTCTCTGTCTCTCTCCCCCCTCCACCTCCTGCCCCACCACTCTCTGAAGGCAATGAAAAATTGTCCTCAGGTAAAGATAAATAAATAAATAAATAAATAAATAAATAAATAAATAAATAGAAGTTATATTATAAATTACCAGTAAGTGCATGAAAAGATACTCACTATTATTAGTTATTAGGGAAATAAAAATGAAAACCATAAAATACTATTTTATAATTACTGATGCTAAAATTAAAGAGACTGACAATAACAAATTTTGACTAGGAAATGACACTCCCATATTTTGCTGATGGAAGTGAAAATTGTACAGTTGGTTTGGAAAGGTGTTTAACAGTTTCATGTGAAGTCAAACATACACTTTTCATGATACCCAGCCACTCCAAATAAGGATTTACTTACCAACAATGTATACACACATTTATAGAAGCTTTATTCAAAATATCCAAAACTTGGAAGCCCAAATGTTCATCAAATGCTGACTGAATACACTAATCATGGTACATTTATACAATGAAATAAAAAGGAACTACTCAGCAATTAAAAGGAACTATTGATACAAGCAACAATGTAGAATAATTTGGAAAACCTTCTGATGAGTGAAAGTCAGTTACAAAGGAGGGAGTGGTGTATGATTGCATGTATGTGAAATTCTGAAACTGGGAATACTGATTTATAGTGACTGAAAGAAGATTCCAGTTGCCTGGACCCAGGGCTGAGGAACTGTCAACTGCAAAGGGACACCGGCATTTTTTAGAGTGATGGAAATTTTCTATCTCTTGATTGTGGAGGTGGTGACTCAGATGTACACATTTGTCAAAGCTCACTGAACTGTGCAGTAAAATGGGTATATTTTATTGTATGTAATTATACTTCAATAAAGTTCCTTTCTTTAAAAAAATCTGAGTGTACCATCTCAGTGATATCTTCAGAGGTCCAAGGTAAAGAAAAGTTGCTCTCATTAGCCTTGCTAATAATCTCTAAGAAAGAGGCCTACCAGCTGCCCTTCAGGGCTGGTCAGTGACTTGCTGTCTGATTCTGCATCTCCCTGCTGGAGATTAACTTTCCCAGCTCCTCTCAGGATTGTATGAAGTCTGATTCCTATAACAACTCCCTGATTTCATAACATGTATCATTTCCCTGCAGCTCCAAATGGTTTCCGAGATAGAAACAATGTTCATGTTACACATGGGAAAATACAAGAGCCAATGAGCTACTCATTTTTGCTCCCAGGAACTACACATGCTAATTCATTGCCTTGGGGAGCCTTTAATTACCCACTCTATTAGTTTTCTGTCACTCTGTACCAAGTTGCCACAAACTCATTGGCTTAAACCAATACTCTTTATTATCTCTCGGTTTCTGTGGGGCAAGAGTCTCGGATACTGCAGAGGGCTCTTCTGCTCAGTGTCATAAGGAAATCCAAGTGTCTGCTGAGACTATGATCTCATCTGAGGCTCAGGGCCTTCTTCTGAGTTCACTGGCAGTTAACAAAATTCAATTCCTTGCCGTTGCAGGACTGATGCTCCCTCTTTCTTGCTGGCTGTCAGCTGGAGGCTGCTCTCAAACCTAGAGGCCAACTTTAGTTTCTTGTCACATGACTCTCTCTACACCATAGCCAAGGCCAGCAGTTAGCATCTCTTGCTTCAAATCCCTTAAGCAGATCTATTACGGAGCCTTAACTAATACAACACTATCACAGGAAGGACTATCCCATTACTTTGCCTGCACTATAACTTCATCAAGGAGGTGACTATCCCATCATAGTTCCAGGCCCTGCCCACACTCAATCTGTTATTTCAGCATTTAGTCCACCCAGGAATCACAAAAGATATGGGCAAGGAAAAGGAATAAAACTTGGACAGATGAAGAGGAAAGGGAAATGAATTTCAAGAAGGGGAATAATGTAAGATTTTTAGACGTATGGTCTAGGGCTGTGAGAAGGATGAAGTTGGCGTATTAAAGCTATAAGCCAAATGAAATAGGGCATTTGTGCTAAAGATCATGAGAAGCAGGATTATAATTGGAGAACAGGGTCAGGTCTTGAGAGTTTTTACCACTATATAGAGAAATGTGGGCTTCAACAGAAAAGCAGAAGGGAAATGATATAAAAACAAAAAGTGTATTTTAGGATGATAAGACAGGTGAACAAAATCCAGAAACCATTACTATAGCTCGACGCCATCTGAGTCAGACACAAGGTGGCGGGCCTTTGGTTCCCTGCAGGAGTCGAAAGGAAAGGGGAAATCTGAAAGACTGTTGAAGGACGATCCGTGATGTACTTGTCCCTTTTATACATAGTCTTTCCCAACACACACTGTCCTTGACTGTGCACCCCTGGTTACAGCCGTTTTCAGACTTACCTTTCGAGAAAGTGCCTGCGTATGCAGGCACTGCATTATCGAGTTAGATAATTAGTAATAAAAGTGCTGCCCTGGCTGGGTGGCACAGGAGGTTTTGGTCCTCCAGTAACCAAAAGGTTGTGGGTTCCATTCCTGGTCAGGACGCGTACCTAGGTTGGGGGTTCAGTCCCCAGTCTGGGAGCATATAGCAACCAATCAATGCTTCTCTCCCACGTTGATGTTTCTTTCTCTCTCTTCCTTTCTCTCTAGAAGCAATGAAAAAGTGCCCTCAGGTGAGGAGAATAATAATAATAATAATGATAATAATAATGCCTACTATTTGGGGGAGTCATTTACTTTTCACAACAACCCCATGAGGTAGGTACTACTCCACCTCCTTTGTATTGATGAGAAAAAGAAGGATAGAGAGTTTGAACTCACATAGCTAGTCAGTATCAAAGTTCTAAATTGAATCCAGGCATTTCTCCCTCTTCACACCATAATAAAGTAATGCCTCCATAAAACTATTAAGTTTGCTAAGTTTGTGTGTACAAGGTAGTTTAAAGACTTGTTTTATTTACAATAGCTACAGTTGTTTCAAGTGAGATCTGATCCATAGAATGCCATCTGGGGGAGATTGAAAAGCATAAAGCTGTTCTAATGACTAAATTAAAATAGAAAATAGTTATCCTAGTGATTTAAACGTATATTACCTTAATGATATTATAGAAGTTTATGACACAATCTTCATAAAAAAAAAAGGCAGGATGCCTGCTGACTCATGGCAACCCCTCAGTAAATATCAGTCCCCCTTCCTCTTAGCCCCTTTTTTAGTTTTTTCTGTTACTCCTATTGTACATTAATAAATTAAAATATAGGGATCAATTTAATGCTGTTTAAGGAAGATTCCATGTCCTTTGGGGAGAAAGGCAAAGCAATAATTCCATCAGATTCGCATGTCCTCAAGAGGCTGCAGGAAAGGAACCAGGAGAAGATCGTACATGTTTTAGGAAAAGGGGAGAACTGATGGAGATGAGCCTTAGGGTAACAGAAAGCTTATGGCAAGAGAGGGCAATGCCTGGGCTCACCATCAGCCACCTTTCATGGTGACCTTAGACTGTGGACCACTCTGGGGTGGGATGTGCCCAGGTGATTACATTGGCTCTGCATGTTGGGGTACCAAGAGAACCAAAACCTGTGGTTGTGCTGCAGACTGAACTGCCTTTTGGAAATCAGCTTTTCTCCCTAATGAACTTTACATCCGCTGAGCCCCAACCACAGCTGAAGGAGACCCCTCTATTGGCCCGCTAGCTAACAAGTACAGACTTAGCCTCCAGGCCCCATAAATCCAGGCATGCATCAGTTCATCAACAAACACCCGGCCAGCACACGTGCTCCATCAGTTAAAAAGCATTTGGCAAGGGAGCCATTAGAAAGTTCAACATGATTAGTAGCTACCACGGTTTTCATAGCCACTTTTAACATCTCCATTATTTCAACTAAGACCTCTGTTTATTATTAAAAGAAGTTTTTATTAAAAGAAAGGGGGAGAAGAAGAAAAAAAGACATAAACTTGCTTCTTGGGCAGGTTAATACAAGCTCTTCCTCAGCTCTGTGTTCTTGACCTAAGGAACATTCTCAGAGGGAAAGCAAAGGAGTTTTGGGTTGTATGGAAAATTTGACTCAAACCAAAATCCCAGCCAATACCACAAAATGGATCAGAGTCAAATCAGATAAATAGAAAAAGAAAAGAATACAAAATATGTTTGAATGACAGTATCAAAAAGGTTAAAAATCTTAACAAGAACCCGATTCAAAACATCCAGACCACAGGTTAGCTTGATCCTCACATAAGGCTCTTTTAAGCACTGATTAAATGATGTTTCATTTCCTGCGCCCATAGAAATGTAATCAAAAGTTCACAAACGTATACGTTCCTCTTGGGTTAGGTTTCTGTAACTACCAAAAATACTGTTTGAGAAATCACCCAAACCCCCCAGTGTATTATTTATGTAACCCAGATATCTCACAAAAACAAAATGTACAAGACTCTAGTGCCAGTTAGCATGTGAAAATATTTGGCAAAAATCTGTTTTTACTTCTTTGATAAACGGCATTGTCTTTTTGTTATAATGGAAAAGGATTAGTAAGGCTTACCAAATAAACAGCAGCTTCCTCAAAGAAATTGACCCTTGTATTTTATAAAAACCAAGAAGTCAATTCTGAATAGAATATGGGGGTCTTTGACAGACTAATGAAGGGCAACCTTCAAGGCCTGTAACCACAAAAAGCTCTGGGTCAGATGAGGATTTGGGCTAGAGATACATTTTGATACTTTCTATTTTAAGCACCCCAAAATTTAGATGCTTTATACACAGTTAATCCACTTTTTAAAAAAAAAAAATCTTTAGTCTGCAAAATTGTGTTCTTCCAGGACATTTTGCCTGTGTTTGGCCTGGAAATGAAAATATTTATAATAATATATCTTGAAATGCAGAGGTGTGCCCAAATGAATAATAATAATAAAAAAAATGGAACCAGACACTTTCAGACCTCAAAAAATGTTTGATTTAGTGAGTGCTTTGCTTGAGCATTCAAAGGGTGGAGGTAAGATACATTTTTTTTTAAATCCAGATAAGTTTTTCGTATTCTTTGCTGAAACACGGTTGGTATTTTCCAAACAAAATTTAACTATATATTGAATAAGTAAAGGAAAAGGAAAAAAGATAAAAGCAAGCACAGTTGAGAATTTAACTTCTGGGGGAGAAACTTAAAGCACTTAAGAAGTAGAAGCTAGACATTTCAAACACACGTCAGCTCTTGTATTGTCTGAGGTTACATCACCTGTTTGATTTAAGACTAGAGCCTGAATTACAGTATTGCTCTTTTTTTCAACAAAGTCCTCATTTGAATCAGCTTTTTTGTATCATTCCATGAGTAACCTGCTTTCTTGACCACTAAAATCAGGTCTGAGCTCCTAAAGTCAACATCCCGATACATTAATCCAGAAAACCCATAATTGATGCCAACACAGGGTTATATCATTAGGTGATAAGCCTTCAACTTTATTTTCTTCCGTCATTCATAATGAGGAAGTTCTGGCGTCCGAGATAATTAAAGGTCGGCAGATTTATAAGTAGGTTTGCTTTGCCACTTTTTTTCCCCACATGGTTTCTTTTCAGTTTCTCTTCCCTTAATAACTGGCTTAACACCTTTATATAATAAAAAGGTCAGATATAGACTCCACACAAAGTACTCACAATAGCTGGCAGCCTACCCGGCTGCCATTAACTATCACATAGAGCTGGGCAGAAGTGTCGGAGCATGTACGAAGAACAAAGAGACAAAGGAGCATCTCTAGGAGCTCATCCATGAGAGAGCAAAGAGAGAAACAGGGGGACAGAAAGTCAAGGCTTGAGGGGAGACACACTGCCTCGAAATGGCAGCAGGGTTCCTTTCGAAGTGGGTGCCAGGCTTCCGTGCAAAACCAGGAAGTCATCCTAAAGAAATGGATGCTCATGGGAGTAAAGTCATGTAGTTTGGGGGTCAGGTTTAGACACGCATCTAGCTCAGGACATGGCTTTCCACTCATGCCTGTTTTTCAGGATTGATGGTAATTCACTGCACCTAAGTAAAAACTGTAATCATCTATATAATTTTAAGGAGACCAATATGAATGTAAAAATCACAGTCATTTGAATGTATAGACACAATTTAGTTACCTGCAGCTCTTTATTACATATTATTAGGTTGAAGTATAAGAAAGTGCCGATAACTTGACCATTTTGACCTATAAAAAATGCAATTTCATATGGTTCTATCTATGTCTAAAAATAGAGTAGTGTAAAGATTTCCTTTGGCTTGAAAATTAGTCTAATCTTGTGGATTTTTCAGATTCAGTGCATTTAAAAGCTAAACACTCAGTTATTTGTGTTTCTCCTTTTCCTAGAGTATCTCTATCTCTTCTTGCCCATTTTCATGGATATCAAGTGTTTCATAAATATATGGCCCCACATGCCAAGATGTGGGAAGATTTAACTCTCAACTTAGTGTGAAATCAAGGATGCAATTTCTCGTTAAGTCAGTAAATGCTGCACAGAAAGTACTGCTTGTTCTATGGCCATATTCTGTATATCGTGTCCTAGCCAATTTGCCAGCAAATATTAGTTCTCTTTCAAAGAAAGACTGAGGGAAAAACTGCTCAGCTCTGAAAAAGCAATGACTGGCATCCTCCTGTTGTCGGGGAAATTGGATGTATTCAGCAGCACCTTTCTGAGGAGTCAGACCGTGTGAACAAGGAGTTCCCTCCTTGCTCTGAATTCTGCTTTTCCACTTCTGTATGTGTGATTGTTAACACCCATGGAATTGTTAGTGTGAGCTAATGAGTCAACATAAGGCCTCGGGCTGAACTTGCCCCAAACCTTTAAAAAACACACAAATATGAACCAATAAACCTAAATTATAGCATACCGTACATTGCTGTAGGAAACTTCCTATTATCACTACCTTTATATAAATGGCGGCTCACTGTGTAAATAGGAGACAAACCACTTAATAATGTCTGGCCCAGTGAACTTTTCCCTAACTTCAAAATGAAGTTGCTATTCTCACTTCAACAAAAGTTTAGAATATATCAAATCTAACAAGAATGAGTTACCAGTAAAAAAAAAAAAAAAAAAAAAAGCTATGTCATCCATATTCTAACAATGTCAGATCAAATGGTTCCAAGCATTTACTTTTCTACTGTATGCCTTGATACAGGTTCTTTTCAATGGGTGGCCAGAGAGTGACCATGAGATGTTTCTGTTCTGAGACTGCATGAATAAATTTTTTTTCTTTAAGAAAAAAGAATTTTATAGTAACTTTAAGGTAACATTCTCAGGGGGAAAAATTCCAAATTCAGTATTGCAAATTGCCAAGAACTGGGGTCAAGTCTTGATATGTCTGCTGATATGCTCTGGAATTGGAAGCAAATCGATTTCACCTCCCTCAAGGTCTTGAAATAAATGTTTTATCTGGATCACCTATGTCACAGTAATCAAGGCTTCCTAAGAATAAAGTGGAATTATATGGCATTTTAGATTCCCTCCAAAGGTGGTGTCACTATTTCTTTCTCCTTAATTATTTGATGATATTGCCAACTTCCCCCCAAGGCATCATATTTATTCCAACAAATCCTTATTTAGAAAGCTCCTATTACAATGACCCTGTACACTTCATCTGGATTGGGAAATTTAAGCCTTATCCACTAATTTACGTTTTATTAAAAATGGTTCAGGTGAGGGAGCATATCTAAAAGTACTGTAAATAAATTTGTTGAAGGCGAAGAGCAAATTAAGGCTATACCAAATCCCATTTTTAAGAATAGAGATGTGTGTGGGGATGAATGAGTCTGTATACAGTTGTACAAAGGCAGGGAAGTAGCCATGGTATGAACCAGGCATCCCCTCCACGGCCAGTGTGCTAGCCCAGACAACTGTATGTTGGAGGGGTACATTCCATGATGGGTCCAAAGGGACTGGCAAAGGTAAAGCTCATGCCAACATAGGACTGATCATTGCATTTCATGTCTCAGTGACTACTTGTTATAATGAGGCAAAAAACCATACACCTCACCCTCTACAGGTTTGGAAGATGCACTTAAATTAGATACAATGAGCCGTAAAGCAAGGGAAAAGAACTGGGGAATCAGTTTTAAAAGGTGGGCAAGCATTCTTAAAAAGGAAAAGGATGGGTGCAGGAAAGCAAGAAGGGAATTTGGGAAGCATAAAGAGGAAAGGGAAAATACAGAGAAAATACATGCAAACAAAATTGAGAAGGGAAAAGTGGATTATGTTGGAAAAAAATGATGAATGAATAAAGAAAATTCTTTTATCTTCCAAACCTGAAAATCAAACACTAACTTTAGTCACTATATATAGGAATAATAAAAACCTTCCACAGTCCAAATGGGCTCTTTTACTTAGTCATTTTTTTTTTCACAATATGAAAAGAGAAACTCATTCTCACTTAACAGAGGATCTCACCAACACTAGGGTCTGGCTTTAGTAGGTACTTTTGTTCTTTTAAGACATGAACATAATGCTAGATGAGAAATAGAGCATCTTATGGGTATTTCCAGACCTGGGAGCTCAGGAACAAACTGAGTCATTGTCACTTTTCATCATTTTGGCCTTGAATTCCAAATTCTTTGCTGAGAATCATGGGACCTGATGCCCTGTTTCAGGAAGTGCCTTTAGTCAGATGCTTCTTTGATCAGCAAACACTTGTAGTGACTGGGAGCTAGCCCCTTGCTAGTGGGGTCAACAATTCACAATAAACTCCAACTTGCTTTCAAATAACTTAGAAAAAAATAATGCTAGGTGTAAATAAACAAATAATTTGTTTCTCTAAATATAGAGACATCTGTGTCTATATGCTTATCTTTCTCCATATATATGTATATAGACATAGGTATATATAAAGAGAGACACAGAGAGAATAATAAACCAAACAGGACAAAATATAAACAACCAGTGAATCTGGATAGAGGGTATATATGAGTTCCTTGTGCTATCTCTTGCAAGTGTTCTATAATTTTGAAATTTAAAAAAAGTAAAAAGTTAACGCAGAGTAGAGGAACTAAGCAATTTCTTCAACACATAGCTCATTGTATTATTAAACACTCCTGAGTACCCTGACATCAAAGTTTTCATCTAGCCATTAACAGGATACATAGTGAGAGAAACAGGAAAGCAAAGACTCTAGTGTGTGCTCTTAAAGTTTCCTGTTCACTTTCAACAGCAGTTGTGTGCCCTGTCATCACTTGAGGTTGCCATTTCTATATCTTAAAAGTCTTAAGATTCAAACAAAAACCCTTTGTTCCCAGTCTTAGCAAGCTTGACTCAAGGTATTGACAGCTGCTGAGGACCGCAAAACCAAGGCAAGGAGGAAGTACACCTAGTGCTCTCCAGATAGCTGTATGTATTCCAATCATTGAAGAGGCCAGGGGAGTGCAGCTTTTAGTGGAGTATAGCAGTTCTCATTCTTCAGTGGGCACTGTGAGCGCTGGGGAAACGTCCTGATTTCTCCCAGCAGTTCTGAAGGATCCTCCCAAGCCCTTAGGGACATGATGCTTAATTATCTTATAGAAAGTCAGTAATGGTATTTTGTGGTCATGGACAGATTATGCACACATGCACAGATACACATCCTCTCATGAAAATGAGTTTCTGAGGCTGCATGACTCATGCCTTCTATTCAGATAGGGAGTATATTATGTTTGGCTGGGACACAAAAACAGGTAGCTTAACTAGTAGCACAAGCATGTGGCCTTTGTCCATAGCCCAAAGGAGATCACCTGTGGGGCCCTCAGTGGAATTTCCACTCCCTGTCCAAGTTGAAGCATAATTGAAAAAAGATGTTGTTGTTCTCCAGGTGTTTCTTTGAGTTGGCCAACTTCCGCCTTCTCCATTGTGTTTCATAGGAATGGGAGGTTTGAAACAAAGTGATAATTTGTGAGGTTATTGTAAAAAAGGTTGGATGGGAAATGGCACCTAACCAGACTGACTGGAGATCTCTTTCTAAGGACACTTAGCAGCTCTCATTATTTTTTTAAAGAATTGTTCCTTTTAAAAAATTTTCAGATCTTCATGAGCCAGCAGGCTGGATATAACTGATATGCCTACCCCTGGCCCTGCCTTCCCACCCCCTCCAAGCTTATCCGTGTCTATTGGTGCCTTCCAAACCCTTTCAAATTGCGCTTCTGGGAAGTCTCTACAGATGAACTTCACTTAATCCTATTAACTACACTCCTTTCTATTCTCTCAATACTTAAAACATAGGTTTATTTTTTTCTTACCAGATACGTATTCTTGAAAAGTTAAATGTAAATGTAATTTGTAACTCACTTTGACCCAGTGATTCCATTTCTGGGGATTTATCTGAAGAAACTCAAAACCAATTCAAAAGAATATGTGCACCCCTATGTTTGCTGCAGTGTTATTTACAATTGCCAAGATTTGGAAGCAGCCCAAGTGTCCAACAGTAGAAGAATGGATAAAAAAGTCATGGTACATTTACATAATGCTATACTTCTTGGCCATAAAAAAAAAAAGAAGGAAATCTTACCCTTTGTGACAGCATAGATAGAGCTGGGGGATCGATCTGAGAGCATTACACTAAGTGAAATAAGCCAGTCAGAGGAAGACAAGTACCATATGATTTCACTTATATGTGGAATCTAATGAACAAAATGAACTAATGAGCAAAATAGAGACAGACTCATAAATAGAGATAAACTCATAGGTTGACAGCTGATGGGGGTGAGGAGGGTTGGTGAAGGTGGTGGAGGGATTGAGAAAAAAAGAAAAAGAGAGACAAAACTCATGGACAGGGACAACAGGATGGTGAATGCCAGGCAGTGGGGCGATGGGAGGAGCTGGAGAAGGGTATCGGAGGAATCAATAGGGATAGACTGAGACTCGGGGTGGTGAGCACACAGTACAGTGTACAGATAATGTGTTGAGGAATTATGCACTTGAAACCTGTATAATTTTGTTAACCAGTGTCACCCAAAAAAACTCAAGCAAAGGAAAAAAACCTCACTGTGTATCAGTCAGATCTTGGTTGAAAGCAATAGAAATACATTCTGACTTAAACAGAAAACAATTACTAGAAGTGTGTATGACTTAGATGCTAGTCAACAGGAGTACAAAGAACAAAAGCTCAGGGAAAAAAGACAAGAACTAAAAAACATAGGAACCATAGATCAATCCACAGGAAAAACCTGCACAAGCCATTGCCACTGACCCCACCACCATGGCCACAGTGGGCACCAGTACAATGAACAATAGCAACTGCTGTCCCGGGAATGGTTTCCAAACCCTATCTGTGTCTTAGCAACACTCCTCAAAATTCAGAGTCCCATGTGGGAGCAGTCAAGTGACTGAAAGTAGGTCACGTGCTTCACCCCTAGTATTCTCCCCTTTCATCAAAAAGGGCTCAGATTCTCAGGAACAAAAACAAATGCCAACATTTGTTTTAAGATTTCAAGGGACCTAAAATTGAGAAACTTTATTTCTAATTTATTTGCAAAGTGAAAAAGTCTTATTTTAAAACACTTGTGCCCTGATTAAAGTCTCCAGTTCTAAAGTTATCTTTTGGGCACAACAGATTTATTCATTACATCCCCTGTCTCTGTAATACCATTTATTCTCTTCTGTGCTCACTCTGAAAAAGAGATAAAATTATTTGAAAACCTTGGTCTTAGCTTACTAAAATATTGGTAAATTTTTGTCCACTTTTCATTATCTCATAAGAGTGGGGATAAATGTATCTAATCAGAAGGGATGTTAATTGATAACTTCTTTTGCATTGCTTTGGACAGGTGGCACAGGATTATCACGTTTTTTAAGGCAATGGTCCCAACCTTTCTGGCACCAGGGACCAGTTTCACGGAAGACAATTTTTCCATGAACCAGGGTGCGGGGGATGGTTTCAGGATGATTCAAGCACATTCCATGCAAGCTCACCTCCTGCTGTGTGGCCCAGTTCCTAACAGGCCTGGACTGGTAGCGGGCCATGGCCCGGAGGTTGGGGACCCCTGTTTTAAGGCATCTCCTCCTCTGTCAAGTAGAAATGAAAGCTGAAGCTATTTGCTGGTTACCTTCTCCTGTCATTAAAGGTTCACAATAAATCTTGAAGAGAAATAATAATGCATTTCATTTAAACCATTGCAGAGTATCTTCTCATATATACAGATAAGGTCTCAAAGTACCTTAGGCAAGTTTTCAAGGGCTGGTTTTCAAGTTACTAAATGAAGGCAGAGCTTCTAGGAGAAAAGCAAGCCTCCTTTTATTGTGCCTCACAGGTAGTGCATATTTTACAAGTTGAAAGTGTGTGGCAAACCTGTGTCTGTAAGAGCATCTGTTCATTTCATGTATCTGTGTCTCACTTTAGTAATTCTCACAATCTTGCAAACTATTTCATCATCATTATTATTATTATTATTATTATTATATTTATTATGGTGATCTGTAATCAGTGATCTTGATGTAGTCGTTTTGGAGTTTACAAACCATGCCCATATAGGATGTGTGTGTTCTAATTGCTCCGCTGTCTGGTTGTTCTCCATAAAACAATATTAAAATTAGGCTAATTCATAACCCTTCCATGGCTTCCGAGTGTTCATGTAAAAGGAAGTGTCTCATGTCTTCCACTTTAAATCAAAAGCTAGAAAGTATTAGGCTTAGTGAGGAAACATTTCAAAAGAGACGCCAAACAGTTAGCCAAGTCGTGAATGCGAAGGAAAAGTTCTTGAAGGAAATTGAAAATGCTACTCTAGCAAACACACAAATGATAAGAAGTGAAACAGCCTTATTGCTGATATGCAGAAAATTTTAGTGGTCTGGATAGAAGATCAAACCAGCCACAACATTCCCTTAAGCCAAAGCCTAATGTAGAGCAAGGCCCTCACTCTTCAATTCCATGCACACTGAGAGAGGTGGGAAAGCTGCAGAAGAAAATTTTTAAGCTAGCCGAGGTTGGTTCGTGAGGTTTAGGGAAAGAAGCCATCTCATCACATAAGAGTGCAAGGTGAAGCAGTGAAGGTTGGTGTAGAAGCTACAGCAGGTTATCCAAAACATCTAGCTAATTAATGAACGTGACCACACTAGGCAAGAGATTTTCAATGTACACTAAACAGCCTTGTATTGGAAGAAGGTGTCATCTAACACTTTTATAGCTGAAGAGTGGAAGTCACTGCCTTGCTTGAAAGCTTCAAAGGACCGGCTGACTCTCCTGTTAGGGGCTAAAGCAAATGGTGACTTCAAGTTGGAGCCAAAGCTCATTTACCATTCTGAAAACGCTAGGGCCCTTCAGAATTATGCTAAATCTGCTCTGCCTGAGCTCCATACATGGAACAACAGAGCCTGAAGGACAGCACATTTGTTTACAGCATAGTTTACTGAATATTTAAAGCCCACTATTGAGAACTACTGCTCAGGAAAGAGGATTCCTTTTGAAATATTTCTGCTCATTGACAATGTAGCTGGTCACCCAAAGGCTCTGATGGAGATGTAAGTGAGATTAACGTTGTTTTGGGGCCAAACACATCAGCCATCCTGCAGCCCATAGATCAAGGAGTAATTTTAACTTTGGTGTCTTATTAGTTAAGAAATACATGTGCTGTAATAATTTTTAAAACATGCAATACCGGACTATTAGTCAGGGACACTGACCTCTTTTCCCTTAGACTAATTTAAAAGAAACAAAAAAAAAAAAAATGAGAACTGGCAACACAACAATAACCATCTGGAGTTAATGAGTCAGATTATACCTATTTGTTTTGTCAGGTTGGCAAAAAATATAATGTTTTTTGCTGTTCTGCAGAATTTCAATAATTAGTTTAGGTGTGCCGTAAGTTCTAAAAGATTGAAAATCACTGATGTGAATTATATACGTGTGCTCAAGATTGCTTTTATTATGAAAAGGTGTTGAATTATAGTAAATTTGCTTACCATCTTGATGCAATTAAGTTTTTTCAATCTTTTAATCTATTGTTTTACAGCAAGTTACATTTAACAATTTTTCTTCCGAAGAACAAGTATTATAATAATTCTGAAATAAATTCTATTTGTTCTTCTTTAAAAAAAAAAAAAAAAGAAAGAAAGAAACACATTTCCTAGAGCTATAGCTGCTATAGACCCCTCTTGTGAATCTGGACAAAGTAAATTGAAAACTTTCTGGAAAGGACTCACCATTCTAGATGTCATTAAGAACATTCATGATTCATGGGAAGAGGTCAAAATATCAACAACAAGAGTTTGGAAGAAGTTTGGAGGAAGTTGACTCCAATCTTCATGGAGGACTTTGAGGGATTCAACACCTCAATGGAGGAAGTAATTTCAGATGTAGTGGAAATAGCAAGAGAACTAGAATTAGAACTAGAATTAGAAGTAGAGCCTGAAGATGTTGACTAAATTGCTGCAATCTCACCCCCCAAAAAAAAACTTGAATGAAAAAGAGCTGCTTCTTATGGATGAGCAAAGAAAGTGGTTTCTTGAGATGGAAACTACTCCTGGTGAAGATGTTGCAAAAATTGTTGAAATGACAATAAAGGATTAGAATATAACATAAACTGAGTTGAAAAAGTAGCCCCTGGCTTTGAGAGGATCGACTCCCATTTCTCACATGCTACAGAAAAGCCATTCCTGGAAGGAGGAGTCACTGATGTGGTGAACTTTATAGTTGTCTTATTTTAAGAAATGTTGACAACCACCCCAACCTTCAGCAACCCCACCCTGATCGGTCAGCAGCCACCAACATGGAGACAAGGCCCTCCACCAGCAAAAAGGTCATGGCTTACTGAGGGCTCAGGGAAGGATTAGCAATTTTTAGCAACAAAGTATTTTTAAATTAAGGTACATACATTGAATGTTTTTAGACATACTGCTATTGCACACATAATAATTTTTTAAATGCACTGGGAACATAACTTTTTAATGCACTGGCAAACCAAAAAATTCTTATGACTTGCTTTATGCAATACTCGCTTTATTGCGGTGGTCTGGAACTGAACTCTCAGTCTCTCCAAGGTTTGCCTGTATCTATTTTCCAATTGTCTGCCCTCCTTAAGGAGGCATCATAAACACAGTATGTCTCCCCTAGGATCTAAAACATGCTTATAGAGTCAAAGATAGCAAACATATACTAAGTGCCTTCAATGCTCCAAGTTTTGTCATGAGTGTATTCTGTATCATTGTATCTAATCCTTACAATGATTCAAGGAAAAGAACAGTATGTTCTCTCTTCAGATGAGTACACTTAAGCAAAAATAACTACATTGCCCAAAGTCACATAGCAGTAAATAAGAAAGTTACGATTCAAATGCATACTCCCAGAATCGCTACTCTTTTCATTTGAACTTCGATGCCTTGAAGCTGTACTCTGCATAGCTGGGTATTGTACTTTAACTGGTCTCAGGTGTTTTCCCTCTAACCTTGAATTTCTATAAAATGTAGTATTATTTTCTTTACCAGAATGGCCAGTGTACCCATAGACACTGATAACCGTGGAAGCCAGAACAACTGTCATGAATGCCAATTTACATCAATTGCTGAAGTTATCATACTTCTTGCATTTATTCACGAGGTATGTTGCTTTATTTCTCCTTCTGTATAGCCAGCTGTGCTATTCAGGTCCAGAAAAAAGAAAATCAGGCCATGCCTCCTAAATGCTATATGCTATTTGAAGTCCTGGGTGAGGTGTATAAATGTTTTCCCCTTTTGTACTGATTAGAAAAATATATCCATGATATAATTAATTTAAAAAATATAATAATGTATAAGAACAAACTAAGTCATCCAAAATTGATGGGATGGTTTTAATTTGGTTAATATATCTGAATACAAGAAAATCACAAGACTTGAGTCTACACAAATGTTTTTAGTGTAGAGCAAACTCAAATTCCTCCAGGCTGGCTGCACCTAAGCAGGAGACGGGCCACGAGAGCTCGTGAGAGCCTGATATCAGAAACATAATATTCACTCAACAACTATTTGGTTAATTAATCTCACCTAACTTGATCCCTGGCAAAAGAGGTAAAATGACCGTGTTCATGATGAAAGACTAACATAAATCAAGCACTAGTAGCAATTAGTTATCCTTTCTACAGCTGAAGAGGATGCCAATAGAAGCCAGCCCAGCCTAACAACTGTTGCCAGAGATTCATTCATCCACTCAACAAATATTTATTGAGTGCCTACTATATGCCAGGGCCTGGCAAGTCTTCTAGGTGCTGGGGATTTAGCAGTGAGCAAGACAGACAAATGAGAACGAAGTCCTTGTGTCTGAAATTTCCAAAAGAACTTCAAGTCTTTTTGTGCTTTCTAGATTTACGCCAGGACTGGAGGAACAAACTGCCCCACCAACATTTGCCGGAAGGCAGTGCCTAGTGAAATGCTGTGTGACCATGTTGAAACTCACATTATGGAGGGAGCAGGAACAAATTAGATTGACATACAGGTAAAAAGAGGCTCCAGGTTGGAAGACAGTTTAAATCCGCTGATGCTGAGTTGGTGGATGGGTTTTTCTCCCTCTCACCTACTTATGGACTTGGATGTAGATGATGCAACATCCAAAAAAAGAGGAACATCAGAAAGTGTAACAATGTCCCCCAACCGCCTTAGAGAACACTCTTTTTCCATGGAGCTATTCCCTGTGCCTTTTCTATGTGGGTGTCCTTGGGCATGTTTTACAATGACTTCTGGGTGTAGCAGGTTCCTCCCATTCTTGTCCAATACAACACACCTAAGTCAGCACACCGAGCTCTTGGTTTCAAAACATTGGATAGATTCCTTCGGCCTTCCAATAATTCCTTTATTCTTTTCCATGACTGCCCAACATAGACAAGTTATGAAACTTTAATTTGGGAAAACCAGCGTCACCAAATCACACAGATGCATGTTTATAAATTGTTTGTCTCCACACCCATTAAGTTTCCCTTTATTTGTTGGTTTCGATTGTTTGCATCTCTCTCGGCCCACCCAGTTTCCTGTTTGGGAGCACAGGCTTCGGGGTGGGACTAGATGCTCAAGTAGCAGGGTGGGGCTGGGTGCTCAGGTATGAAGACACTCAAAGGCACTGTGAGTTTTTGTCTGGTATCTCTTGTCTCCAGCACATGTTTCTCGTTGCTAACAAAGGACATGGGAAGTTTTCTCTTTTATGTCTGTATCCTAATTCCTCTCCCACACTTGTGGAATGACTAACTTCATTGTTTGGGGTGGGGCTTATATGAAAGGACAAATAAAATGCAACCTCCTCCTTGCAGTACATAATCCACTAGTTTGAGCAATAAAGAGAAAGAAAAAGAGGCAACGACATAACCTAATATTGAATTCTAGCACTGTCATACTAGAGCAGTGATTCTCCATGTTTTCACATTTGACCATTTTTTAAATTTAAAAAGCAATCATGAATATATCACCCCCTCTCCCACCATTTGGTTATGCTCTTGGTGTGTGTTATTTAAGAAAATATATAATGTGATGCTACTTCTAGGTATTAAGAAATATTTAAATAAATTATTATTTTCATTGACCATAAGAGCATCTACACACATTTGAAAAATAAAATGCATATATGTAGAAGATATTTTTAAGCCACAGGCTGTTTGGAACACCAATGGGTTTATAGATTCCTGATGATAGCACTCGGGTTTTCATAGATTCGGATCAGTCCACAAGTTGAAAAGTTCAGAGCTGGGGAAGAAAGAGTGTACGCACACTTGATCTGGACCAGAAGCAGTGTAGGCATCTGGAGACCTTGAGTCTGACTGTGTCTGTGCCAGGTAGCTACATGCACTTGGGCAAGTTGCTTATTTACTTTGGGCTACATTTTCTTCATCTGCAAAGTGCTGATGATAAGATCTAATGATGTTAATGTGATTCCTAAATCAGATAATAACTATGAAGGTAAGGAGCCTAGATACTAAGGCCAATGTTAGTCTTTCCCTTTCTATTCCTCTCAAACCTGGTACTACAGCACAGCACAGCCAATATGTACTTGCTTCATAAGGCCAAAAGTGAAAGACATTTGCAAAAGACTCAAACCATATGGGTAGTGACATTTATCCACCATGGGCTCTGCCGCATTCACGCTGATGACCTATTCCTGAAACCCTTGGTGTCTGTTTTCTAACTCACCATGTTATTTCCCACACAGAAGCTCTGCTAATCTCTAAGTCTCCTTACACAACATGCAACGTTGTTCTCTGAAGGACTGGCCTTTTTATTTTTATAATGTATACAAAGATTTGCGAAGAATACAAATTCACAACAGAAATGAACTAAGAAAGTACCGCATTTGTAGAAGACATGGTACCGTTGAAATTCTAGCATTCTGCATCCCTTATGTAATCTATTATTCTCGGCAAGAATCGTGGGCTCAAGTCTATTTATTTTAACTCAGTTGTTCCCATGTCATCTGGTAAGATTTAACCATAACTGTAGCAGCTGCAGTCCAAATTGCCATGCTGCTTGGAACAGGCTCACGGTGTGCTGCTCTGTGGTGACTATGTCTTTTTCCTCACAGCCAGCCCAAGAGTGCGGGTCCCCTCTAAGCATACAGTCATATCCCAGGAAGGGTGAGCAAGGCAGCAGGGGGACAGGTAGCATCCCACAGAGCAGTACTCAGTGTGCTGCAGCTGCTCAGCCCTTACCCCAAGGGCAGCTAAAACATCCAGATCAAAGGGAGCTCAGAAAGAATGAAGGCACAACCCTAATTCAATACAGGAAAATTGCCATGACTGTAGTGCTTAGTTCATTCTTCCAAGACAACAACAACAAAGGAAGGAGAAAAAAAGACCAAAGATCCCTAAGATCAGGCTCTGGCATCAGAAGTTAGTCTGCCAAGGCGGAAGGCATACCCACTGGGGAAGGAGGTTCATTTTCCTAGATTAATCAGAGTACTTTGAGTCTGCTTTTATTTCCAAATGTACTACTGCCAAGGTACAACATAAGCCACTTAATTCCTTCCCACAAACTGGAATATTAGCTGTCATACAAAGCTAAACAATTTTAATAAAACCCCAGGAAAAATGAAATCCATCAAAGGTGGGAGAGTTAAACTAAGAGACAGGTAGTGAGAAGCTGGTTTTGAGTCATCCCAGGATGCTGATGAAGAGCAGTTACCCCCAGTGGTTACATGTTGACACCTGTCCCATAAGGTGGCTGGTAAATCTTTCCTGTAATGGACAGAGAGCAAGGTGTAGCCACCACCATATGAGTCAAAACTGATGATGACCAAAGTTCCTCTATGAAAAGACTGAAGATACAAAAGAGCTGTGAAAAAACATACATTTTTTACTATAGAAGTTTCTCTTTCAGGATGGTTTTGGTCAATAAGAGGTCTAAAACTAGGCAAAAGTGGCAGAAACATTTGCTTTAAGGGGCTTTTGATCCACAATATTGTGCCACAATGGCTAATGTTGGGGACCCTTTCCCTACTTTCGTTAGTCGCTCCTCAGACTGAAGACAAGTTTTCAGGAGGTACATGTTAAAATGCTAGTACAGTTACTTAGGAAGACAGCATATGAACACCCATGATCACATCGGTTTACCAGGAAGCCTGGTAGGGATCAAGGCTCTCAGCCTAGACAGGAATAAAGCCAGAGAGCTTCACAAGAAGAAGAATCTTTCCAAGGTGGAAAGCAATGCTTCCCAGATGGGAATTCCTGTAGGGAGGACTCCAGAAGGAGCCCTCCTCCCGCCCAGAGAGTGGGGAAGGGCTGGGGAGCAGGGGAAGGGCAACAGACCACACAGAAGGGGCAAAGAGGACTCAAGCCTCCAGAGGAGATTGCACTGACTTCTCCTTTTACTCCAGAACAAGAATGCAACCACAGGGGCTGCAGTTTTACTCTGAACTCTAAGTCTGGAGCTGTCAGCTCTCATGCTTTCCATTGTAACATTAATCACTTTGATTGGAAGTACTGCCAACTCAGAACTAAATAATTCATTTAAAAAATTCTCTTAACCAGCGAGGGAAAGTGGTGGTGGGAAAATGGAGACACCTGTATTTGAATATTAATTAAAATTTTATTTTTTTAAATTTCTTAACCAAAAACATAATAATGCATGGATTAAAGCTTTGTTTAACATATCACTTTAGACCAAAAGAAATGTATTCATAATCATACAGTGAAGTTCCCCTGAACTAAACCAGATCCAGTAATTTCTTAAGCTGTATGTTCTGTATATTATGCATACTGGTAAAATTGAAGGATTTAACTTGGAGAAAAAAGGATTTGACTTGTTTTGCTTTTAAACTGAAAAGCTGCACAGCTTGTTTCTAGTTTTGCATTTGTTTGCCTCTCATTCAACTTTGTAGAGCAAAATCAAATTAGAAAAAGATTCATATTTACTATATTTTTGGAGATTATTTTTCTATCTCTATTGAATCTGTTTTTATTGCCATTTACCTTTCCTACCATTGGTGTGTTTCTTTGTACACAATTTCTAAACAAGATAAGTTGAACCAGGAAATTGATGCTAATTTTCACCATTTCCTGGTTGAACACATGCATCCATACTAGGCAAGGTCCCTTTCTTTTCTAGCAAGGGAGCTCTGCACTGCAGCTACAGTCTTCTGTACTGAATGGACTGCGTGGTCATCTCAGCTCTGCTTCTTATGAGAGATTATTGGCATTGTGCATCTTGAGTGAAAGCAAATATCCACAATGACTTCCAGTTGTGAATTCCTATTCTTACTGGGGCAGAGAAAGGGTGTGTAAAGAACATAGATTCTTGAGGCTTTTCTCTCTCCAAGTTTTATGGTTACTTTCTGGAAGAGAGGGAAGTTGGGATAAGAAAGAGAAAGAAGGGACACTTGAAGCAGCTATCACCACTGCTGATGCCTCATGCTCAGAGCTTCTGGGTTAGACCTGGCATTGGTGAGGCACAATAAGTCTTCACAGTAATGCACAACAAAGTTCTCATTGCTCCATCTTTCTATCTGACCAGCCCTCGCCCAAGGCTCCTGATACAAAAGTGTCCTTAGAGCCAAAGTCATTCCACTTCCTGGCAACTTTAACTGCCCAACATCCAATTGTTATAGGCATTTCTATTAATTTGCATAAGACAGCCCAAGGCAAGATTCTTATCTAAACCCTCCTTTGAATTCATTAGTCATGTAATTCTTAAAGGACTCTGCCCTTTAAAAAGATTAGTACCACTTGATTAGATCTGAAAATAGGAAAAGTACATAACATAACAGAACAATGAGATTGTTTCTAGTGGGTCTAGAAAAGAGTTAGTTCTTCCAAAAATACCTTAAGTCTTTAGTGTGGGGTGCAGGAATGCCATCTGATCCAAACTCCTACTCACGGAGTGAATCTTCTCTACCTCACCCCCCAACGGATGGCTAGTCTCCACTTTAATATTTTCAGTGTAGAACACATACAACCCACGTGTTTGCAGAATGACTCACTTCTGTTTTTCAACAGCTTCAAAGTTTAGGTTTGTGTTCATATCATCCAGTTGTCTCCCTCTCTATATTTTCATTCATCTGATTGTTTATGCCCCTACTCAAAACAGTCATTACCCTCTCATGGCTCCGGAACAAATCCAGTGTCTTAGCATGGCACTCTCAGAACGTTACAAACTGTTTGCATCTCATCTTTGCGCCACCCAAACCTACTTCTATTCCCCACTTCAACCATTTATTCAACAAATACATGGAACCACTCTATCTGTTGGGCACTGCAGTATTTGCTGGCACTAAAAGATGAAAAAGCAGTTCTTTAACTTTAAGCTTATAGGAGCTCTTTCAAAGTGTCCTTAGCACTAGCAACCCCAAGCTGTTAACTGTTTCTCAAAGACATCAGATCTTCTCACACCACTGTGGACTGCTCTCCCTTCTTGAAATGCCCTTTCCTCCTTACACCTGCTAGTAGGAATTTTGCATATCAACACCACCTCTTATGGGAGCCCTTCTCCAACACGGAAGTCAGAATTGAGGACTCCTTTATCTGTAGTACCATAGCACTTAACTTCTAGAAAGTAAGGGCCCAAACCATATCCCTCTTCAC
This sequence comes from Anoura caudifer, assembly GCA_004027475.1. Lineage (NCBI taxonomy): Eukaryota > Metazoa > Chordata > Mammalia > Chiroptera > Phyllostomidae > Anoura > Anoura caudifer. Next base: position 216,236 of record PVKU01000867.1, read on the forward strand.
TAATTGATCCCCATTATTCTCACAGTTTCCGATGCCAGATCAGCAAGCACTAAGCAGTCATTTGCTGAATAATTGATTGTGATGAAAGAATGAGTGAACAAATCTCCATAGTGACACTTGCCAGAGTCTAATCTGTTTTAGCATTGAACACACACGTGTGCCTTCCTCACCAGACTGTTTCTTGTCAACAGGGACCACCCTCTGCTCCTCTGTGTCTTCCGTCTCTAGCCCATGATGAGTACTAAAGCAACACATGGGAACTAATTCATTCAGTGCATAACACTGAATGACTAATACCTGTGTAAGACACTGTCAGGCCTAGGTGTTCTTCTTATAACATTGAGGACTTGCTCGAAGAAAGTTTGTGATCTAATAGAGAGGATAAGATGCTCACAAACATAATCATTAATATATCAAACTGGCTTACCATTAATTTTTTGATGGGTCATTAGAAGAGTGTCTAAACTTCTTAATTTTTACAAAATTCCAAGTTAAAGCAACTTTTATTTAAATTAGAGCTGGTGTTTATTTGTCTACTTGTACTATGAGTCATGTTCTGTTTGCAGCACTTCTTATGTCTTCTCATATTCTCCTTACAACAGCCTCTGTGGTACATGCTATTATCAGCCCCCTAGAGAAAGAGAGAAATTAAGTAACTTTCCCAAAGTCACACACAAAGTAAGTTGCAGAGGCAGGATTTGAACTCAACTCATACACTTGACTACATATATGGTCTTTTTGGCAAAAGAAACACAACTCACCTTAGGCAATACATACATAGTTTCCTGATATTTAGAACAGAAGTCACAGTTTTAGAGATTTGGAGCAATATCTAGTTGCTAATTTTCCCAACTACATGAGGATAGTCACATTGATATCTCCTCTATGAATAGCCTTGAGGATACAAGAGCAGACTGTGAGAATGGGGGACATATAAATACACCAATGGGAGAAATCTAGCTAACTTAAGAAAAGATAAAAATTTATTGGAAAGATATAGAATATCTCTGAGAATGAAAAGGGAAGTTGAAAATCAAATTTCAGAATCCACAGGAATCATGGTAGCTCTTTGGCTCCAGGAAGCAAACACAAAAGGTGTTTTTTGTTGGTCAGAGAGGGTCAAACATTTTGTTTTATTATATACCGACAAGGCAGAAACCATTGAGGGTAGGGTTGTTCTCCGAACCACACAGTAAATATGCTGCTACCAGAAAAGAGAGAGAGAGAGAAATGACAAGAGGCAGGAGTGAAATAGTTGCGCACTCCAGTAAATGTAGAATGTAGAAAGTGCAAAGGGGTGCGAGCTTTCAGAGTTAGCAAGTTTTCGGAATAAAACTGCTCAGAAATTTCTAGAATCCTGATTTAAACATAGACAAATTAATATATGAGAGCTCTACAATGGGATGCACACCCTATACAAGTTGGGGTCTAGTTCCGAGCAATCTACCATGCGTCACGTCACATAATCGCCCCACGTGGCTGTACAGCTGAGAGATCATCTATAGACCACCCATTTCCATCCTGCGGGGGCAGAATGGCTGCCATAAAAAAGGGAAGAGAGTGAGGGAGGGTGTGGAAGCTCACACCAACCCACTTTGTTCTTGTCACCATCCCACCATCCCTTCTTGTTATAGCATCCCTGATGCCTGCATGTTTTATATACCAGCACCCCCACCATGCTTTTTTCCCCAGACCATTTCCCCTTTCCATGCAGAAATAATCGAGAACGGCCACCATGAATGGGACAGCTGAATGACTTAATTCCTTTGTGCATACAAGCCCTAAATTTAGCCTCTCTTGACAAACCTTCTTCCCCAAATCATGTTGGGGGAACCGGTGGTAGAGGAGGAGAAAGAATAGGATCTGAGACCCGAAGGGACCAAGGGAGCAGGCCT
>PVKU01000867.1:218230-254023 GCA_004027475.1 Anoura caudifer
TTTTTTTTTTTTTTTTTTTTTTTTTTTTTTTTTTTTTTTTTTTTTTAATTTTTTTTTTTATTTTTTTTTTTTTTTTTTTTTTTTTTTTTTTTTTTTTTTTTTTTTTTTTTTTTTTTGTCACCCTCCCTCTATATTTTGGTTTCCCTGGGTAAATCCTTGCCCTAGTTACTTTTCTGGGGAAAGCCTGGCTTGCATTCTATTCTTAGCAGAAAAGCCTCTAAGAAAACATCAAAAATGCTTCCTTTAACATTCTTATTCTCTAAGTTTTCCATCAAAAGGCACTCTCTTAAACAAAGTTAATTAAATGCACACCCCAGGGGTCTAGGGTCTTAGCCTGAACAGCACCACTGAAAGTCTCGTGTGTGCTGTACTTCCAAATTTCGACCAAACTTGCTTCCCCCCCTTATTATGTAAGTGCCTTATTGGACTTTAAAATAGTTCAATCATTAAGTAAAATTGCATCTCTAGGAAGGTACATTAAATTGACCTGTGACAACACATACCCTTTGCAACACTACCACATTGCAAAAGCAGAGCAAGGAAAATGAATTTAGGGATGAAGAGAATAACAGAAGACAGAGGCCCTGATCAGGTGGTCGGTAGCAGTGGAAAGAAAGAAGCAAATGCGTGAATCCCTGAAGAGCTAATGAAGGTATCTGGGAAGCAGCTTAGAACCAAGCAGCATCACTGGGAAATTATATCAACCGGAGGCCTTTGTTCCTAAGGTTTCCTCAACCTTATTCTTCATTCCATGGACCTTAACCTTCATCCATTCCCAGTCCTGGGCCCTGACAGTTATCGACCCATTTTGCCCAGCCCAGCAAAAAGAAGATAAGGAATGTGTGATCCAGATATTCCAAACTATAACTCTGAATTCTTTGAAAAATTATGAATTTCAGAGCTTGGCTCATCTTGATTTAAATCCCAACTCCTCCCATCAGAAGCTGTGTAACTTGGGGCACAATGGCTTCAATTTTCTCAGTGACAGGGCCATAATATTTATCTTGTAGGATTCTTTTAAAGATAACTTGAGGTTAAGCACACAAAATGATAAATGATTTACATGTTTATGAAATGTCCAATATGCAAAAAAAAACCCAAAACTTATTTATTTCATGTAACTAATCTGATATCCCAAATAAGTTTTCATTCTGCTGGGGGAGAGGGGGATGAAATGAAGAGAAATGAACAGGACACATTTGTCAAGTGACAGTAACTTTGTGCTTTCTGGCTGTCTTTAATCTGTGTCCAGCTCCTTGGTTTTTACCACTCTCCACAGCAGAATGTTGGGGCAAGCCCCTAGGATGGTCACACCGGAGATCTGGAGCTTGCTGAGGGCCGGTGGGTGAGCCCTCGGTTTGGCCCGAGAGAGGACCAGGGATGGCTGTCTCACGTCGCACCAGTGTTGCATGGTTGTCTCCTTGCTGGAGTTTGAAACAGCGAGCAGAATGAAACAGCCCCCCCTTCTTCTAGCTTTTCCTTTAATCCATCTAAATCTTTCCTTGGTCTTTAACATCCAAGTCTAACAACTTGCCTCCCATCCTGTCTGGCTTCACGACTCTGCACTCCACCCCTCCCGCAGCAGAAGTGCCTCTTCCACGGCACTCTGAGCTCTCTCCAGCTCTGGCTTACAGTGCCTTGAAGGTCTGACTCTTTGTAGGCATGTGGCTATGGCATGAGTGGTTAACAAACTTAAGAATCTGTCCTCTCTGGATAAATTCTAGATTTCAAGACTATTGTTTTAAAAATTCTATTCCAGTTATCAAAAGCTGAATACGGACTCTTTGCATTCCTGCGGTAACAATCCTAAACCCCCTGATACCAATGGATGCCTCTGGCAAACCAGAGAGAAATACAAACGAGAAAAGCACACTTATAGATTTAAAAATATATTTTTTTCTCATGACACTATTTCTTTTTCCATTAAGGCAGTATTTTAGTTGGTAAGGAGGTTACATAGCGCTATACTACCAATACCATACTTGGTGTGATGGGACTTAAACAGGTTCCATAGGCTTGCCTAGAAGTGTAATCATCATAAATAACATTATTTCTATGGGAAAATTTCTTGAGAGTGCCTAATAACTGACTTCCAAGTGAATTTTTGGAACATAGCTGGTTTGTAAGTTGAGAATGGACAATATTCCATTTTAATACCAGAAACTTCCCCGAGTTACACAAACTGAAACCTAAGGAGGATGATTATCTTGGACTTGAAAAATTAATATTTCTAGTTTCTCTGTTTTTATAACTTACTTCCTCAGCTTTTTAGCACAAATATAATAGATCAGAGAGGCCAAATCTGAACTATAAACTTGGGGCTGTGGTAAATTAAATGTATTTGCTTTGTTCTGCAGATGTTAAACAAAATTCCCACAAAATTTGAAAGGTGGAGTTAATTCAGACTTAGACGAATCTAATGAGCATCTGTTTTGATTTTTCTAACCATTGATCTGATTTTCTTTTAACTTGATACTGGTTGGTTTACACAAGTCCATGTGATAATTGCAAATAGCCAAAGGTGAAGTCATTCCAGAACCCCCAAAACAACTTTTTTTCTTAAAATGTCAAATGATTCTTTAAAGACATTTAACAATTTTGTATGAGTGCAGAGTATGTAATCCATGAATACATGTACATTTTACTTCTACAAATATATCTATACTCAAACACATAACTAAAAAATATTGAAAAGTTGGGTACTACTTTCTGTGAAGGGAAGTTTCTTTAACAAAAATATAGAATATCATGAAAACTTCATGATAGGGGCTAAATGATGACCCCTGCAAAATTCACACAATGAGCTCCTAAACCCCAGTACCTCAGACTGTGACAGTATTTGAAGGTAGAGGCTTTAAAGAGAGGCAACTATGTTAAAATTAGATCATTATGGTGGGCCCTAATCCAATATGACTGACGTCCTTATAAGAAGAGGAAATTTAGACACAGACACATGTATGGAGGGAAGACCCTGTGAAGAAGTAGAGAGAAGGAAGGCAGACATCTATGAGCCAAGGACAGAGGCCTCAGGAGAAACCAACCCTACTGATACCTTAATCTTGGACTTCCAGCCTCCAGAATCATGTGAAAATAAATTTCTGTTGTTTAAGCAACCTAGTCTGCGTTATATCCCTGGCTACCTAGTCTTTGTTATATCACCTAGTCTTTGTTAAGCAACCTAGTCTTTGTTATATCCCTGGCTAATACACTCCACAAACTAAAATTCTGTCTAGAGGTATAAAATACAATTTAGGTTATTCAATGAACTAGATATTTTAAACTGTATTGACAGATCATGGGTTTTCAAAATAGGTTATATGGCGCTATTTGGGGGTTCTACAAATGCTTGAGTTTTACCTTATATTTCAAATATTTTCAAATTATAATAGAAATACTCAAATATACTGGATATCAAAATTTGACCCATTGCAGACCTTCATTCCATTAACTTGCACTGCCACATTATACCGACATTGTATACTTCCCAGAACGAAGCTTTTCCCTACACCATTGTGTGTGCATTTTAATTAACCGCAAATATTATCAGAGACACTGCAGGTGTGAACTAGTTTTTTTTCTAATGCAGTCCTGAGTAAATTGTCTATATTTGGTAGTAATTCTTTAATTTTGTTCCATTAAATAAGGATTAGTAAACTGTCAAAAAATTATATAATCCCATAAGAAAACCTGGAAATTGGTAGGAAGAAATATTCCCATAGTCTCACCCCATATTTATATTAGTAATTTTTCTGTAACTGCTTGTTTTACAATTATTTTTACATTATTAGCATATTCAGCCATTACATAAACTGATAATTAAAAATAAGAAATGCATAATTTCTGAAAGTAGAGTTGATATGTTTTATGCTTATTATAAAACAGTCCAAAAATGCAGAAAATAATGAAAACAAAAATCACTCAGAATCCACCCCACACACACACAGTGTACAGCCCTGCATATATTGCATAAAGTTATGAGTATATTACCTTCGTACAGCGAGTTGGGCAGAAGTATGCCACGTCCCATAAATGTCAGGTCAAGCTCCAGCACATCCATCCAGCGTGTGTCTGTCATAGTACATATAGTAATCAAATGTACAGAGAAAAGAGACTACCATGACCTGTTGCATCACTGTGGCATCATGTGAGAGAGAGTTTGGTACATATTGCAAGCTTTCTTTTATGATTTATATATGCATCATAAGAAAAGGAAGCAACTGATAGATATTATTAGCAGTTAAATTTTGAAACAAAAATGACCTGTTAATCCTCTTTCAAACATTTGTATCAGTTTAATGAAAGAGAATCCTCGGATCACAAGAACTTTTTGGAAAAACATATTATTTGCAACTCAGGATCTCCTTAACATGGAAGATAATTGGGTGGTGATGCAAATATGTAACAATATTCTATAAGCCTTCATCTCAATTTTTTTTGTTTTTAGTGTATAGTCCCATTACTACCCTTAACTGACTTTACAGCAAAGAAATAGTATAAATGGAGGACTTCCGGCCAAAATTAAGGACAACAAAGATTTAGAAACAAGCAAACAACCAGAACTCATAGAAAATTGAACTGTTCAGAAGTCCAACAACCATTCATCCAGACCGGTAAGAGGGGCAGAGTCACAGCAGGAAAAAGTGGAGGTGCAGACTGGGCACACAGGCAGCAGTGGCTAGCAGACCCCAGGTGCACAGGTGGCGGCTAGCAGACCCTGGGCATGGAGTGGCAACTGTGCAGACCCAGTGAGGCCAAGCAAGGCGGCTGGCTAACCAGGTGGTCCTACATTCATTCTCAGATAATCCAGGTGAAGGGGAAGCAGCGGAAGGGACTGGAATCCGAGAGTGAGCAGAACAAGCTCAATTGTCTCCTCTCAGACCCCGCCCCCACATACAGCGACACTACCCAGCGACTGGGCTGTCCCGCCCTAGGGAACACCTAAGGCTCCACCCCTCATACATAACAGCCACAACTAGACACCCCCCCCAAAAAAATGGAAACAAAAATGGCTCAAACGGGAGTACAGATCAAAGCCCCAGAGCCAATTTATCTAAGCGACCAAGAGATAGCCAACCTATCAGATGCACAATTCAAAGCCCTGGTGATCAGGATGCTCACAGAATTGGTTGATTTTGCTCACAAATTAGATGAAAAAATGAAGGCTACAATAAGTGAAATGAAGAAAAAAGCACAGGGAACCAATAGAGATGGGAGGAAAACTGGGACTCAAATCAATGGAGTGGACCAGAAGGAAGAAAGAAATAACCAAACAGAAAACAAGGAAGAAACAAGAATTCAAAAAAATGAGGAGAGGCTTAGGAACCTCCAGGACATCTTTAAACGTCCCAACATCCGAATTATAGGGGTACCGGAAGGGGAAGAAGAAGAGCAACAAGTGGAAAACTTATTTGAACAAATAATAAAGGAGAATTTCCCCAATCTGGCAAAGGAAATAGACTTCCAGGAAGTCCAGGAAGCTCAAAGAGTCCCAAAGAAGTTGGACCCAAAGAGGAACACACCAAAGTACATCGTAATTCCACTAGCCAAGATTAAAATGAAGGAGAGAATTCTAGAAGCAGCAAGAGATAAAGGCAGAGTCACCTACAAAGGAGTTCCCATCAGACTGTCAGCTGATTTCTCAAAAGAGACCTTACAGACAAGAAGGGGCTGGAAAGAAGTATTCCAAGTCATGAAAATCAAGGACCTACATCCAAGATTGCTCTATCCAGCAAAGCTGTCATTTAGAATGGAAGGGAAGATAAAGTGCTTCTCAGATAAGGTCAAGTTAAAGGAGTTCATCATCACCATGCCCTTATTATATGAAATGTTAAAGGGACTTATCTAAGAAAAAGAAGATAAAAAATAGGACAGTAAAAAAACCCAGCAAACTCACAGGTATTAACAACCACATCTAAAACAAAAGCAAACTAAGCAAACAAGTAGACCAGGGGCAGAAACACAGAAATGGAGATCACATGGAGGGTCAGCAACAGGGGAGTGGGAGGAGAAGAGAGGGGGAGAAGGTGCAGAGAATAAGTAGTATAGATGGTAGGTAGAAAATAGGGGGAGGGCAAGAATAGTGTGGGAAATGTAGAAGCTAAAGAACTTATGACACATGAACATGAACTAAAGGGGGGAATGTGGGTGGGAGGGGATGTGCAGGGTAGAAGGGAATGAAGGGGGGGAAATGGGACAACTGTAATAGCATAATCAATAAAATATATTTAAAAAAAGAAATAGTATAAATGTAAACTTGTAAAACAATTATACACTAATTAAACACTGGTTTTGCCCTTCATTTCATCGTAAGATTTTATTTGAATGAGATATCTGAAAACCACTGTCATGGAGGCATCAGTAAGAAACTAGGATGCTTAGTCTGGAGGAGAAAAATTTAAAGGGAGACATCTGAGCTGCCTTCATATACCTGACAGAGGAGCAGTCTATGCTGGTTACTGCAGAAAGCAGGAGGAGAGTGAACTGCTAACTTTGCAGATGGGTAAGTCTCAGCATGATATAAGAAAGAACTTTTTCCCAATGAGTTCTTCTAAAAGTAAAGGGTTTCCTCTGGAGCACCCAAGGACCTTGGCATGGGAGGTCTCCAGGCAAACATTGGGCCTTTAAGGTGTCCTGACCCAGGGATCCCTCCTTTGGAAAAGAAAGATTAACTCCAATTCATAGTTCAGAATCCAAGAAGGAACAGCACTTTGAAAAGAGAACGAGCACGCTGGCCCTCCTCTTTTAGGGATTTGGGGGAAAACCCTTGGATTTTCTGCACCCTTAATCACATAAACCAGGAGATTAAAGTCACATATAGCCGGAGTGCTCTGCTTGATGCAACAGAGTTCTACAGCACAGGGCAACTTCAGGAAAGCTCCCTCCTTACATGGGATAAAGTGGTGCTTGGAGGCAGTAAGCTTCAGGAATTGAGTTTGTGAGGTAGGAAAGAGAAGAGAAGGGATTTGAAAAATTATGCCCTGAAAAGGGAAAATAGTAATTTTGAGTTGACTTACATAAGAACATTTCACATGTTCAGGTTTATGCTAAACTAAAAAGAGAAGCAGGGAAGCCTTGTCAATGAGGATGCTCCCAAGTCCACCCTAATATTAATGGCTTAGTCAAGCTCTTGAATATTTACTTTGAGAAAAAGCTGAGGCATGCCCACTGCAAACTGTGACTTACTATTGAACTCGTAGTGTAACGTGATAATTAGCAGAGGACCCTCTGAAGCCAACTTCCTGGGTTCAGTTCTTGCCTATATGTTGAGTGGGACCAGGTGGTCCTGGTTTGCCAGAGATTTTTCTGATTTCAGCACTGAAAGTCCCAGTTCTTGAGATTCCCCTCAGTCCTGAGCAACCCAGGGCAATTAGTCCTTCCAGCTCTAAAACTGCCTGGCCCGGAAGACTTGCCTAAATTCTGTGGGGGCGGTAAAAGTACCTATCTCAACAGTGCTGGGAGGAGTGAATGAGTAGCAAATACAAAGTGCATGGAACAGTATCTCTTCATGCTTACATTCAGTAAGCAGGAGGGGTTTTTATTATCTGTGATCAAGCTCTGCTTAGCAAGCAGTGTGACCTTAGGTAACTATATCAGTTCCACATGTATACTTTTTTGCAACTATTTAAAACAAGTTCTTCCTGGTTTATATCACAGTCCTACCAATAGCTGAATTACTACCCCTAAAAAAGTGGATCTCTCCATTTTATATTAATCTATTGATCAACCATTTAAATATCTATATTTTAAACTATGCATCAATCATTTAAAATCATGTGTAACCTGCACACATACATTGTTCAAACCCACACACAGCTCAGAGGACTATACTCTTCAGTAATTTCATGAAAGTGCTGTCTCCTTAGCAGATGCAATGGACCTTGGAATCACCTAAAACGGTCCTGAATAGGGTTTTGGAAAGAATGGAGAAAGGAAACCAGAGTCAGAATAGATTATTCAGCTGGTGAATCAAGAGGTGGTGAATCAGACCTATGCAAATGCTGACGGCAGTGAGAACTCAGCAAAGGGCTTCCGTGAGGTGCTCATTTGTCATCATTTATATAATTTCCTGACGTTCTACACACAGAAAAGAAGATTAAAAATGTAGAGCATAGGTGAAATAATCACATGAGCATGTAATTCACAAAAAAAAAAAAAACCTCCTTGTTTCTAAATATATTTAAAGCCAATAGGCAGATACAACTATACCAAAAAAAGAGATAAAGAAAGAAAGAAAGAAAAGGTAGAGTATAATTCTTAAGTAGTGCCGGACAAGAACTCCCTTTACACCCCGAAGCGTGCTCTCAGCAAATTCAGGGTGAAAGACCGAAAGTGGAAGAAAACACGCCTTGCCCAAATCATCAAGGGCATCTCCTCAGCTTTGATGTGACAGCACCAGATTCACTGCCATCATGCCATTATTTCTACCCAGCAGAAGTGGGCTGGATGATCTTTCAGCATCTTTCCAGGAAAAGAAGGGGAGGAGGAGGGAGTGAGTTTCCTGATTCAGAGCTAAAATAAAGCAGCTTAAGAAAGGTCAGTGAAGAGTCAAATGTGTGTGAACAGGATGATATGAAGCACGTTAGCAGGTAGGCTGGATCCTGCCTCTGCCTTGTAGAAGCAGCTGGCAGGGGCATGAGGCACAGGGGTGACAAGAAGTCTGCTGGGCTTTTAGTGTGTTTTTTTTTTTTTTCCTTAAAATTATCCAGAGGTAACAGACCACATGAATTTTGTCTACTCGTGGAATGGTTAACATTTATTCATCCTAGGGATTGGTTTAGATAAAATCAGGTCTTATTCAACCAGAGCCTAAATTACTATACCCTTTAATTAACATTTTTCCTTTTCATTTCACCTCAATGAGAAATGAAGTGAATCACAAGACAGTGATTTGACATGCGGAAGTTATCTTTTAACCAACCAATTCTAAGGTGTAATTGGACGTTAATGAAAATTATTTTCTGGCTCATCTGCTTCATCTTTTATATTTACGATCCGATAAAGAGTGTGAAATTGTACTCACAACAATTACCCTTAAGCATAGAGTGGTGGTGTGTGGTATTCAGAATGACTTCTACTAAAGAGTTTTTAGATAATTTGCAATCAAAGAGAATACAAGTCTATTAGAATCCGAAGGAACCCTTAGAGACAGGGATCGTTCGATTCTCGTCCAGCTCCAGCCCCTTTTGTTTTTGAGCGTGTCCGGGTCTGGGTAGCAAACCATTTGTTCATCATATTAGATCATGTACCACAGTGATTTTAAAACAATTTCAGCAGTAGAATCCTCTTTAAAAACTAACTCTTACACAGGGCTCTGACGGAGAGACAGGGTAACTAGCTGTCTGTATACCAGACATTCCAGATTGACCAGAACAGTTGACAGGTTTTTGGGTGAAGGACATTCCATGTGCCTAAACTAGGACAGTTTCAGGCCGACCAGCAGAGTGGTCACCCTGTTAGGAAATAACAAAAGTTCTTTTGCTGGTGTAAATGCATTTTTATTAACTACAAATTCATAATATGCATTTAGTAGTAAGCCAATCAATGAAAACATTGAGGTCATTTCAATGCACACAAAAAAGAAAAAATAATATTGAGAGTAATAGTTTCATTTTACACGAGCCTCAGAATGTAGTTTTATTTCTCTATTTGTTTTCAGTTTAGTGCTACTGAGGAAATTCTGGTTCGGGTAAATGAATAAATAGTTGTGAATGATAGTCTGCTGTTGCTGCTATTATAATATTCCCTCTTAGGAGCTCAGGATTGCTTCTCATTAGATTGTTCCAGAAGCTTATAAGAAGAAAAACAAGACATGTTTGTTTTAATGCCAAATCACTAACAATTACCTAAAACATTGTTTCAATGACAAACACAAAAGTCAGACCAGAAGCATCCAAAACATAAGAAGGGCATCAAAACTGTGTCGGAACACAGGTCACAACATGGCATGACGCTTGTCCACATGCTCCACCACCCTGGCCTCAGACGCTGCAGTGCCTGCACCTGGCTGGCCTTCTGATCAGTTCAGTGAGATTCTGGTGTGCGTGCTGCAATTCTGCACTGGGGTACATGGGCAGGCCTGGATCTGAGCAAACACTAGCATTCTTCATCAACAGTAATACAGTCACAAAGTCAAAAAAAAAAAAAAAAAAAAAAAAACCTCTGTCCCAATGTTTTCACAGAAAAAAACTCGAAACGGGTAGCACAAATTAAAAGGTAGTCGTTGTTGGTGTGTTGCATGTTGACACGTATCGCATTTTTGTTTGCATGCTATTTTTTAAGATTTTTATTTATTTATGTTTAGAGACAGAGGAAGAAAGGGAGAAAGAAAGGGAGAAAGAGAGAGAGAAACGTGGATGTGAGAAAGAAACATCAAGTGGGTGCCTCTCGTAGGCATCCTGACCAGGCAACCTGCAGTCCAGGGATGCACCTTGACAGGGGACTGAACTGGCCACCTTTCACTTTTCGGGATGATACCCAACCAATGGAGCCACACCAGTCAGGGCTGCATGTTATTTTTAATAATCAATAACACACTTTAAGATAATATTCAATGATGTATTTGCAGGACTATGTTCCACAAAAACCAACGGTAATCATGATAGGGAACCCTTCTCTACAGAGAGCTTCCTGCATGCCAGGCTCTCATTGTTAAGTCACTTAACGCTCACAACAACCAGGTGAGACAACCTTCACCCCCATTTTACTAAAAACAAGGGTGCTGGGATAAGTGATTTCCTGAAAGTCACAAAGACATCAAGTGACAGCCAGACTTGAGCTCAGACAGGCTGGTTCCAGAATCTGTGTTCCTAGCCACCAAACTTAAAGTACCAATCACTTCAGTTTTAAAACCCTACTCTGGTATATTTTATAGACCCAGAAAACCTGCTCCTTAAAAGGTAAGGGACTGGGCCAAGGCCATGCAACCTGAAAAGGGAAGAAGTTCTGGGATCCGCCTCCCTGATGCCCATTCCAGAGTTCTCTCCGCCACACCATGGGCTCTTCAGATGCCTCTGTCTAATCCAGGCTGCACAGACATTACCAACAGATTGCTGTGCCACCTACCTCACGTCACTAGTTTGGGAAGACTATACTAATTAGTGATTTACCCCTTTATGACCATTTGCTCAGCAGGACACGCGGCTGTGCAGAGGACACACAGCCTTAATGGGCAGTTACAGAGCAAGTGAGTGAGGTCCTGGTTCCGTTACAAAGAATAAAGAAAGCCCTTTCCTTGTATAGATTATCTCAGCTATAAAGGATCTAAGAGTCTGTTTACAATTACACAAATATTGCCTGTTTTGCTCCTGGCAGGCCTCTTTCAAACAGCATCAGCAAGCCACAAAAGCCCAGAGGGTGGCCCCTGTCCTCTCTGAGCATTAAACAACTCTGCTGACTTCTAGAGAGCTCGAGCTCCTCCTCTTTCCACCCATAGCTACAGAGAAAGACCAACTGCCAATCGGGTGCACACCACTGGATTACCTGTCACACACACCCAAAGAAGAGACGAATGGAAAATCACAACCACTTTAACATATGCATGCCATTCCCTGATTCATGTGTTACTATATAAAATTTGATTATAAAGTGGTTACTTTAATTTCTAATATTTTCCAAAGAAGCATTACAAATGGTGGTGAGATTCCCAAACCATCTTCTTTCCCCAATGTATTTGATACACATGTAGCTGAAATGCAATATATTTGCAATCAAAAAGAGAAAATGATGTTGCAGAACATAATGCCTTCAAAATACTGCATGTATATTTAAACCTATACTTTATAAATGTGCTTTAAAAACTAAATACACAATTTCTGGAATGCGTTGGGACATTTGTAACTAAATAATGTTGAAAATGTAATTAAGTAACTGGTCTTAGTTATCTTGAATTCTGATGCCCGAGGAAAAGCAGATCTAATTAGAGAAGATGGGATGGTGGGTGGAAAATAGTAATGTTGTCGGGAACCTCTGGGCACTTTCAGGGGCTGAAGACTATGAGGCAAGAGCATTGGTTTTCTCAGATTTTACTCCAAAGCAGAGGCTCTCCTTTCCCGTCCTTTCAGAGGCAGGTCAGTAGTGACAGTCATTTACTGCCTCACAGGCTTCCTTCTTCACTGTCTCGAGTCCTCGCAGATGCATGGTGAGGTCACTTTCTGGCCGTGGGTTAGGCAGGGTCAGCATGGCCTCACACAGACTCATCCCATGATGCTTCTGGAGGCTGGCCACCGCTGATGGCTGGTCCTCCTGCTCACAGTCCTGTTCCAGGGCAAGAGGTTGTAGCACAGGCTGGGGGCTGGAGCAGGGCCAGAGTGCTGTCTGCAGGACCAGCTGGCCCTGCCGTGTTGGCCCCTGCCCACTGCCTTGCCCTTTAGGTACTGTCCACAGCCAGTGAACACGAATATTTCATTTTTATATTTGCAGGACACAAACAAGGGTGATAAAGAATCCAGGCTTCATGAGAAGCAACTATCCTTGCTCCACACAAGAAAAATATGAGAAAATGTGTGCTTACATGTAAGTTTCATAGACAGAAGACTGCAGAACAAATTCTAATGTCCGAGACCAGGGACCCAGAGAAATAGTCTCTGGTTCAGGTATTCAGTTTGACAATCCATTTGTTTCACACGGCTTCCTTGAGGACCCTGCCCTGCCCTTCTGTTCTTACATGGCACCTAATCAGGGCTCCCACCACTGTCTCCTAATCCCCAGCCTGCCTGTCTTCATTCCTCACTACACACTAGGTTAAGACCATGCACTTTGGATCCGGAAGATCTGTATTCTGATCTGCTCTTTTCTAGCTCTGTGACCTTGGGCTAGTTCCTTAACTTACTAGCACCAGTTCCTTTAATACTACTACTTACCCTATAGGTTTATTGTTACTCACATGTTATTATAATTATTATATATGTTCATTGAGCAAAGGTGTCCTGCCTTTTCACTGTTGTATCACCAGTCCTTATCATGCTGTCTGGCCAAATGGGTGTTCAAAAAATATTAATAGACTGAATGAATGAACAATGCTCAGCTACAGAATGGAAGAAAGGGCTAGATAGGAAATGATGATCTTCCAGGAGGCAGCTGGTGCTAAGTTAAGTTGCCCTGAAGGTTTCATCAGGGCTTGATGCTTTCTCTGGTTTTCAGGGTTATAAGTGGTCCCAGCCATTTCAGATGTTGCTCTGTGAAGTGCTGTTTCGCAAACAGCCCACCATCTACCACAAAGATAAAACATTTGGTTCACAGGCCTATTTACTTAGTATTCTGGGATTCTCTGTCCATGTAAATACAGAAATAGCAGGTGTGATCATTAGTTGCTGCAAAACAGTCACATGGAAGGATTGTTTTGAGGAGACCATTGTAATAATACTATGACACTAGCTTCCATTCATTGAGGATATACTGTGTACCATTTCTATGCCTGAGATTGTAAAAGAAAACAATATCCCTCAGTTCTACTTGTCGATGGTTAAAGATTTTAAAATATCATTCAGGGGCTACTTTAATAGCTCCTAACCATCAACATGAAATAAGATAGTCAAAAGAGCATGGGACAAAATTAAAAATTTTGAGACTGGAGGGAAGCATACAGATAAGTTTTAAGTGGCCTGCACAGGGACCTTGTGGTTACATGGCAGAAGACTAAAGAAAATCAGCAGCTGGCTGCTAAGCACCACCTTTCCTTCAGCATCCCTCCACAGTAGGTGTTGATCAACACCGGCCTTGGTTACAATCAGATGTACAACCAGGTGCTGTCTCATCAAAGATACTTGTCTTGACTGATTAATTATAATTTGATTTCTCTTTCCCTTAAATGCAGCAACACCTAATAAATTTTAATACATTTTACACAAAGCTCATTCTCTTCTCTCCACAATCTAAAGAGGGAGGAGAAACTGAAAAAGTTTCAGATAAGTAACTGATGTATGTAAATTCCTCCCGGTTTTAAATCCCTCTCCGTGCATGCTATCGCTCACTGCATCCATCCTGTTACAAGGGTGCGGACACGCTGCTGCCAATAACCTTCTTCCTCCGTGGGTGTCATGCTGTGCTAATAGCTATTCCCTTAAGGAAAATCAACAAAGCAACGCTGTGTGGGCAGCTGATAAAGAAGAATCTCTCATACTTTCCAGAACTAAGGAAAAGTTCTTAAACGTAGGGGTAAGGATGTATTGAGCTAGATTCTGTACTAGGCTTTGAAGACCTGAGAATACAAAGCTTCATAAGTAAGTTCTATCCCTCCCTGTGCTAGGCACCCTCTGAGATTCACTGGCTTTCATGGCTTTGTGTCATTTCCTCGCCTCTTTCAGTGTGGGCTGGACCTAGTGACACACTTCTAACACACAGAATGAATGGAAAGTGATGGGCTGTTGTGTCCACGATCAGATTGCCAGAAAATAAATAAATAGTGCTGTGTGTCATGTCTTGGGTATCCCCGCTCGCTTTCTCACTGGCTCTCCTTAAAGAAAGCTACCTGCCAGGATGTGAGTGGTCCTAGGTAGTGGCACATGTGACAAGGAACTGATGTCTCTGGCCACCAGCAGCAAGGCTCTAACACCTGCCAGCAGTCCCAGGAGTGAGCTAGGAGTGTAACTCCCCCAGATGAGCTTTAACATGACTGCAGCCCCAGCTGATCTCTTCCTCAAGCCCAGCCTTGAGGAAGAGTCACCCGACTGAGCTGCACCCAGGTTCCTGATTCACAGAAAATGAAATGATAGACGTTTGTTGTTCCAGTCATCAAGTGTCGAGATATTCTGATACAGCAAGAAATAACTTGGGGCAGGGGAGGGGGAGAGTTACAGAAACAAAAAGGGCCTCGCATATACAATATCTCCATTATGTGTCAGAAACTAGATTGAATGTTTAACATGATCATCTCATTTATGTGTCACGATAACTCTGTAAGATACTATTATTATCTCCATTTTACAGATGAGAACTGAGACAGAAAGGTTACTCAACTTACTTAAGGCTCCATAGCTAGTGAATAGAGGAGCTAGGACCTGAGGCGGGTCTGATTTAAAGGGCCTGGCTCCAAAGCCAATGAATACTGCCCCCGAGGCACAGGCAGCAGTGAAGGTGTATTTAAAGACTCTAGAGGTGATCAAGGGAAAGAGTGAGCAATAATGCCTGAAGGTTCTAGAGAAGTTTTTGTATTTATTTTGGGTCTCCAAGGATAAGAACTGATCAGAACTCTAAAAATTGGAAGTCCATTCTGAGCAGAAAGAATAACATGCAAAAGCATAAAGGGTAGAAAAAGCTCTTAAAAAAATGTGAGATTGTCTGTCATGAATTTCAGAGCTGTGGGAGTTGAGGCTAGATAAATCAATACGGCCAAACTCAAAAGGGTTTTCTTCCATTAAACGAAACACATTTTTATGCTGGGTGACTCTTCCTTTACCGGTCATCTCTTAAATATAAGTAATAAGATCCAAAACCATGTCAAAAAACAGAATTTAAATTTACAGGTGATGGAAAAAAGCCCTTGCAACTGCCCTGAATTTTTGTGTAAGATTGTAGACTCAGACTATACTGCAGATAGTTCCAAGAAATATTTGCCCTTTTTCTGTAATGCTCTGTGACAAGCGAATACATAAGAAGCAGGGCTAAGTGTTTGCCGACATGAATAATTCTGTAAATATTACCTCAGCCTTTATGGTTTCCCTCGCCTCACATCAAGCACTGGGGCTTCTTGAAAACCTATCTCAACAAGCTGCAGGCCTATTGTAACCTACTTGGGAAATCTGTGATGTTAGGCACTGGGAAGAAAACACAGGCATGTTTAACTCTCATGTCTTGAGCCAGTAGTTTTGATTGTAGAAAACTTTGTATAAAAGCTCAAGGGATAGTTGCTTTGTCGAACATTAAATTTCTAGATGCTAAAATAGATCCCAGATGGTTTACAAAATATATACAATCTTACGATTTAAAAGACCTATCAGCCACTCTAATATTTAACAAAACAATAACTAACCCAACTTTGAAACACAGAAGAAACAAAAGCAAAAGTAGGGAGCTTTTAAAAAATAAAATTCTTAAACTGTAAAATGAAAATAGAAGAGCAACATGTCGGGAGAGCTGTCGGGAGAGTTCTAGGTCCAGCAAATAGCACATGGGGTTAACCGGTATGGAAATCTCCTGAATCCTGTAAGAACATCGATATGCCAATGAGCAGTAACAGTTAGTCCTAAAACACCTATTGTATTCCAAATGCCTCTCCTTCAACTGTTTCAATAATCATACAAGGTTAAAAATTATTCTAATTTTGCTGTTGGGAAAACTGTAGCTTAGCCTGATGAAGTAATTTACCCAATCCTACATCACTAGTAAGTGGCAAAGCCATTTTGTAAATGAGACTCCAAAATCTATTTTTTCCTGCTGTCCTGCCAAGTAAGCAAATGCATGAAGACCGTGAACAGAACCTACATAGATACTGTGTTCTCCTCAGTATAATCTAAGTAAACTAAACCAAGGTAAACTTTAAGTATTCTAAAATATATTTTTTTTAATTTTCTGTTAACACAAATACCAGGGTACTTTTGAAAATGTGGGGGGAAGGAAACATTTTACAGCAATGACATTATGATTTGATAAAACCTATCTGGAAAGAAGCTGGTGAGCACCACTTTTTTATTATCTTCAGGGATGGTCTGAACATCTCGTCCGCCACGAAGCCTTTCCTGGTGTCTCCCTGCCCAGCCAGTTGTGTCCCTTCCCTCTGGACTTGGAAAATATTTATCTCTGTGTCCCCAGGGCACAGCAAGTGACTGTCATGCACAAAGAATTATCAACAATACTTGTTGATAGAATGAAGAAATCATTCATCAGAGGGAAAAAGTTTGTGCAGAGGCATTCCTGACAGCAGTAAAATATGGGAAACAAGGTTAACAAAACTAAAGTAGTTAAGAAAAATATATTAAAACAACACGATGGACTATTTCATAGTTTAAAAACAATAATATACAGTCATTAGTGAAGCCCAAAGATCATTTAAGCCATTAGGGGGGAAAAAAACCTGAATGCAAAACACAGTGTGATTCCCTACTATTAAAATATGTTCACATACAGACAAAAACTGGAAGTTACTCTGTTTAAAAAGTTAAAGTTAATGGTTCTGTGTGGGTGGTGGAATGAGATGTTCTCTAATAATTTCTCACAATTTTTTATTGTGGTTATTAAATTGTTCATATTCATCTCAAAAAAATATCTAAATTACTCATAAGATTATTTGGAACACAAGAAATTTTTCTCAAGTTATCAAAACTTCCTGTCTTGACCATTAAGAAGTTCAGAGCTCTTGTAACTTCCTTAGCCATTTGTTTCTAAAATAATTATTTCTCCTCACCTGTACTACTATTAATAGTTAGTTCTTACCTTTTATTCTCTTGTTAATGGCTTGAGGGGTTTATTATATCTGTGACTTTTATTATAATCTCCGTCAAATCTTTTTTGGAAGTAGAAGGATTATAAATAAATAACAATAAAGATTACCACATCATAAGTAAGCCATATATAATACTAAGACATTATTTGAAGAATTAGGCAGATGCCATTAGCTGTCTAGAAAAACCATCTGAATGCTAATTAAAGTTAACTCCCTTAATCTTGCCACCTTCACCTCTCCTCCCTCCCCCCCCATAAAACCTAACACTCTCACGCTAAACTCTACTGCATTACTTACCCATGATGTCTTCTTACTTTAAACTTGTGACAGCAGTAACTACCTCAGCACAGGATGTAGTGTGAATACTGATGGTCAGCTGAATGCCATGGCATCTTTGCCTCCAGCTGGACCTGACTACAATTCCATTCCATGCCACCTCCCCCTCCCTCCCCCACAGCCCTTCTTCTCTCAGGATGTGACTGGTACTTTAATCCTTCTTCCTCCATTTTAATGCTTTGTATTTTTAGATCTTTTTGTCACTCACTGAAAGCAAGACTCACAGAACTCAGTTGTTCATTTTATAAGTGGTGGCACTTACAGAACCAACTTGCTCATTTTCACACAGCTCTTTACACTCAGTTCACATGAGAGTCTGTGAATTCATTGTATCTGGTTCTCTTTCAAGGTTGATTCATACCCCTTTCCATGTAAGTTCCTTTAAAAGAAATGTCATCTACTAAAACCAGCCCAAAAACATATACAAAGAGAATTTTTTGAGTATGATATCAAAAGTCTAATCTTGAACCCCACTAGGACTATTATCATCCATGCCTTTCACTTTCCTCATTTATTTTACCACCATTGGTATGAATTGATATTGAACACAAAATTGAAAAAAATCAGTACCACACTTTGCTGTTGCTTATCAAAGAAGGAATTGAAAAAGTAAAACCCAAACAATATTTATGTAATTCAACTCTGTCCTACTGTGTAATTTGAAGATCTTTTAGGCATTTGAAAGATTAAATATTATTTTCAGTGTGCAAAGGAAATAATTTACTTGATACCTGGCAATTAAGCCCTAGCAACTCACAGGTTGACATGTTTTATTTGATTTATACCAGAGTCAAATTTGAAAAGAGTTGAAAGAATATTTTTTGCAAAGTAAATACAATTCTAAGCAATCTGAATCTTTTCTAAGTATTCAGCAATATTTTCCCAACGGCCTCCATTAAGGGGGATGAATGAAGAGAAAGCCCATACATTTTACATTGTATTTCAGGACAGGGATTACATCTTTAATAGTATTAAATAGAAAGTCTTGATAGTCATTTCAAAAGAACCACTAATACAAAAAATACATGTAGCTGAGAGAATGCCTATTATGGGCATGTTCTTGCTTCTACTTGGCTGACTAACAATAGAAACACCATTTGGGTTGTTCCCATGAAATGAGCACCAACACGATTTTTCCTTAACAATGCGCACCCGTGGATGAATCAAGTCGTTTCAAGAAAGCAAGTAATAAGCAATTATTACTACCTGTGGCATAATAATATGATTAATAGCTACACAATCATAAATGTTAGCTCGGTGAAGGCCTTAGACTACCTCTAGCGTCCTACCTTTTCTACGTAGATGAGAAAACATGGGTCAGAGAGGCCTGCCCAGTGTCCAAGAGTTAGTGATAGGCAGCATCTTGATTAGAATTCTAACCCAACATTCTAGCTATAATGCGATACTGTCTTTCATCCATCCTTCCATCTGCCAATCCACTCAGCCATCCATTCAGTTTATTCTGTCGGAATTTCTGAAGCTTAACTACATGCAGGAAGCAGTGTGTGGCCCCAGTGACTTATTCTGCCCTATGCGCATGCTGATAGAGTATAATGCTGCGGTTCCTCCCATCAGGAGGTACAGTTTCTTCCCCACCCATTAAATCTAGACTGACCTTCCCGCCTGTGGCAGACATGATATTTTACAGCTTCAATGTCTAGATCTCAAGAGACCTTGCAGCTTCTTCTCTCCCCCTCTTGGTGCTCTGAGACTGCTGTACAAGAAAGCCTGGGGGAGCCATCCTGAAGATGAGAAGCCATGTGGCACAGAACCAAGATACAGCAGCCAGCAGCCCCAGTCGATGGCCAGACATGTACATGAAGCCAAATAAGACCAGCCAGAACCAATCTGATGTGCCCACAGATTGCAAATGCATAAGGGAGCTCAGCTAATACCCCGCAGGACAGAGACAAAACATCACAGATGAACACATGTTATTGACCCACAGAATCATGAGCAAATAAAAAGTGTTGTCTGTAGCCTGCAAATTTTGAGGTGGTTTGTAATGTAGCAATAGATAATTTGTATACTATATTAAATGCTAGACTCTAGAGAAAGAGATAGGCAAAGAAAGAGATGAGTAAAGCCAGTCTTGGCCATCAAAAATGGCCTCATAGTAAATACAAACAGACTAGTGGTAAATACAAACACAAAAGCCATCCCTTAAGAAATGGAGTCATCAGGTTCATTCAGGTTTTCTAAGTGAGAAATTATAAGGAGCTAAATCAAGGTATTGAAAGTAAATTTAATAAGGTTTGATGACAGAATAAAATGGTTGAAGAAGGAGTATAGCATGATGTATAGCTTAGAATACTTGACCAATACTGGGATCAGTAGGTTGCAGAAAGTCTGAGGAGGAGGAGGTTTAAGAAAAAGGGAGAGGAAGACAGAGAGTTCAGATTTCACATGCTGATTTTGATGAAGAATCTGGAAGTTTCACAATGAAGTTCAAGCCTATATAATACCCAGGGAGAAATGACTATCTAAGCCCAAAGTTCTGGAGAGCAGATAGAACAGAATGGATTAAAGAATAACCTTGAGAATCATCTATAGCTAGTAATAGTAGTTTAAGGCAGGAGCAGTGGTTAAGTTTACTAGGGAGAGTGCAGCAGTAAATTAGAGATAAGAAAATGGAGACAGAGGACAATTCTTTCAAGAAATTTCCTAGGGGCGAAAGGAGAGACACAGTGGGACACAGTAGATAAAGTGCAACTTTATTTTGGGCCTCCTGTCAGAACTGAAGTAACTTTCTGCACGTCTTCACCTTCTCCCTTCAAAGAAAAGCCATTACAGAGAACACCAGATAAACATATGGAATTTACTGAAGAATTCGAGATTGAGCATGGATAGTTATGTCATTCAGCACAAGCATTTCTTTCAAAGATCCTCATTAGATAAGCTTTTTCAAGTCACTTATCAGGCCATCAGTGACTGAGTCTCCTCCTCTGTTCCTAGACACTTCTCCTGAACGGGCCTTATATCTACCCTGATTTCTTTCTTATCTAGAGCAATTTAGTTCTGGCCCCATTCACTTGAGGCACCAGTTTACTCACAGGCCTGTAAGGCCCAGCCTGAGTGAGCTCATGAGAACATTCACCCAACAAAACACTTCATGAAGGTGCCACTCAGAGAGAAAATAAGACATTCATTTAGGTACATACTGAAATGGGTTCCCAGAAGGCACAGTGGAAAGAGTGTAGATCAGGAGGGGGAAGCACCGTGCATATCAGGTCGTGCATTTGTGAGGCAGTTGATCAAAAGTTCTGCAGTTGGGTCTTGGCCAAGGATGATAGAAATGAGGGGCACAGTGGGATACATTGGCCTCAAACACTCCAGTTAGGCATTGGTGATTATTATTTAACCACTTGGTCTACTTTGCTTCTAAATGAAATATATTCCAGTTCCTCGAAGAGCTACAAATCAAAATAAGGAACTTTTGGGGCAGGTGCCCCTTCATTTATGATGGGGTTACATTCTGATTAACCCATCATAAATTAGAAATATTGAAGTCAAAATGCACTTAATACACCGTTGAATATCATAGCTTACCCTAGCCAACTTAAACATGTCTTACATTAGCCTACAGTTGGGCAAAACCATCTAATATAAAGCCTATTTCATAATGCTCAGGATCATGTGAGAGTGTTATATCACATATCATTAGCCCAGGAAAAGGTCAAAATCAAAATTCAAAATACAGTTTCTACTATCTCACCATCATGAAGTGAAAAAATCATGAGTCAGATCATCACAAGCCATGGACAATCTGTAATTTGAAATACAACCTGGAAACCATGAAAAATAACTAAAACTTAAACTTCAATTTTAATTAATGTTACATACTGACAAAAAAACATATATTCAATCATTCCAGTTTATAAAATAGCATTTCCTGTTACACTGACAAATAAGACTGCACAAATTGTTGAGAAAATAATTAATGCTATTTTCTTTTTTTAAGTATATTTTATTGATTATGCTATTACTCTTGTCCCATTTTTTCTCCCCTTTCTCACCCTCTGCTTTGCATCCCCCCACCAGCATTCCCCCTCTTAGTCCATGCCCATGGGTCATATATATGAGTTCTTTGGCTTCTACATTTCCTATACTATTCTTAACCTCCCCCTGTCTATTTAATACCTACCATTTATGTTACTTATTCTTTGTACCTTTTCCCCCATTTGCCCCCCCACACTGATAACCCTCCATGTGATCTCTATTTCTGTGATTCTGTTCTTGTTCTAGTTGTTTGCTTAATTTGTTGTTGTTTGTTTTTTAGATTCAACTACTGATGATTGTGATTTTTACTGTTCATAGTTTTGATCTTCTTTTTCTTAGATAAGCCTCCTTAACATTTCATATAATAAGGGCTTGCTAATGATGAACTCCTTATCTTGACCTTATCTGGGAAGCACTTTATCTGCCCTTCCATTCTAAATGATAGCTTTGCTGGATAGAGTAATCTTGGATGTAGGTCCTTGCCTTTCATGACTTCTAATACTTCTTTCTAGTCCCTTCTTACCTGTAAGGTTTCTTTTGAGAAATAAGCTAATAGTCTTGTGGGAACTCCTTTGTAGATAACTCTCTCCTTTTCTCCTTTTCTCTTGCTGCTTTTAGGATTCTCTCCGTATCTTTAACCTTGTGTAATGTAATTATGATGTGCCTTGGTGTGTGTTTCCTTGGGTCCAATTTCTTTGGGACTCTCTAAGCTTCCTGGATTTCCTGGAAGTCTATTTCCTTTGTCAGATTGAGGAAGTTCTCCTTCACTATGTTTTCTTTTTCTTTTCTTTTTTTAAAAATATTTCATTTATTTATCTTTAGAGGGGAAGGGAAGGAGAGAGGGAGAGAAACATCAATGTCATGTGTCCCCTGCCGGGAACTGTCCTGCAACCCAGGCATGTGCCCTGACTGGGAATCGAACCACGATCTTTTGGTTCGCAGGCCCGCACTCAATCCACTGAGCTACACCAGCCAGGGCCTCCTTCACTATGTTTTCAAATAAGTTTTTAATTTCTTGCTCTTCCTCTTCTCCTTCTGACACCCTTATGATTCTGATGTTGGAACATTTAAAGTTGTCCCAGAGGTTCCTAAGCCTCTCCTCATTTTTTGGAATTCTTGTTTCTCTTTCTGCTCTGGTTGAATGTTTATTTCTTCCTTCTGTTCCAAATCATTGATGTGAGTCCCAGTTTCCTTCTCTTCACTGTTAGTTCCCTGTATATTTTTCTTTATTTAACTTTGCATAGCCTTCACTTCTTTCTCTATTTTGCGTCCATACTCAATAATTTCTGTGAGCACCCTGATTACCAGTGTTTGGAACTCTGATTCTGATAGGTTGTTTATCTCCTCATCACTTAGTTCTTTTTCTGGAGTTTTGATCTCTTCTTTCATTTGGGCCATATTTCTTTGTCTTGGTGCACTTGTTATGTTGTCAGGGGGTGGAGCTTTATATAGTCACCAGGAAGGGGCAACCACATTGCTGCATTATGGTGCTGTATGTGGGGGAGGGGTCAGAGAGGGAACAATGCCACTTGCTCAGCTCTCCACTGGCTTTCAATCAGTTCCCTGCTACCCATAAGCAAATAGACCCTTCTGGTGCTGACTCCCAAGTAGGTGGGTTTGTGTACATTCTAGGACCCTGTGGGTCTCTCCAGTGAACTCTCCTGTGAGGCTGGGAGTTTCTCCCACCACTGCAACTCCCACAGATTTTTACAGCCAGAGGTTTTGAAGCTTTATTTCCCATGCTGGAATCCTGGGTTGCAGGTCTCTTTCACTCAAATTATTCCTCCCTGCTTATCTGCATGCAAATGTGGGAATACCCAGTCCACCAGCCACCACCTTGCTGTGCATCCTCTCTGTCCTGGCTGCTGGTCTCTGCCCCTCCTACCAGTCTGGATGAATGTTTCTTCTTTAACTCCTCAGTTGCTAGACTGCCATAAAGTTCAATTTTCTGTCAGTTCTATTGTTTTGTTTTGAAGTTTGTTGTTGACCTTCTTTTGGTTGTATGAGGAAGCAAAACATTTCTACCTATGCCTCTATCTTGGCCACAAGCTCCTCCTTTTTTATTAACACTATTTTCTTTAGCTTAATTCTGTATTGGAATTTGCAAAGATCTCTGGCTCCATTTCTGGTGTATTTAATAAAGTAAAAATGACACTGGAATAAACTCTGAACTAGAAACTCTCCCTTATAGAAAGAGAAAAATAATTTGTGTTATGGCAATTGCTCTAGTCCAAAAAAAATCTACTGAGGTAAGAATTAATAAAACAGCCAAATTCTTGATCTTTTACTCAGAGGAATAAAAATTACCCCAATATGTATCCAGTGTATCTCAAGGGAAGTTTTGTGAAGTTTTTATATTTTACCAAAGCACTTAAAAGTTTTGTGATGCAAATGAAATACTAATTTTAGCTGGCAATAAAAATAATATTTCAACAATGGAAAAACTGGCTAATAATTAATTAAGATAATTAGGATTAAGAAACTATGACATTTGAACAAATGTTTTGGAGTCTGATATAAAAATCATTATAAAAATCACACTTTTTTTTCCTAGAAGTGTTAATATAAGTAAAATATGGGATGTGCATTGTTGTTAAATAGATTTCATGTATCTGCTCCTTTTGAGAGGTGCAGATGGGTAAGAACACAAACATTCATAAACTTTCAGATCCCAAGCAAGCTGTTTATTTTTGGATAGTGGAATGAGAGTTTTTAGAAGATTTTTTTTTAAATTCAGATACCTTCAAAAGACCTGAAGTTCCCTCCTATCCCCACCCCATTTTTTCCACCCAATCTTTAGGCCTCATATTTGCTACTGTAATTACAGTAAGAATACTTGGGCCATCACAGCCCCAACAGACAAATTTGTAGTTGTGAGAAGCTTCTAGAATCATGCATCTGTGACTGGAACTGTAAAAAAGACTCTATTTCTCAAAAATATCTTGCATGTTCATGCCATAGTAACTAAAATTTCACTGTAAGAGATTTTATTCTTAGGGGGAAGAAAACTGTTCTCAATAAGCAAATATTTGCTGAGCAGTTACTAAGTGATATTCTTAAGTGTGTGGTATATACCCTGCAAGCTATAGATTGTAGCAGAGGCTTGCTGCCCTCAAGGAGAAATAATCAAGCTGGGAAAACAGGGAAACTACAGTGCCTATGACAATGTCATTGTGTTGGTCTATATGATTTCTTGGTCTGTCTGGCAGAAGAGAAAAGCAATACACAGAATACAGAGAACTCTGAAGGGCAAGCAGTGTATAAAGCAATGTAGGGGGCACTCAAACCACTCTTGTGCTGTAATTCTCCCTAAAGCCAGAACTGCCACTGACCACAGCAGCCCAACAGTCAGAATGATTCAGCTGGGAGAGTCAAATCTCAACATGCAGGTTTCTCTTTATTGAAAGATGCATTGCCCATGTCTCACCAACCTCTCGTCTTTTTTCTTACCTTTCAAGTCTCTCTATATACCCTCAAGTATTCACACTTCTGAAATTAGACAGGGGAATAAAATTCAGGTAAGGCAGCTCTTGGGAGAAAAAACTGAATGTTTAGGTGGTCTCAAAGAACTCTGGGAAAGAGCAAATTGGTAGGAAAGTCTTGTATGGATCCAAATACTAGCTTTCTTTTAGGGTCTTCTGATCAAAAAAGGTACCCTCAACCAACACTCTTTTTATATCCCTAGGAGTACAGAGCAAATGAATTTCATTCAACAAAGAAGGGGAAAGGGGCGAAAGGAAGTTGTTCAGGATGGGTAGGGATGCGGAGTAAGGTGACTCCCGGGCAATTAGGTACACAGGGGCCAGCTCTAGGCCACCTCAGCGTTCCTGTGCCTCGAGAGTCAACTCTCTAAGATTGTTCATAAGTCTTTGTGGCTAGAGCTCAGTCCTGGGCTCATAATGTAGCATAAAAACAAAGAAGACAGCACCTTAGTCTGTAGAAATTTAATAATGTGTTAGATTTAAAGATAATGTTAATATAAAAACACAGTCCTCATTGTGGGTTCACCCCTTCTTTTTTAATGATGCTATAAACTTAAATAGAAAAAGTGCTCACCTTAGCTGCAAAATATGAAATGGGGGGAGACAGAGAATCCTGTAAATACATTTAAAAATCTGTTTTTAAAACAGGTTCCTGGTTTATGGGTTGATTTTACCAGCCTTGTCAATTTACAGACCAACTTTGAACAAACCCCAGGGCAGGCCTCTGACCTGGCTCTGCTTTCCCAGCTGAAGGGGTTCCAACCACAGGTGCGGGGTGCATGCAATGATTCGTCAGGAAGTTGACATGGGGTGCAGATTGATAGTAAAAGTAGATCCCCAAATTAGAAGCTATTGAAAGGCCCAAATGATGGCTTCAAAGAAGACTGATAAATGCATTCATTCATTTCCTTTGGTCTTGCAGACATAGGGGACTTTGTGGTCAACATGTCATGGGTATTGCAAAGCCTGGCCTTTCTCTCTCCCACAGAATCAGTCAATGTCTCCATTGTAATACCTTCCTTCCTAGATAGTATCTGCATCCATCATTTCTTTCTGTATATGTCATCTATGTAGGTGAGTGACTACTAGCAGACCCATGAGAGAGTGACTGTTTTCCTCTCTGAGTTAGGAATGGAAATGACAGCAAGGATCAGTGATTCATATGCTCCCCACCTCCACCTCCCACCCCAACCACAAATGAAACACAGATCTCCTGTCTTTTGAAGAGAATTCGCAGTAATTTTTCCCCGGGGCCTTTCCTCTCTCCCCATTTGAACTATCCTTTCTTCCCTCTGCGCAAGTATAGTTCAAAGCCTCACCCGACCACCCAGCCCAAAGTGAATGCCTCCTCCTTCAAACTCTCATATCATGATCAGCTCTAGACCCACTTTACATCTACCATAAATTACTGACTATTATAGATATGGGTCATTTTAAAGGGAATTTTGGGCCTCTGATGCTTCAGAGGATCCTCTTGCAAAGGATTCGCCTAAGGAGCATGGAATAGATGTAGATGTCTGGAATCTATGAATATACTCATTCATTTTTAATCAGTTTTGCTGGTGACTCTGGTACAGTTGGTGCAAGAGTCACACTTTGAGAGACACTATCCTAGATACACACATACAATGATACACGTGCCCACACACTGAAAACTCCCCTTGAAATTTTCTCACATCCATCAGTAAACAAATAAAAATGAAACACTTTCATAACATCCACTTCAAAAGAGGAGAGAAAGAAAGCCCACCATGGAGGTTAATTTTTTAAACATTTCTAATTTCCTAATTACTATTACAATAAACACTTCTAACAGAGAAGCCTTTAGTGTCTTCATCTACTTACTCCACTCAAATCAATCTCTGTTAGTATTTTCATATTCAAAACTAGGGCACTTTCCATTATTATTTCTTAGTTCAGAAGGGGGGCAGATGTCAAACCTATATGCTGTAAGCCTTCAAAGGCTAACACCTAAGGAACTTTAGAGTTTATGTCATGCCTCATTCAATATTGGTTCTAAATATATTCTATTCTTCGTCCAGATGTAGTTAATCTGCATTCTTCTGCAGCCCACTAACCTCCAACCACCCACAATGGTTAGAAAGAACATAGATTTTTTTCTTTTAGTAGGCAGAGGACACTCAGCTACTCCCACTGAATTCAGGCCCAATAATCTCCAGTTCCTTCCTTATGAAAAAAAATCATCTATGACTGAATCCTTGTTTTCATACAGTTTACATTTTTCTTTCCTCTCTTGTCAGTAATTCCTAAAGCAAGTAGCAAGAGCAACAGGATACACCCAAGCCCTGCAGAAAGATGGTATCTGTTCATGACCAGCTTTTCTCTAGAATGCTAGAGACAATTATTAACTTCACCAAACCTATATTTCTCAATACTCAGCACAATCTGTATTTTAATTTTTTGACATTTTTAAAATTTTTTATTTATTGATTTTAGAAAGAGAGAGAAAGAAAGAGAAACATCAATTTGTTGTTCCACTCAATCGTGCACTCATTGGTGGCTTCTTGTACGTACCAGGGATTGAACCTGCAGCCTTGTCATATTGGGATGTTGCTTTAACCAACTGAGCTACCTGGCCAGGGCAACATGCCCTATATTTTAAATGTTTCCCCTTCCTTGACTACATGAAGAGGCATCTGTCTCCCAAGTTTTGGATGACATTTACAAGGAGGGACCCCCCCCAAAAAACAGAATTTATCTACAAATTGTAAATTTATTCTTACAAGTTTAAACATCAGTCACTTATTGAGACTTTTTTCCACTTCTCAAAACAGTTTTTGAACTTGATTTTGATGCTTTCTAGTGCTTCTGCCATTTTTTGTTTCACCTCTTCCACATTGGCAAAATGTATCCCTGTGAGGGCTTTCTTCATCCAGGGAAACAAACAAAGAAAAAGTCACTTGGGGTGAGATCGGGTGAATAGAAAGGATGGGGCATGGGAATTATGCTCTTTTTTGGTCAAAAACTGCAGAACTCTCAGCACTGTGCGGGCAGGTGTGCTCATAAATCACCCATCACGAAATGGGCAAATATGTTGAGAGAGTCCTGAAAAAAAATTCACTGAAGCCAAACACGGCCTCTCACAACAACACCAGCTAGTACACTGATACAGATGGGTTCCTAGAACATTCACTTAGCAGAGGGAAGCCTGTACCACAAGGGGCCTGCCCTCCAGAAGATAAGTCCAGTTTGGGGGGTCCTCCCTCATGGTTAATGAATTATGGCTAATTATTGTACAATTGAAAACATTTTCAGATCCCCTTTGTGATTTTAAGGCCTTCAAGAATAAAAATAGCTATAGCTGAGAGTAAGATTAAATTCTAGGTACAGTTAAAAATGTGTAGCCCATTACCAAAAGTCCAGAAAATCCTTTAGATGGTAATTATGAATCCCTTAGCCCACAAAATCAGCTGTATCAGGTATAACTTTATACACCTTTCTATAACTGAACTTAGTTTTTATTATACATCCTCATGCTTCAGGTAAAGAAACATAAGCCCAGTCAACTTAGGCCTGTCATTCTCTCCCTGGAAACTCCCCATGGTACCAAAACCTAAAAAGGGTGTCATTTTATTAGAGTCATCACCCATCCATGGTGACATCTGTCTAGCTATGCTGTTCCTATCTTGTCTTTGACTCCATGTCCACATAGGTCACTGCTCAGTTGCTCTCCCTTCCTATCCACAAGTCTCCTCCATCTTTGGACTTTCTGTCTGTCTGTCTTTCTGTCTGTATCTGTTTATACCCATCTGTCTATTTATGTCTCTCTCTGCTAATATCTATGCTTTCCAAGGTGTAGGATCCTTCTGCTTCTCTTACAAAAGGATGGGCTGCAGGAAATCCCATGTTCTGAGCTACTCTTGAGTGCATGGCAGTAACTATAAAGGTCCAGGGCACATGGGAATTCTATGAGGCCATCTCAAGTCCATCAGCCTGGACACACTACAGAGCAGCCTTTCTATGTGTCACCTTCTTAAGCTCATTCTGAGAAAGGGAACCCAGGCCTCCTCTGCTCTCAAATCCCCAAAACCAATTGAATTTCTGTTGTCAGAGAAAGTCATGAGCCTTTCTTTCTCAAAGACACACTGAGTGGTCACTTGCTGCTTTCCCTCCCATGCCAAGGCACTCTTTGCTCCTGTGTGTACTTGCAGGGGAATGCTGCAAGAAGCGTCTTTTTTTGCATCATAAGCTTTCTTGCAAAATTGATTTCATTTCCTCTGCATGAAGCTTTCCTTTCCCTGCAAGGACCTAGACTTTTGAAACTCAACAGCCAGGGAAAAAGTTCTTGTTTCTCTCTTCCTGGTTTGTCACACCTCACCTCCCTTCAAGCAGTCATTATAGAGCACCCAGCCACTTCCTGAATGGAAGTAGAAATCTCTAGAGCTATTGTCCAATTTGGTGTCTACAAGCCACGTGGGGGTCATTGAGTACTTGTAATGTGGCTAGCCCAATTGAGATATGAAAACTATATACGGCATTTCAAATTCTTAAAAAATATAAAATACTTCCATCATTCTTATGTTAGTACCATGTTGGAATCATAATATTTTGAATATTCTTTGTTAAATACAAAATACTACTAAAATTAATTTTACCCGTTTCTTCTTACTTTTTTAATGTGGCTACCTGAAAATTTTGAATTATGTGTGTGACTTATATCTGTGGCTTACATTATATTTATATTGGACAACACTGCTCTAGAAGAATAAGTAATGGGAACAAAAAATGAATTGGTCAATATTTTAAAACTATCACATATCTGCATCATATCCTACCCATATTTGCTGTTCAACAAACACTCTGAAATTCAACAATTATTGTATATGCGTTCTGTACCACATCTGCACAAAAATCTGTCAGAATAAAGATGAGTAATATATTACCCTTTCCATTAAGGAATTCACAACTTAGTAGGACAGATTCAGGAGTGTGGAACGAACTACCAAAATGCCATGTGACAAGTTCAGACGGGCACATTGTTTATTCTTCCTTTGAGGAATGAGAAGAGGTTAGAGAGACACTTTTTAGGAGATGCTATCCAGGCACACCAACCTTAGTGGGGAGAGGGCACACCAGGGGGACAGAACCACGCACAAGAGTAACATATTCAGGAGAAAGTGAAGAACTTAGTGTGGCTGAGGACAAGCTGGGTCCAAAGAGAGGAGTCTGGAAACTTTCACTGGGACCAGATTATGCAAGACCTTGAATATGCAGCCAAGGAAATTGAACTTTACCTTCTACCCTTTTACCCTTTACCTTCCACCCCAGTCCTCTGGGGACCAATCACAGACTTTTGAGAAGGAAAATAGCATGGTTAGATTGGAATTTTAGAAGGATAACTCTGGCAGAGAAAAGTGGAGGATAAACTAAAATGGGGACAGACAAGAAACTGGAGGGTGGGGGTGGGTTGATTCTTATCACTAGATTTCCTGAGAATTTGCAAGAGCCAATTCCATAGCAGATCTGCTTGGTCCAATCATTGCTCATACTTGAAAGTAAAGCTAAAAAGACACTTTTCTCAAAATCCTAGTTAAAAACAAATTCTTTAGTCTTTTATTCACGGCTAGCTTGACAACATTCTATTTCTGATTGTTCAGTAATCAAATATTCTGCAAAAACAAAAGGTTTGTCTGTTTCTAGAGACCAATTAGTCCACTTATGGCTTCAATTGGCTATAGGCAGTTAACTCTTGAATTTTCTTAGTTCCTCTTTCAGGGTTTATAGGAAAGAGCTGTGGTTAAGGGTGACTTGTGTGCGAAACTGACTCTTCTATGTGTTCTGGGGAGGTGAGCAGGGTGTGTGTGCTCTCCTCCCTGGTCTAAAACTGATCCAATCAAATTAGCCTTTTTTTTTTTTTTTTTTTTAAGCATCTTGATTTTGGTCTTTGATTTTATTGGTGGATCATTTTATTTAGTTTCAAAATGAATCTCTGGGAGAATACATCAAGTTTTTAGAAAGTAAGGTTCTGCCCTGGCCAGTGTGGCTCAGTTGGTGGGAACATCATCCCCGTAGGCAAAAGATTGTGGGTTTGATTCTCAGTCAGGGCACACACCTGGGTTTTGGATTCAGTCCCAGTCCAGGCACATGTGGGAAGCACCAGAATGATGCTTCTCTCTTGCATCAATGTTTCTCTCCCTCCATTCCTCTCTCACTAAAAGCAATGGAAAATGTCCTCCGGTGAGGAAATAAATAAATAAATAAATAAACAAACAAACAAACAAATAAAATAGGAGAGTAGTTTCCAAAATGCTAATTTATCCATTGGGTATATATGGATTTATTACCTGGAGTTAACTGAAAGCATATTGACAGCAGGAGAATGAATCTGTCTGAGATGATGTTAGAAATCAGAAAAAAAAAATTGACTCTTCCAACGTGAGCTGCCTCTCAGTTCTCCTGAAGCTAAATAACACTCATAATCATCCGCAGTCCTGTATTGCATCACCCCACTAATCTGAACACCCCACTATTCTGGCTTCTAAGTATATAGTTTCAATGGTAGAACAGATCATGTGATAGCTGGCTTGAAGTCAGGAATTTTCTTCAGTAAAATTTCTAAAAATTTTATAGCTTGAGTCTGGAAATTTTTTAGGATAACACTTGGATCCAGATAAGTCTGAAAATTATAACTTCTGTGCTCAAATCTGCATTTAAAGTGATGTTTTCACCCAATTGCCTGCATTTAACTGATCAGGGGAGTAAAAAATTTTGTTCTCCTAGCTCTTAGGCTCGGAAAAGAAAGAAAATAACTTAGAATACATCTAAGAAGATGTCAGAAAAAAGAAGTGATCACAAGAGTTAAAATTTTTACATTGATGCAACCAACATCCCAAAAACAGGTCCTACGTAGCTCCAGGTCAGTGAGCAATCTCCAGTCCCGACCACCATTTGCCTCACTTCTCCTCAGCAAAGGGAGACGTAAGCCATTCTGAAAGCAATAAATACCTTGAAATATTTCTAAAGGTAGCACATAAATCAAGAACAAACTTGCTAAAGTTGACCTAGGCTTAAGAACTTTAGCAATTATATGGTATGACTAAGTTTGATAAATATTTAATCTTATGCAGTACCATGAAGAATCTAACTTGGAGCAGTGCTACTATAGTAATTTGGCAAAATGATCTGGTTTCTTAGCAATAGTATAGGCCTCCATGTAAATCCGAAGAGAACAATCAGGGATAGGCAAAGCCAAGCTTCCAAAACAAGACCTCTTGACTGATTTAATGTTAAGAAAACAGCTCTCTTTCCTCCTTTGTTTTAAGTGAAAGATAATTTATTAATCAAAGGAAATTTATTTAGTCACTCTTATTTCAAATACTGTTCTTTGATATATTTTAGGTAGCCAAGGTTTTTAGATATTTTTAAAAAGTAAATATGGGTAGTTTTTATTTTAAAAACTAATACATACCATATTTTTGCCATGTATAATGCGCAGCCTGGGCATTACACATGGGATTATTGTACCCATGGTATGTAATCATTACACTCAAGTATAATGCATATCCTTATTTTTTTCCTCAAAAATTTGGGCAAAATAGTGTGCTTTATACATAGCAAAATATGATAACTTAAATTCTGGGTAAAGTTCAGAGAGTCCCATTGAACTATTAAGAATAACACAGGCCCTAAATGCACGGCAATGAAGAACCTTCTTTCCTCCTCCACTTAAGCTACAGTTGAGGTTATCACAGATTCTCTTACCATAGTCTACCAACATAGAATTAGTATGTGTAAAATAAAACCCTAATGTCAAGCAAAATTCTAGTTCTTGATATTATACATTTAGAAATCATTCCATACTTTTGTTGCAGAATCTTCCACATCCTTTGCAGGCATAGGGTTTGCATATCTTCAACACTAAGACTACGTGAAGCTTCATAATCTCTGTAGATCATTGTTTTTGTTAGAACATACCATGCTAGTTTCATCAACCAGATCTGATCTTTGCCTTCAGGCAGACATCTGCAATTGTTGGCCTATGGGTGCTTGAGAGTACCTGTACTTCAAGATGCTCCCCCTCTAGGGGGAAAAAAAAAGACTCTCCAGAAACTCTGCAGGTGCAAGAGTGTTTTAAGGGAAATTAATGATGGATTGCCCTTTTATGTTATGTATTCAAATAGGCGGTTATGTGTTTGCAGTGATATAGTTCTGAACTTAAGTACACAGAACATGAACTCAGAACCTTTTTTTGGTATTTGTGATGGAGTTCCCCTCTCTCTTAGCCAAAACATGTATCATTAAGAGTTCTGACTGAAGTATTAACACAATGAGATTTCTGGGGGGAATATAAAACATCTAAAGACTCTTAGTAAAGGATCACTGACATAGACAGACTAAATTCATAGGTACCATCACTTTGGTACCTCATCACTTTGGTTGTTCATCTATGACTAAGTCAAGATTTGCAGGGATGTTTTGGTCCAGAAGCAGAAGATAATGTGAAGTAGATGGCTGATGCCCAAGACCCCAGATTCCCAAAGCCATGTGCTTCTTTTCAAGTTTTTCTTCTTTATCTTTTTGTTATTGTTTTCCCTGTCTGCTGATTCAAGAATCTAACTTATTAGAAGACACTCTTATCCTCTCATCATCGTACTTCTGATATCCTTACTTCCAACAATTACTAGAAATAGGATTCATCCTCCAGACACTAACAAAGTTGAACTACCTATATCAAATCCAAGGAAAAAAAAACACTTGGTTATGAAAGATTTAAGTAGCTTAAGGAACATATGGGTCATGTTCCACATAAGTAATTTCTGTCACAGTGTTTTTGTGTCACAGTCACTAAGTGGGAGTAATACTAGAGCCACTTTCACCCCAGAAGATGCTACAAATAATTATCCATCAAAAAGAATCAGAAGACCTGTCTCTTGAGATAGCAAATACTCAATACACAGTCACAATCAGCTGATTTATCGTTTCCCTGAAAGATAATGGTCTACCCTTCCACTGAGACTGAAGAATGACCAGGAGGGGAGACTGACAGATGAAAAATTACCCTGTTGACAGAGAGCTGGTGAGGAAGGTACTAAGAATTGGAATGTAAATCACAACTTGCAAAACTACACAACTCACAAAACAAACTACCAAAAAAATGACATGAGAACAAATAATGCTCAAGATCTATCTCCAACTCATCCGTACCCAATTTCTCTACTTGTAATTCCACAGATTCATCTGTTCTAATGATAAGACCACTGAATGTTCTAACTAACCTAGTTTACAAATTCTTGGGCTGTGCCTGCTAAGACCTTCCCTTAACTAACTCCTGCTTCCCAAATCCTTTAAGTAGCCTTCCTTGATTTGCCCCTTTGATGTGCTTCACTATTCCCATCATGTGCATTTTCCTTCCTGCAGCAACTAATGAAGCCTAACTTCATTTGGTTCATTTAGGCTCCTTTAGTGAGTGGACTTCAAGTACACATGGAAGGGAACATACTATAGGATTATGGTTAACAACATGAACTCTAGAACTGAATTGCCCGGGTTTGAATCCCACTCTACTACTCATTAGATGGGTGATCTTGGGCAAGTTACTTGACTTCTACTGCTGGAAGGGATGTCCCCACAACAGCTGGCTGTGAAAATAAGCAGGAACTCAGTCCTGATGAGACAGAGGGCTGTTGCAGACCCCAGCATCAACTTAAAGGGCCTGAGCACAGATGCATTCACTGTCCCTAAGCTCCAGAGAAGGGAAAACAGCTCACAATATGCCAGGGACATAAGGGGAGGGACTGAATTGTTTAGTTTCAGGGAGAGACCTAGAGATAGCTCTCTCCAAGACTAAAGAGCCAGCAGGCACCATTGTGTCTTTGCTGATCCACCCCCCACACACAGTCTATAGGCATAAGCAGGTGCCAAATCTGAGTCTCCTTTAAACTGGCTAACACCGCTCTCACCCCACCCTGGTGGTTCTCTGAAACTCTGCCCTACCCATTCACAAGATGAGCCCAAACCTCTTTCAGAGGTTAATCCACACAAACAGCCAGCCTGGGCCCACTGTGCAGACTTTCCTAAAATCTCTCAAAAGTCCTAAACAAGCAGTGGCTGGCCCTGGTGTGCCCTGAACTTTTGCTAAGTGGTCCTAAGTGTAGTACAAGTGGTAGCTGGCCTCAGTTCACAGCATAACCACTCACAGGTGCCTCCAAGCCCAAAGGCAGCTACCAACCACAAATCACTTTGTAGATCCTACCAGGAAGCCTCAGGCAGGACACAGGCACTGGCTGACCTGGGCCTGCACTGGAGCCCTTCCCAAGAGGCCCCATAACCAACACACCTGGTGGTTCACTTCAGACCACACAAGGGCACTACACAATTACCATTACAAATGACAAGCCCAAAGGGCAAACTCTGCAGGTACCAGATCCCCACTAAAACAAAGCCTGTTCTATGGGACCAGTCTCCACACAACAGCCTGTCTGCAAGTCAAGGCCAGTTATCACAGCCAATCAACCTGAGGGTCAGTCCCACTCACTGACATGCCAACGGCACTCAGGGCTTAACTACAACAGGAAGGCACACACAATTCACACAAGGGACATCCCTGAAGCGCCTGGCTTGAGTGAACAGGGAGATTGCACC
>PVKU01000867.1:254123-381508 GCA_004027475.1 Anoura caudifer
AAAAAAAAAAAAAAAAAAAAAAAAAAAACAAAGAAAAGAATGAAACAAAATGGAAACACACAATCTATCAGATACAGAATTCAAAATGCTTGTTATAAGGATGCTCAATAAACTTAGGGGAAGAACAGATCAACTAAGTGAAAACTTCAACAAAGAGATAGAAAACATAAAAAAAGGAGATAGGAAACATAAAAAAGAAACAGTCAGAAATGAAGAATACAATCACCAAAATGGAGAATATACTAGCTAAATCAATAGCAGATTAAATTATATTAGATCTTTAATCCATTTTGAATTGATTTTTGTGTATGGTGAAGTTCATTTTTTGCATATGAGTATCTAGTTTTCCCAACACAATTTGTTGAAGAGAATATTCTTTCTCCATTGCATATTCTTGACACCTTTCTCAAAGATCAGTTGGCTGTATATGTAGGGATTTATTTCTGGGATCTCAATTCTGTTCCATTGGCCTATGTGTCTATATGCCAGTACTATACTATTTTAATTACTGTAGCTCTCTAGTATATTTTGAAATCATGAAGTGTGATGCCTCTGGCTTTTTGAAGATTACTGTGGCTATTATGGGTCTTTTCAGTTCTTTATGAAGTTTACGATTGTTTTTGTCTATTTCTGTGAAAAATGTCATTAGTATTTTGATAGAGATTGCACTGAATCTATAGATCACTTTGGGTAATACAGATATTTTAACAATATAAAGTCTTCCAATTCATGAACACATAATGTCTTTCCACGTATTTGTGTCTTCTTTAATTTCTTTTATCAATGTTTTATAGCTTTCAGTACACAAGTCTTTCACCTCTCTGGTTTAAGTTTGTTTATTTCTAAGTACTTCATTCTTTTGATGCTATAAGACTTTTTAAATTTCCTTTTTTGGATAGTTTTTTGTTTCTATATAGAAATAATTTTTGTATGTTTATTTCATATTCTGAAATTCTACTATTTTCATTTATTACTTCTAACAGTTTTGTTTGTAAATCTTTTAGTTTACACCTACAAGATCATATCATCTGCAATTAGAGATTATTTTATTTCTTCATTTCCAATTTAGATGACTTTCATTTCTTTTTCTTGCCTTATTACTCAGGCTAGAATTTCCAGTACTGTGTTGAGCAGAAGTGGTGAGAGAGGAGATCCTTGGATTATTCCCAATTTTAGAGATAAAAACTTCCAGCTTTTCACCATTGACTATGTTATCTATTGGCTTTTCATATATGCCCTTTATTATATTGAAATAAGTTCTTTCTGTATCCAGTTTGTTGTAAGTTTTTATCATGAAAAGGTGTTGAATTAAGAGTTTTCCCACCTTAATTTGCAGCTGATGAAATTGGGGCTCAGAGAACTTTTAACCGGGATGCCACTGGCCTGTATGGTGCCCACATACAAGTTAGAAAAAGATAACCCTTCCACTGGAAGGAAGCAGCTAGGATGCTGATGTGATGAGTGGAGTGCCCTCTCCACTTTAATTAGGTGACCTTGCTCAAAGCATACCTTCTAAAGCTGTGGCAGAGGCTTTACTTTCATGAGCTCTCCCAATTGCCTTGTAACATATCACAATAAAACCAAAGGCTTAGTAATCTTTTAGCTACCTGCACAGCTGGCTCAGTGTATTCTTGTTTGAGTGTTTAAAGAGAAGGCAAGAGAGCAAAATTTTCAATCCATAACCAAAGAGAATCAGCCATAAGAAAGGTGAATAGAGGAAAAATAACTGTATAGCATAGGTTTTTGCAACTGGAAAATTATAGGGAAAGACACACTAGTCAGTCACTTTACCTTGAGAGAAAAATGATTGTGACAGAAGACACAAATGGCCAGAATACTTTGTAGACCCTTTTATCAAGAGGTGGGGGCTATTTCCACCCCCTACCCTTTGAATTTGGGCTGGCCCTGTGACTTCCCATGACTGATAGAATGTGAAGAAAGTCATACAACATGAGACTTCTGCACCTGGGTGGGCCTCCATAGGCCTAACAGCTTTCAGATTGTTGGATGATGAGAGGTATGTGGCCCAGTCATCTTCCCCACCAAGAGTGGGGCAACCACCAGATACAGAAGGAAGGCCATCTTCACTCACAATCCCCAGTCAAATGGCCAGCTGATCATAGACCTGAGTGAGCCTAGCTACTCACCTGTCTGCTTCAAATCAGCAGAAGTACCAAAGGGACTCATAGCTCATGAGCAATAATAAGTAGTTGTTGTTTTAAGTTGTTATGTTTTAGGTGGTTTGTCTATAATGAAACCTCACTGCTATAATGAGTGACCCCAGAAGCAAAAGGGTCAGGCAGATCGTGAAGCTAAGATGTCATTTGCAAATAGCAACAGCCATTGCAAGTAGCAGCAAAACTAAAGAACAAAAAGTCACTGCATGGCATAGTGATTGCTAATCACATCAGCTTTTTAGATCATAGTCTCAGAGTTAGTAGTTGTCATTAGTGGCATATTTTTAAAAGGATAAAATTCACAGGGTAAATTTTATGTATAGTGGCTGGTTTTTGAAAGTATGAGCAGAAAAATCACAAACAGCTACAGAGGCATCAACCATTTTTGGTTTATTGATAACAAATATCTTGTGATTTCTTGCTTTTTCCCAATGCATTCTTCATGGGGAGCTAAGCTAGTGATTAGAATATACAAGGCAACTCTTCTTGAAAAGACTAGATTAAACCCTTTCAAGCTTGGATACAACACTTTACCTACATCCATCTATTACAGTGGTACTTCACTTTCGGCTTTTATAGCATGAAATAAGAATTATGTTTGAAGGTCAAGAAATAAAATAGTAAAGAGGAAAGGGGAACATTGTTATGTGAACACTCATTCAGTATTGAAGACTGGCATGCTTGAGCATGTATGTGTTTTTCAGCTTTTCTTCCAAACCTCAAGCCACCTCAAATTCTCTTGCAAGAGGGTGGAAGAAAGAATAGAGAAATGGATAAGGGATAGAATCTATATCCATACCAAATCCCACAATGACTGTTTTAGAAAGTAATCAGACAATGTGAGCATTAAATAAAGAAAGTTGCTGAGAAGCTGAGGTATCTAATTAAGTATATATATTTTTAGTACCTTAGAAAATCTATTCACAAAGAAAAAATAAGATTGAATGCAGATCACTTCTAAATTCCATGTATACTTGAACCAATTCTACTCTTCTGGGAATGTGTTGGAGTCCACTGATTATTTAAGACTAAAGCAACCACAGCATCATCCACTTCCCCATGACAATTGTTCCATATGGCCCCTAGAATACACACAAACTCCTAAACAAGAAACCTACGACCTTTCGCTACCTAGCTCTAGTGTCCCTTTCCTATAATCCCCACAAATGTGCAACACTCTTGCCTTTTCCCCAAACATAAGCAATGTTTTTCTGCCTCAATAGCAATTTTTCTGCTAAGGACATCTTCCCCACTCATCTCTACTTGTCAAAGAC
The DNA here is from genome assembly GCA_004027475.1 of Anoura caudifer. Classification (NCBI taxonomy): domain Eukaryota; kingdom Metazoa; phylum Chordata; class Mammalia; order Chiroptera; family Phyllostomidae; genus Anoura; species Anoura caudifer. The sequence continues at coordinate 257,575 of PVKU01000867.1, forward strand.
AACACCTAACCTTTCAAGTCCATCTCAACCCTTGCTTCCTTGTTGAAGTATGGCTAATTTTACAATTCAGGATATTGTTATGTCCTGAGTTTCATCTTCCCACCTCAAAAGTGAGAAATCATATCCCTAGAATCCTTTATAGATAGAAAGGAGTCACATGACTGAGACTAGCCAATCAGGAGTACCCACTCACTGCATGGATGCATGGATTTTAAAAAGAGCAACATGAGAGGTAACTGTGCTCAAAGGAAGAAACCTTCTGACAAGTGTCACAGACACCTCTGGCTCTTTAGTAACAATAGGATCTGAACTTCTAGTTACCATCTTTCTCTCAACCTAAGAAATTATCACTGAAGATGCACCATTATTTCATAAACCTCCAAAATAACTTTTAATGCTACCAATAAAGTTATGATACATTGTGTCCTTATAACTTAGAAGTTGTAAATTTGTATTTTATACTTATTGAGAAACTTGTTAGACTTATAGACATAAATTTTTCATAAAACATATTGGTTAAGTTATTCACATTCACAGTGTGACTTTTCTGAATGACTTCCAAACTCAGAATCAACCATGTCCATGTTTTGGCACATAATATCATCTTTTGTGCCATCTGGACTGTTGGTGATATGGCATTTCCCTTTTTTTAAGATTTTATTTATTTATTTATTTTTAGAGAAAGGGGAAGGGAGGTAGAAAGAGATGGAAAGAAACATTGATGTGAGAGAGAAACATTGATTGGCTACCTCCCATACATGCCTCTTCTGGGGACTAAAACCCACAACCCAGGCATGTGCCCTAAACAGGAATCGAACAAGCAACCTTTCACTTTGTGGGATGATGCCCAACCAATTGAGCCACATCCATCAGGGCGATATAGCATTTCTTGAAAGGGAACTCTATTATTGCCTCTAGGAATTTCTTCTAAGCCACTAGAGCCAATTCTATAAGTGTTGGGGCAGGTGAACAGGCAATGATAGTTATTATACCATGACTCCACTTGACCAACAGCAACCGTGAAATGCATCCCAGTTGCAGAGAAGTATACATGTTAGAAAAAAGCCTTAAAAATGAAGTGTGTTATAACTCCCCTAGGGGTGTGCTTCGCTCTCCATTGCTATAGTATGTTATGGTCCATCCAGTAAAAAACTGGGTGGTGGTGCCTAGAAGACCACAAAATGGAGCACATATCTCAGCCCCTAGCCACCTGTCCTACAGTTTCCGCCAGCCTAACACAAAAGATTGTAATACATACTAAAGGTACTTTATGGGGGTTATAATAAGCAGTCTTAGAAGTGGCAAAAGATGTCATTTTAGCTAATATGGACTTTTGCTGTTTCTCACTATGGAAGGCACTTTAAAACTTACATTCCCACGTACATTATGCCTCTCAGGTCTGCATTGGTAGACCAATCAAGTCCAACTCCTCCTTTAGGAAAACTTCACTACTCTCAGAATATCAGAATAAAATGTGATATCTGGTTGCTTTCTGAGTTCTCCACCTCAAGGTATATCCTGGACTTCAATTAGATCTACACTGACACCTCTGTTCCATTTCATGGCACCTGAGGGGAAAAATGGGCTTCCGGTGTGAGCCAGGGTGAAGACGGGTTTCCCCAACCTACAGAACACTCGTCAGAGCTATGAATCCTCTGGTTCCTTCACCCAGTAACTATATCTGTTAGAAATTTGTCAGCTGCAAATAATAGAAACAATTCAAAGTGGCTTAACATTTATACCACTGATTATCTCTCTTAACACAAATTTCATAGGTAGGTTAATCTCCAGGTATTACATAAGTGACTTTGACCCTGCTTCTCTTAGACCTTCTTAGGTCTGCCTTCTGCTGCAGGTTAGCTTTGTCTTCAGACTAAAAGCAGAATGGCTGCCCCAGCTCCAGACACCTTATCCAGCTATGACTGTGTCTACATAAGGTAGAGATGATGCCCCCTATTTCTCTTAGAGAAAAAAAAAAAAAAAGCCCTTCCCAGAATCTCACAGGTTCCTCCATTCAAGACTTTATTGAAGAGAATTATATCACACGTCAATCACTGGTAAAGCAATAAGACCCCCACAATTGGTTTAGATGATCCAAGACCCACCTTCAGGGCAGAGATCAGGAGTGGAGCCTGCCTATCCCCACAGAATGTGGTCACACAGAGAAGGGTAGTTGCCTGAACAAAATCTAGATCTTATTAGGAAGGAAAAAGAATGTTTGAAAAATGGCATAGGTAACCAATAATATCTACTAAGTAAGTAATCTCTCTAAAGCATTCATTTCTCTCCAAGATGGTACACTCCAATCACTGATGAAAAGAATACTCATGTTGACAGGGTCCTGCTATTCTCTTTCAGAATAAGCATCATTGTGCTATAGCAATGAGCTCTTGTCTGCTCCATCAGAAGTCTGATGTCATCAAAAAGGAGGTTGAGCCTTTTGTATATCCTTTCTTTCTTATTGAAGAAATAACATGGCCTATGATTCAATTATTTTTATTCAAGTTATTCCTCTGATATAGGAAAAATTGAGGGCTTCATTTTTTTTAAGCAGGCCTAATTATACCTCCCACCCAACACAACATGCAAGAGAAGAGTGTCTTTTTCACATTTTTTTCTTTTCATATTTATTCCCTATGGCAATAACTTCATAGAGCAGGAAGTCAATTAAATAAATAACTAATTAATTAAATTGTTAATCTCATTAACTCTTTCCAGGACTAACATAAACCTTTATGACAGCTAGAGTTAAGACGCCAAGTTACATAGGTGTGGTCTATAGCCATCCTGTGTGAATTAGTAAAGTTCCTTTGATTTTAGGATAATTTCATCTCCAGGATTCCAATCACAAATACCAACCAAAAGCAGAGACTTTCAAACTGGAATTCTGATGCTCTTTATGGTCATGATACAGGCTTAGATGGGGGAAAAAATCAGGGTCCAAAATTCAGACAAGCAGTACCTGGAGAAGTTCACGCTTTGATCAGACCTTGTCAACCCATGTCCTTTCAGTTCTGCCCATCAGATGGATCCTTACTCCTAAAAATAGTGGCCTAAAAAATCTCCGAGGAGGGAATATAAAGATTTCAACATGTTCAGACACATGTTAACACAATAGTTTAAATGAAATTCTCTATGTGAATTGAGACTTTCCCATGTTTTCCTTATTTAATCTCCCCAGTTAAAAATCCAGGGAATTTTCCCACTTTTCTTATGGCAGTGTATTTGCCAAGTGTCCTATTCATGCCCTTTAGTTCTTATTTCTTGATTTCCAATTCTTATCTCTCTATTCTGACTCCAGCCTCGAAGTTTGTTGTTATGTCTGAGTTCTTAAATACCATGATTACCCAAAGGGTCAAACTGACTCTCCCCTGCAATGAACATTGCTGATTCGTAGGATATCACAGGGATTGTAAGAGCCACAGCTAAAACAACTATCCAAACTAAGATGCTTAAATAATAGCAGCTAGTGAAAAGGACCAATCTCTGTTACAACCCCTTGTTGGAAGGATATGCATTATGGCATTCATGCTGAGAGTCAAGGAGGATGGTATTTCCTGAACTGATTTACACAATTCTAATACTTATCAGGTAAAGGAAGGAAAATATTGAGGGTAGGAAGCCAAACAAAAATTCTCAATCTTAAGGTAATTTTCATTTTCTGTCACAATGTACTGCCAAATGCTCATCAGAATGCCTGAGGAGGGAATAATTTAGGTTAAGAGCTATGTGTTTCTTTATAGAATAATAGTCAAATATAATAATGCATTTAATTAAATATCTCAATAAGGCTTTGCAGCATATAAAGCATGTTTACTTGTGTTATTTCATTTGATCCTTATGACAGCCTGCAGAGTCTGTTCTAATGCTATCCCCATTTCACAGGTAAACTAACTGACTCAGAGAGGTTCTGTGCCTTTTTAAAGTTTATAAAACTAGCTGGTGAAAGGAAGAGCTAGGACTGAAATCTAGGTTTTGACTCACTCTTTCTACTAACCACATTGCCAATATATATTTGTGGCTGAATATAGATACAGTCCTCACTACCTAAACAAATGTAGCAAAACTTGGAAGCCAACAGGTTGCATCCAGGTGTTATATCCTTTATATGGAGCTTGTGGCTCTACCTTCCTGTATGATTTAGTTTAATTTAACAATGATATTTTTTAGGAGCCTTTGGGAGAACCTAATGAATGAGCAATATTCCCAAGGAGACTTGGAAAGTACGATGTGCTGAAGGCTGGCTGAGTGACACCAGCCAATAGTCTCCCAGTGAAGTTGTTAAACCACTCAACTTTCCCTGATTTTCTTTATCTATATATTCACTAATGCTCAAATATTTGAGCTTCATCTTTTAAATCAAGAGCATGGCACGTTGTTAAACATAGGGTGGTCTGATATCCCATTTAAAAGCCACAGTTAAGGTCATGCTGTTCTATTATCTCCAATTTATAACATGAAAGTAGTTTCCACTACCCTTGGCCCTCTGCTGAAAATGTTGCCAACTTTTATTCTTCCAGAAGCTTCTATTAAAGCTTGAGATAGACCCCATTCAAACTTCTTCCTGCCTAGAACTCTAGGCCAAGATCTATAATGACTAAACAAGACAGCAACTGTGATTTTCAAGTCCTATCCAATGATGTGTTTTTAACAGACAACATAATGTGTGTTGCTTGCATTTTAAGTTTTAATCTTTTGGGACATGCAATAGCCTTTCTTGAGAGAATTGAAAAAAAAAAACCTCAGTGAGTTTTCATGCAGTCACAGATGTCTTAAACTGTAATGAAAAGTAATATATAGGATTATAAGAGAGAGGATTTGTAGATCAGATTTGTTTTAGGTTTTTAATATAACTCTACATTTTTGTGAATTAACGTAGCAAATATATTAAGCTCATAACTCCATGGTGAAGTAGAAGGCTATTGCTCAGAGCCATTGTAAGGAAAATGTAACACTTAAACCACAGCTACAACAGGTCATTTGAGGGGAAAATGTGGTTTTAAAAAATAACTGAAAAATGCATTCACAGGCATTATTATACAATTGAATGTGGTGGTCAGGGAAAGGGGTGGGGAACTGACTCAGGTATGATATTATTCTGCCCAACTCATTTGCCATGACAATAAAATATACTTACTTCCTGTAAGACAAAAAAGAGAAATTCAACATGTGCACAGCTTTGATTGATTAATAATTCGGCTGTGATGGAACCAACTAAAGCACGGTAGCCAGCCTTTGCCATTAGCAGGAATTCTTCCTGGCGTGTGGTGAAATAATTTTCTCTCCTTTGGCTGCATGATCTGATAATAGAGACTATTCAAATTGTGTTATAGATTGGGAGGTACAACGAATGCACACAGGAATGAAAATAAGACCTGCCTCCGATAGTAAAAATAAGTTGTTTCTGGGCAAGTCTAACTTATTATTACATATGATATTTTAAAAGATTATCATTTTAAACTGACATTATTTCCATTTGTCATTAATCCTTTAGTTTGTTGATATGAGATAATAAGTGTGTGGTAATCATGAAGAAAATTGCCAACTCAGGGTAGAAATCTGTCTTACCAAAGAAATATGCATATGCGTACATGTGCCAGGATGTGTATTAAGAGAGAAAGTGTTTGCATCTTTTAACCTTCCTTCATTCTTTCATACTTTGAGGCATTTATCTTCCTACCATGTGCCAACCACTGCTGTAGTTCCTGGAGGTACTACAGAAAGAGACAAAAATCTTGGCCTTCACAGAATTTGCATCCATTCCAGTGGGTGGGGGGAGAGACAATAAATGATGTGAGTAAAATATTTAGTGTGTCAAAATTCAACAATTTATAATAAAAATAGTAGTCAAATATTTAGTAAACAAAAATTAAGTCATAGTTTTGAAGAGACTACAAATTCCACATGATTGGTGTAACCTCAGCACCTAGCACAGTACTTAGCCTAGTGGTCATCCAAGAAATATTTGCTGACAAGTGCTGGTGAGGTCAGGGAGAAAAGGGAACCTTAGTACACTGTTGGTGGGAAAGCAGACTGGTGCAGCCATTGTGGAAAACATGGAAGTTCCTCAAAAAACTAAAGATGGAACTGCCTTTTGATCCAGTGACCCCTTACTGGGAGTATATCCTAAGAATTCTGAAACACCAATCAAGAGAACCTATGCACCCCAATGTGTAATACAACAATATTTACAATAGCCAAGTGCTAGAAGCAGCCTAAGTGCCCAGCAGTAAATGAGTGTATCGAAAAACTTTGGTTCATCTACAGAATGGAATATGGGACAGCAGAAAAGAAACAAGGAACTCCTACCCTTTGCAACATCATGGATGGAGCTGGAGAGCATTATGCTAAGTGAAATAAGCCAGGCAGTAAAAGACACATACCACATGATGTCACCTATAAGTGGAACTTATTCAATAAAACAAACAAAATAGAACCAGAGACTTGGAAATAAAGAACAAACTGACAGTGACCAGAGGGAAAGGGGGAGGGGAATGATGGGGCAAGTGAAGGAGCATGAATAGAGGACTCATGGACACAGACAATGGGGTGCAGATTGACTGTGGGGATTCCCACAGTCAAAATTGTTGTCCACTTATATTAAGTATTGCATTACTTAATATTTTTAAAGAAATATTTGTTGAATAAGTGAATGAACAAATGAATACACTTTATGTTCTCTGAAAATAACCCTGACACTGTATCTCAACCACATACTAGATTTTCTTTTTTCACTTGCTCACTTCCATAAAAGGTTTGAAGTAACTTGCAACAAAAAAAGTAAAGAATGTAGCCCAAGCAATAAAGGAAGAAATATAGTCATGAAGAATGGTCTTTTCTTAAATGCAGGGCTTGGTCAAATTCGGTGATCAATTGCTTAAATGAAAGTATTATTTGCAAGCAATTTCCCAAAATATACATATATATTCTTCATGTGAGTTTTTACAAATATACTATACCCCTTAACAAAAGCTGATATGGGTAGATCCAACTGTGATTTTGAAAGAAAAGGGAAAAATCTGTCCTGCAAAGGCACTTTTATGGGCATTACAACAATAATCCATTGTGAGTGGCCTTCTTTAATGTTCCAAGAATAGAACGTAGCAGAAAGTAGAATTTCAATAAATGTTAACATAAGACCATTGAATAAAGTTGATTCTTGACTATTTCTGTAGTGGGGTGATAAGATATTGTAATCAACAGAAAAGAGGATGCTTTCCTTTCTGTTTTGGTCTGTAGAGTTAGAACATCCTGGTTTGTTTTCCAGTGAAAATACTCAGCATCTCAATAACCCTTGATCAAAGAATGGTTCTTCCTAACCCCTTTAACTAAGTGCATAGCTTTCCGAAACTCACATGGATGGGTGAGACAATACAGCCATTGTCTAGCCAGTCATGTCAGCCAAATGAACCCTAACACATCAATTGGAGTAAAACATGCCAGCCAGAGCCTGTATCATACTAGAGCAGCAATGTAGTGCCAGACAAAATGGAATTCCAATCCCAGTTCTAGTAGTGATTTACCCCAGTTGGAAAAAGTAATGCAGCAATTGTAGTAAATGAAATAATACTGTTTGAAGTCATCATAGGCCTCAGTACAGGAGCTCAATAATATTTGTAATTATTGTTATTGAATGTGGATATAATCTGCAATATTTTGGAGACTTAATTTCTGGCATATCAACAGAAACTGAAATTAGGAAAATCATATGGTAAGGTGAAAAGAATAGGTTTCATAAAACTTTAGAGTATAAACTAGACAGGAATTTAGATCAGTCATCTCAAAAGGTGGGCAGATGATGCATACACAGAGAAGAACAATTAGGAAAGTTTAGATGGTGAAATGATATTACATAAAATGGCTTATAAACTAGCATGGAACTCTAGGATCTACCCAAATCCAGATTATCAGGAACTAAGGCCTAAAGCTCTGTGTAATCTAGCATGTCTTTCCCTAAATGAGAGGAGATCAAGAAATTGTTTTCAACCATCAGCCAGTATAGCTCATCCCCTTCTTCAAAAAAAGTTCTGAAAGTTAACATGCTAAGAAAGAAAAATAATTCCCCATGTCTTATGGGCAATGGAACGTAAGATGAGGTGGGCATGAGGCTTCTTAGTGACAAGTTCTTCCTTTCATTCTTCTATTTTCTTCTTTCTTCCTCCCTTTCTTTCCATCTTCCCTTCCTGTTCTATCCTGTTTGAGTCTTCTTTTTTTCTTTCATACCTTACTCTATAAGGGTCTAGATGAAATGATCTCCTAATTGTTATTTGCACTGGATTCTGGAAAAGTCAGGTGCTGAAAGAGGTTGCTCAGGTTTCAGGTTGCTTGGATTGGACCTAATGTATTTTTCACCCACTCTTTCCACATCTCCTAGTGTAGAAAAGTACAGCATTTGGTTGAAAAAATACATGGGTCATCAAGACAAGTTCTCCCATCACAGAACAGGAAACTAAACCTGTGATGACTGTGAATGAACTCTCTGAGAACCAGATGAAATACACAGAAATAGAAACCAGATGTAAGCAATCAAGAATTCAGGGCACTACTCAGCCTCCAGTTTATTTTTAGCAGAAATGGTATTAAAATCTTTTTGGTACCATAATTAATTTTTAAAAATTGCCATTAGCCTCATAGTATAAAATGTGACAAGAAAAATTTGCATATAAACTTAGTGGAAAATACTGATTTTTTAAAAAAGAATCTTTATGAGTGTTTTTGGTAAATGGTTGAGGGGGGGAGTTCCATGGTTTTTAGTTTTCCCAGTTTGACCTAAGAATAACGAATCTCTCACCAGAATGTAATCCATCTTTAGATAGTGGTGGCTGTTTATATATTTAGGACATGTCAACCTCCTCAAGGCTGGGAAGTATCATAGCCTAATATAATATTTGGCTTTCAAGTTCTGGTTGTGCAGCAAGAGGACCAACAGTCTTGTTAGCTAAAATCAACTGAAAGTATTAGAGTTTGGACATGAACTTGGCCTGCCCATGCCAGAGGGAATACAAGTACCTTCTTTCAGACTCTGAATGAAATCATTAATTATGTCAGCAGCTCCAGTGATAGACCTGGAGACACTTTGCATTACTTAGCAAACAAGCTACTTCCTCAACTGTTTAGGAGTCTGGAGAAGATCTTAAAGATCTGTACTTGCTGTACTTACACAGCCCTTTCCCTGCAAATCCTCAGACTCTCCTTGATCCTGTGTCTCTTTGGTTTTACCACACCGAGGTTGGAATGAGATGAGGGAAATACGTGGTTATGGTGCCCAGACTGTGTATTATAGACCTAAAAGTGCATCCTGGTGCACCTCGACAATGAAACTCTTTTAAAATGAGGGCTCTTGGAAACATCAACTACACTTGAGTTGCTGCTCCATTTAAGGCATGATAGGTCTTTTAAAGAGCAATTTAACTACTATAGACATGTACATATTTGCCTATTAACAACAGCTTTACAAAGAATGTGACCTATGTTTATAGGACAAAACAACTATTCTTTCCTCAGAAAGAAGCTTCCTTTTTTTAACTATTAAAAGTATCTTGGCAGTTCTATGTATAATTAACAGCTTAGCAGGATGAGAAGTAAAAGAGCAAAGTGCAACAAAATTCTGTTCAGGTGAGTTTAAATTTCCCCACATAAGTACTTCCACACAATAATTAATCTAAATATATTATGATGCATCTAGAGTGCACATTTCCCCACTTATTTACCCATCTCTAAGAAATGAAACACAAATAAAACAAAGGAAGAAATATGTTCAGGAGAGCATATAGTATCAAGCAACAAGCATTAAGAAATGAAAGACTTTTGAGACTGCATTAGACACATATGCCACCCAAATCCACTACATTTTTTTTAAATGTGCTTTATGGTCCTGCTATAGTTGGAGGTAAACAATGTGCTTGCCTCCTCCCAAGATCACATAAAAATTACAACTATATTAAAGAACAATCCATATAAAGAACCATCTGAAGACTAGCTACATGGAAGTCCTATAACTAAATATATCAAGAGGAAGCCATTTCAACACCAATAGGAAGGAAGAATACAGGAGCGGGGCCAAGATGGATGCATAGGTGGACACACTGTGCCTCCTTGCACAACCAAAATTAAGGACAACAAAGATTTAGAAACAAGAAAACAATCAGAAATGATAGAAAATTGAACTGTACGGAAGTCCGACAGCCATTCATCCAGACTGGTAAGAGGGGCAGAGTCACAGCAGGAAAAGGTGGAGGTTGGTGAACCGGGGCATGCAGGCAGTGGTTGGCAGACCCCAGGTGCGCAGGCGGCAGCTACCAGACCCCAGGCGCGGAGTGGCAACGGGCAGACCCAGTGAGGCCGCTCAAGGCAACTGGATGACCAGGTGGTCCCACATTCGCATGCAGATAATCCAGGCGAAAATAGGGAGTGAGACAGACCTCTTATCCCAGGCCCCAACACCAGGAAATAAAACCTAAAAACAACAATTGAAAACACTTGTGGGGGTTGAGGTGCCAGGAGAGACTCCCAGACTCACAGGAGAATTTGTTGTAGAGACCCACAGGGTCCTAGAACATGCACAAGCCCACCCACATGGAAATCAGCACCAGAAGGGCCCAATTTGCCTGGGGGAAGCTGCGGAAGGGACTGGATTTGGAGAGAGAGCGGAGCAAGCACCATTGTTGCCTCTCGGACCCTGCCCCCACATACAGTGTCACAACCTAGTGACTGGGCTGCTCCGCCCTGGGGAACATCTAAGGCTCTGCCCCTCACTACATAACAGCCATGACCAGACACCCACTCCCCCCCCCAAAAAAATGGCTCAAATGGGAGAACAGATCAGGATGCCAGAGCCAAATCATCTAAGCGACCAAGAGATAGCCAACCTATCAGATGCACAGTTCAAAGCACTGGTGATCAGGATGCTCACAGAATTGGTTGATTTTGGTCGCAAATTAGATGAACAAATGAAGGCTACAATAAGTGAAATGAAGGAAAACACACAGGGAACCAATAGTGATGGGAGGAAAACTGGGACTCAAATCAATGGAGTGGACCAGAAGGAAGAAAGAAACAACCAAACAGAAAACAAGGAAGAGAAAGAATTCAAAAAAATGAGGAGAGGCTTAGGAACCTCCAGGACATCTTTAAACATTTCAACATCCGGATTATAGGAGTACCAGAAGGAGAAGAGGAAGAGCAAGAAATTGAAAACTTATTTGAACAAATAATAAAGGAGGACTTCCCCAATCTGGCAAAGGAAATAGACTTCCAGGAAGTCCAGGAAGCTCAGAGAGCCCCAAAGAAGTTGGACCCAAAGAGGAACACACCAAGGCACATCATAATTACCTTAGCCAAGATTAAAATGAAGGAGAGAATTCTAGAAGCAGCAAGAGATAAAGGCAGAGTCACCTACAAAGGAGTTCCCATCAGACTGTCAGCTGATTTCTCAAAAGAGACCTTTCAGGCAAGAAGAGGCTGGAAAGTATTCCAAGTCATGAAAGTCAAGGACATGCATCCAAGATTGCTCTATCCAGCAAAGCTGTCATTTAGAGTGGAAGGGAAGATAAGCGCTTCTCAGATAAGGTCAAGTTAAAGGAGCTCATCATCACCAAGCCCTTATCATATGAAATGTTTAAAGGGACTTATCTAAGAAAAAGAAGATAAAAAAATAGGACAGTAAAAAGACAGCAAGTTCACAGATATTAACAAACATACCTAAAACAAAAGCTAACTAAGCAAACACCTACAACAGGAACAGAAACACAGAAATGGAGATCACATGGAGGGTTAGCAACAGGGGAGTGGGAGGAGGAGAGAGGGAGAACAGGTACAGAGAGTAAGTAGCATAGACAGTGGGTAGAAAATAGACAGGGGGAGGGCAAGAATAGTGTGGGAAATGTAGAAGCTAAAGAACTTATGACACATGGACATGAACTAAAGGGGGGAATGTGGATGAGAGGGGGTGTGCAGGGTGGAGGGGAATGATGGGTGAGAAATGGGACAACTATAATAACACAATCAATATAATATATATTTTTAAAAGACCAATAGGAAGGGCAGAGTTGCAAACAGACTGTCCCACACCTACTTGTGGAGTCTGAGAATCAGAACCTCTACTGCAGAGGTTCCCCCTGAGGAGTGAGAGGTCTCAGCCCCATGCCAGGCTCCCCAGCCCAAAGCTCCAGTGCCAGCAAGAGGAGTCCCCACAACAGCTGGCTGTGAAAATCAGCAGGAACACCCTCCTAGTGAAGAGACCTGCTAAAAACACAGATGTCCTCTTAAAGTGCTCAAGCACAGACTCCCTCTCTCACAAACACTCAGCCTAAGCTCCAGTGAAAGAAGAGCACTCAAAAGGCACAGGAGAGATACGGAGAGATACTGAGTTGTGTGACTTCCAGGCAAGGGCTAGAGAGACAGCCACCATTGTCCCTATGTTGAGCCCTCCCCTGCAGGGCCAGCAAGCACAAGTGAATGACAAATCTGAATCTGCATTAACCTGGTGAATACTGCTCAAAGTTCAAAGTGAGTTTTAAAAAAAGGAAACACTAAACATCAGTGCAGGAATAAACAAAATAGAGTCTAAAAAAAAAAACAGTACAAAAGATCAATGAAACCAAGAGCTGATTCTTTGAAAAGATAAACAAAATTAATAAACCTTTAACCAGCCTCACCAAGAAAAAAAAGAGAAGGGACCCAAATCAATAAAATAAAATATGAAAGAGAAGTGACAACTGATACCACAGAAATACAAAGAATTATTTTTTAAAAATACTACAAACAATTTTATGTCAACAAATTGGATAGTCTGGAAGAAATGGATAAATCCTAGAAACACAATCCTCCAAGACTGAGTCAAGAAGAAAATGAAAATCTGAAGAGACCAATAACTACTAACAAAATAAAATCAATAATGAAAAAACTCCCAACAAGCAAAAATCCTGGACTGGATGACTTCACAGGTAAATTTTACCAAGCATTCAAACAATTAACAACTGTTCTTCTCAAACTATTCCAAAAAATTCAAGACAAGGGAAAAGTCCCAAACTCATTTTACAAGAACAGCATTTACCTGATTCCAAAACCAAACAAAAATACTACAAAAAAAGTAAATTATAGACCAATATATCTGATGAACATAGATGCAAAATTACTCAATGAAATATTAGCAAACCAAATTGAGCAATACATTAAAAAAAAAATCATACACCATGATCAAGTGGGATTATACCTGGGATGAAAGTTTGGTTCAATATCTGCAAAGAAATTAATGTGATACACCACATAAACAAAATGAAGGATAAAAATCACATGAACACATCAATAGATGTAGAAACAGCATTTGACAAAATCCATCATCCATTTATGATTAAAAAAGAAAACCTCAGCAGTATGGGAATAGAGGAAACAAATCTCAACATAAAGGCCATATAGGACAAACCCATAGCTAACATCATACTCAATGGTGAAAAGATAAAAGCATTTCCCTTGAGATCAGGCACAAGAATGTCCACTCTCACTACTTTATTTAACAGTATTGGAAGTCCTAGCCACAGCAATAAGACAAGAAAAAGAAATAAAAGGCATTCCCATTGGAAAAGAAAAAATAAAACTATCATTAATTGCAGATGACATGATACTATATAGACAGAACCCTAAAGATTCCAACAAAAAACTATTAGAACTGATAAATGAATTCAGTAAAGTAGCCAGACACAAATTAATATTCAGAAATCAGTTGCATTTTTATATACCAACAAGCTATCAGAAAGATAAATTTAAAAACAATCCCATTTATAATTGCATTAAAAATACCTAGGAATAACTTCCACCAAGGAGGTAAAAGATCTATGCTTGGAAAATTATAAGACATTGAAAGAAGAAGTTGAAGAAGATAAAGCACATGGAAGCATATACCATGCTCATGGATATGAAGAATTTAACCAAAATGTCCACACTACCTAAAGCAATCTATAGATTTAATAGAATCCCTACCAATGTACCAATGGCATTTTTCACAGTACTAGAACAAAGAATCATAAAATTTATATGAAAACACAAAAGACCCCAAATAGCCACAGCAATCTTGAAGAAGAAGAACAAACTTGGAGGTAGAACACTACCCAATATCAAACTATATTCAGGGCTATAGTACACAAAACAGCACGATACAGACACAAAAACAGACACATAGATCAATGGAACAAAATGGAGAGCCCAGAAATAAACCCACACCTGCATGGCCAATTAATCTATGACAAAGGAGGCAAGAATATATAATACAATGGGATAAAAATGTTGAGAAAACTGAACAGAAACATGCAAAAAATTAAACTAGACCATATTCTTATACCATATAGAAGAATAAACTCAAAGTGAATTAAAGACTTAAATGTATGAACCAAAACCATAAAACTCCTAGGAAAAAAACATAGGCATAAACTCTCTGACATTGCTCTTAGTAATTATATATACACATACATATACACACACACCACACATATACATATATACATATATATCACATAGTATTTTGTGATATATGTATATGGCTCTGGGCAAGGGAAACAAAAGAAAAACAAATGGGACTAAATCAAACTAAAAATTTTTTGTAGGCAAAGAAAACCAACAACAAAATGAAAAGACAACCTACAAATTAGGAGAAGATATTTGCCAATGATACCTCTGATAAGGTGATAATATCCAACATTTATAAAGAACTCATACAATTTAACAATAAAAACAAACAATCCAATTTAAAAATCGGCAAGGGAACTTAAAAGACATTCCTTCAAAGAGGACATACAGAGATGACTGATATACATGTGAAAAGATGCACAATGGTTACTAATCACTAGAGAGATGCAAATTACAACCATCATGAGCTATCGCCTCACACCTGTCAGAATGGCTATCATCAGTAAATCAACACACAAGTGTTAGTAAGGATGTGGAGAAAAGGGAACCCTCCTATACTCTTGATGGACTTGCAGATTGGTGCAGCCACTATGGAAAACAGTATGGAGTCTCCTCAAAAAAAAAAAAAAAAAAAGAAAGAAAGAAAGAAATAGAACTACCTTATGACCCAGCTATTCCATTTCTGGTTATTTATCTGAAGGAATCCAAAACACTAACTGGAAAAAGATATATGAATCCCTAGGTTTCACTGCAGCATTATTTACAATAGCCAAGATATAGAAGAAGCCTAAGTGTCCATCAATCGATGAGCAGATAAAGAAGATGTTGCACATCTATGCAATGGAATGTTGCTTGCCCATAAATAAAAAAGAATGCAATCATACCATTTGCAACAAATGGATGGACCTAGAGGATATTCCGCTAAGTACAATGTCAGACAGGAAAAGATAAATACCATATGATTTCACCTATATGTAGAATCTAAAGAAGAAAATAAATGAACAAACATAAAGGAAGCAGACTTATAGATACAGAGAACAAACTGATGGTTGCCAGGTGGGAGGGGTATTGGAAGAATGGGTGAAAAAAGTAAAGGGATTAAGAAATACAGAATGGTAATTACAAAATAGTCATGGGGGTTATAAAGTACAGCATAGGGAACATAGGCACTAATATTGTAATAACTATATCATGCCAGGTGGGTATTATATTTATCAGGGGGATAACTTCATAAATTATATAAATGTCTAACCACTGTGCTGTACACCTGAAACTAATATAAAATAATATTGAATGTCAACTGTAATTAAAAATTTGTAAAGAGAGAAGAAAGAATATGTATAATATTTGATATTTTCCAAGATCAAAGAGCTTTACATAAGGACTTTTAAAAACAGGTCTAAAGTAATTAAAAATATGCTTTCATTCCCCAAGAGTCAGAAAGCAGGTAGAAAGAACTGCAATTGAATTTTATTCCACAAACATACTCGAAGATCTACTCTGGGCTCACAGCAGTGTTGGATGCATATGGAATACAATAAGCAGAATACAAACAAGAGGCAGGTGCAAATGTATATATTTGCTCGTAGACAATTATACCAATTGAATGCTTACCTCTTAAAAGCAGAGAAAAAGTTTAGTGAGGGTTAATACCCTCCCTAATCAATTTATTAAATTTAATGAATAAAAGAATGAGATCTTTAAAATATAATAAACACACTTTTGAGGAAATTAATTTTTTTAATAAATAAATGAGAGAAAACTTAACTTTAATGGGAAACAAATCTCTTCATGGGACAGTGGAGAATGCTAAACAACCAAAGGGTGTGGGGGGAAGCTCCCTACATTTTATAAACAAATAGAGAATAAATTAATAAGATCTGTTTCTACCATTTTATTTTCATCCTTTCACAGAGAGTAAGGAATTCATACAACAGAACTTAACTTCTAAATTACAAACTATATTACAATAATCATAAAATATTTTTGTGCTGGTTTATGTCATACTTTTCAGGGAACCAGGTATACATTCAAACCCCATTTTATAAATTTTTACAGAGAAAGGAAAAGTGAAATGTTTTATATCAATTTTATTGACTTAGGAAAATATTTAGAAGACTATATAGAAATATTCCATTTTCTCCATTAATTATTTTATTTTATAGACCCAAAAACTGAGATCAACACAAGCTATGAAAATTTATTGAATCATATTACTTTCTATTTTACATTAGGTGTGGTCAAAGTTGTTTGTAAGTGTGCGTGCACACACACACACTTTTCTTTCTGTTAAGTGCCACACCACAATAAAAGGGAAGGCTGAACGCAGCAAGCACTGCCGGGTCCCAATCTGACGTCTTGTACAGACTTATAGAAAAGTTGTTGCTATGTACTGGGTGTTAATTGGATATGCTACCAGAAATAAAGGCACAAAACACTAATAAGAGTTACAAATGTTCACAATTTTTTTTAGCTTTCATAGCATTTAAGGGAATTCATTATTCTAATGGAGATGAGATCTCTGCTAGAGATAAGTAAGGGGGAAATTACCAAGAGAAATTTAAAGACAAAAAGGTAACATACGGTGATAATTAAAACGGCAAAACAGTGTTTGCCTTAAACATATATAAGAGCTTGATAAAATGTATGAAGATTTCCTCCCAAGAGTGTGTCTCGAGAACTGGAAGGAAGTGTACTTCACAGAGACGGGGCCTATAACATCGCAATTACTGCAAGGGGACGTTTTGGTTTCCTCCTTGATAAGAGTGCCAATGAGACCCTGCTCAGGGCTCCGGGGAATAATGAAGTCGTCCCTGTGAACAACAATATTCTACAAAGATTCCCAACTACTCCTTGGGAAGGGCTGACCAAAATCTCTGAGACACCTGACAATATCCTTGTAGCAGGTGAGTGTGTGGACGTTACCATAACGATGCCACGGGTTCAAAGATACTCTTAACATTTATGAGAAGCATGGCAAGATCAGCTTGCTTCTCCCTCTTTACAAAATAGAACCTTAGAGTAGGGAAGGGAGGTGGGCTAGTGGACCGACAGACATTTCTTAAAGCCTGTGAGATGTTGCCTGGGAGGAAGACACCTTCAGGAAGGAGCTAATAATAGGAAACCCACAATCTAGACTCCGAAGTTTTTTTCCACCTATCTTGAGAATTTTGCCTCTGCAAGAGCGCGTCCCAGAGTTGGGCAAACGAAGGTGTCCGCTCTAGTGCGGAGCGCACACCGGCTCGGTAGCCGGCAGGCTTGGGCTGGAGGCTGTCGTGGCCCCCAGCGCGGGGGCTTGGGGGTTGCGCCTGGCCAGGACAGGCGGAGCACGCACGTCAAGGAGCCTTAACCACCATGGACAGCTCACTGGCTTCCCCAAGCCAACTCCGCGCGGTTCAGAAACTCCACAGGAGCCACCAGCAAGGTTCATTTTTACGCCCTGGAGAGATGCCATGTGCTCCACGGTCTACACTCCCCGCGATCGCCAACTGCAACCACTGAGCAGCTATAGAGAGAGAACGGTCTTCAGAAATTAATAAGCATCTCCTTGCCCCCCACACATCAATCCTTTAAGGTGACACCGGATTCTAAGAATCAGACCGAGAAAGTTCGCCGAGAAAAGTTTGTTCCACATCCCTTTATTTCCTCTCCTTGCCCGCGCCGCCCCTCACCCCGCCTTGCCTTTGCAGACTGTGTTAAATGAAATAAAGCAGATGGCGCCCAGGGCTCCTGCAGCGAGGCTCTTCACCGGACAGTGGGAAGCGGGCTGCGGGAGAGGAGCGTCTGGGCTGCAGGAGGAGTGGTCGTCCCGGCACACCCCCGTGCAGAGCCGACCCGAGCTGGGACTGGGCTGCGGGCGGGCGGTACATCTGCCCCACACTTCTCCTCCCAACCACCCAACCCAGGAATTTATCATCGCCGTCTGCCGGGGGCTTATGTCACATTTGAGTCACAGATTGACCAGAAAGGAGAAGGGGGGGGCAAAGCCCCACTAGCATCCTCGGACCCTGTCCTCTGGTCACACGGTTCCCGAAGCTTCCTTTCAGTCTGCAGCCAGAAGCGGGGCGCTTGGGGGAGGAGGGGACGGGCATGCCCAGAGACTCTGACTCCAATGATGCGAAACGGCGCGCTCAACCCTGCGGAATGAGACGCAGTGCGAAGGCCTTGAGTCGACAGCTGGCGACAGAGCATATTCTGTGCGGCAATCAGGGCTCCAAATTCGTAGGGAGAGAAGTGATGGGAGAACCAAGGGACGCAGCTAGATCCGCCAAAGGGCTCCCAGGCCTCTGAATTTTCTATCAAGCCTAAGATCCCCGGGAACCAAACCCGCGCCCTCCTGGGGGATCCTATCAGCAATGGGCGACCCAAGACTGTAGCGGGAGATGGAGGGGGGGCGGGTCTAATAAAGATCGTTCTGTTACCCTCAAACCTCTTCCAAGACCCTGAACCCCTGTCCTATGAGACACATACCTCCCCTTCCTGAGGCAGCCAGGAAACGAGTCCCTGGGAGGGAGCATGTAGCTTTCACGTTTTCTTTATCGAGGCCTTATTTTTAACACAAATCCCAAGAAGGTCAGGCAGGGCCCGCAGACACCGTAATTACGAGCTCCAATAGAAATAGGCACAATGCCCCATCTACCTGTGTGTCTTTCTGTCTGAGAGGATGGGCACCCCAGTTCCGGTGCTGCCTTGGGGACACACTGTGACCTGGCTGGTTTTGCACGGGCGGAGAGTGGTTCTAGGGAGGTAACAGTTTCCCAGGTCTCAGTAACTCTGGGGACCGTGCCTTGCAGACAGCCAGCGCTGGCATTTTAAGAAAAGACGGTTCCCCTCACAGGGGAGCTGGGCGTCAGCCAGAAAGGCCGTGTGGCCCTGCCAGAGAGCAGTTTCAGGTTGAGGAGTTGTGGTCTGAGTCAGGTGGGACTTGAAACTCGCCCTGTGGTCTTGCACAAGTCCAGAGCTGCCTGTTTCAGGAAGCCAAGAACTTGCTCCAGCCAAGGGCATCAGACAGGCATCAGTCCAGGAAATCAGGACTCATATGCTACAGCTCCATTTTCTCCCCCTCTTACACACATATGCACACACGTGCACACACCCCATCCCTGGCCAGAAGAATACTCTTCAAATGCATTTAATGATCATGGGTTTGGAAGTTGCACAAGTGCTGGACTTTGGAGGACTGGTCCCTAAAGAACCCCATTTCCTAAAGACATTCTCATCGCACATTGGCTTAGGCCCCTCGGGGAAAGAAGCTGCTTCACTGCTGCGCTTTCTGGTCCTGTTTGGGGAAAGCTGAGCACTGCCCAGGAAGGAGGGAAGGGTGAGGCTGGTGTGAGACCGTGCATGTCTAGGTGCTTTTCCCTGAGGCAGTTCCTCCAGATGTCAGCAGCCAGTCCTGTTCCTGGAGAAGGGAGCCCCTGTTGCAGTCTTATCCTCACCTAACTACAGAGATTTCACCGTGAAACATACCCTTTTGTACCCCTACTTGGGATTTAAAGTTATTACATCCCCTTTATTGCTACCTTGGGGTCAGCTGGCAACAGCCTCCTCTCCAGTCTCAGTCCAGGCAAGTAAGAGACTTGGAACTCACTTGTAATGAAGTCAAAAGATAAATTTACTTGAGCTAATCAAGCAACCTTCTCTATATAAACAAAGAAAAGATTCAGAGTAGAGAAGGGATGAGTTTAGTTGTTTGGTGTCATAGGATTTAAGAGATATAGCTTGGAGCTACAGATTGGCAAATGTTAAATGTTAAAAATGTTACTAAATCACACTAACCTTCTAGAGAATACTGGTAATAAGATAAGGGCATTTCTGAGCCCAGGTGCACTGTTTAAAGAGCTGTAAGTACTTTCCTGGTTTGAATGTTTGTTCCATTGTTGTTTGGGCTAAGGAGGGGGAAAAGGAGAA
Organism: Anoura caudifer; assembly: GCA_004027475.1. Lineage (NCBI taxonomy): Eukaryota > Metazoa > Chordata > Mammalia > Chiroptera > Phyllostomidae > Anoura > Anoura caudifer. The sequence goes on from PVKU01000867.1 coordinate 277,885, forward strand.
AGATGAAAAAGCTAAACAAATGCTTTTTTTCTAAATTGCAAGAAGAGATATCAACCAGTTATCTAAACATGAATTTAAGTGTAAAAGCCACTTAAAATTTTAGAAAATTCTTTTAAAACTGGGCTACTCTTTCATGTAAGTGTAGATCCCTCAATGCTAAACTGTCTTCCCATGGAACATTTCAGATTAAAGACAGGCCTTCAAATCCTCCTGTTTGCTAAAGTACATTGATGTGATAGTAAGGCCTAAGCAAACATTCAGTTTCTACTGGCACTTGTTCTATTCCTAAGCAAAAAAAAAAAAAAAAAAAAAGGAGGGGGGATAAAAAGGTTTCTGGTGTGAAGTCATCTCATTTGCATTCACATGTCCTCAGCATTATCATAGAGGTTACTCAGTTGTATTGGAAACCAGATTATGATGTCAGAAAATACACTTTTCAGGAAGACAAAAAGTCAGTGTCCTGGGTATATATTGAGGAGAGTTTCTGCTGAAAATAATGAACAGAGCACCTTAGAAGAGAGGTACCTGCTTTCTAGCTTTCTAATAATTGCATTTGGTGGGAACAGAAAAGACTCCTTACAGGAAGTTTTTCATTCATTTAAGATTTAATTTTACTTTTTAAAGAACAAAAAAAAAAATCATTTCTGGAAGAGACTGCTAAGAAGACCTTCCTCCTTTGGCCAGAGGAACAGACAAGACCATAAATCAAGAAAAAGGTAAAGTAATAAATTATCAGTAAACTTTAGTATTCCAAATATACAAAGACTATTTAATTTTCCTGTGTCTATATTTTCTCATTTTGTGAGGGAGAGGAACTTCTAAATATATTTGATAGATGTTTTGCCATTAACACCAGAAAAGTGAGTGGGGAGTGGGGAGGAGAGAGGAGGTCAATTTTGTTTAATTAGTAAAAAAAAAAGTAACACAAATCAAAGCAGTCTATTGATGTCTTTATAATGTTCTGAGAGTATAATAAATTTACTTATAGCATAAGTGATTTGATATGTTCAGTCTTGGTTTTAAACTTTATTGAGGGATGGCTGACTTTCTAAAGCCTGGATAGTTTGAAAATTGGCTAAGTACCTCTTTTTTTTTCATTGTGGAAGCAAATATTATCACTTTAATGTTAAAAATCTTGCAAGTATTAAATGGCTCATTTGTGATGTACTTTTTTTTTTTAACATATTTCCCCCTTCAGATCTAATGATTACATTAAGGCGCCTGTGTCTTTTTGGAAAGAATTTCATATAAATCAGAAAGTGCTGGAGGTTCAAAGGTTGACATTTTTTGAGTGTTGTTAACTTTGTCTTTTCATGCCATGCAAACAGGTCTAACATTTAGAAATTCTTAAACTTTCAAGGGAAATTGTGGAAATTCCCAGAGACTTTTTTGTTTTAGTAGGAGGAAGCCAAATTTTTTAAAGTATGAAGTGTAAAGTAATCAAATGAGAGAGTAGCTTCTGCGAAGGAGTTACCCCCACCCAAACTAAGCAGCAAATGTTAACTGCCGGCCAGCTAGCTGCAGTTAAGAAGGTGGAAAAGGAGCCCAGATAAGTGAAGGTCGGTGAGAGGGCGCTATTTCGCCCACCCTCGGTAAATCTGTGGAGCATCAGCCAGAAAGCCAGACTAAATTAAGGTCAGACTCTCTTAATGATCTGAAATCTCTAAATCACAGTAACCTTCTAGAGAGTATTGAAATCTACCATTAGGATTGTCTATCTGAAAAACAAACATCCCTTGAATGGTTCCCAACCAGCCGCGTTCATTTCAAAGAGATAGAGGAACTCTCTGGGAGGGCGTTCACATCCGCTGCAATCCTTCCTAGATGATACTGCCCAGTAATTCACAGCAGTCTTTCTTCCCCGCCCAAGAGCTTTGGGAAGAACACCCTGCTCTCCCTTCGCTTTTCCGAGGCAGAGCAACATACAACTACAGTTTCGCTGCGTCTGTGAGCTGAAGTGACACGGAGTCACCCTAGAATATGCCATAGGGGACTGGGAGGTGAGGGGGCGACAGAGTAGGTTTATCCGAGAAAGCATGGGTTAGACGCCTGTTGGCGGGCTAAAGGACTGTGCGCGCTCCCCAGGAGTGTTGGTTCCCCTCTGTAATTGAAAAGGGGGTCTCCGTCATGTGCGCGGGTTTTCTTGGACCGGTTCCAGATGTCCTCAGCTGTTCCGAGACAGTAAGAAATGTAATCTCGACCTGAAGTCTGAAACCGTTTTAACTCTTCTAAGAGAAGAAACTCCCCCTCCCTAGCCGACTCTCCCCACTCAGTTTGTCCCAGGAAGGTCCAGAAAGTAAGGTTCCCGTCTCTCTCCCCGAGCTCCCAAGCGAGCTTAGGGCTCATTAAAGCCAAGGGCCCACGGCCTGAGACCTCCCCGCCGAGGATTCCGGGTGCCCGCGCTCTCTGGCCCAGGCTGCTTTGCCTCCTCCCTGCCGGTTCGCCCCCAGCGGCCGCGCGTCCAGCCGGCCCCGGCTGCAATGACGCGCTGGGGTCAGTGGCTGCCCGGGCTGTCCGCACGCCCTCGGGGACTTCAGATGGTAGATCCGCCGGGCAGTCCGGAGCCGGCGGGACCCAGCGGGGGTGAGCGAATCCACCCACGCGCCCGACTCCGGGATGGCGCGGTAGGGCTGGCGCTCCGGGGTGGGGCTCGGCGGAGCTCGGGGCAGTATCGGGGGCGGTGGGGCGGGAGGCGGGGAGCTCCTTCGCTTGCTGTGCATTTCCCAGCTCGGAACTCCTCTCCGCTCCCTCCGACCCGCGGGGCCCGCTCTGGCCGACGGTCGCCGCCCCCGCCCCCTAGGCGCCCGCGCCCTCGCTCGCCCCGCGCGCGTTCCTAGGGCGCCACCTCTTTGCGACTCGCTCACTTCTCCCGCAGGTTTGCCTGAGAGCGTGTGAACATTCCTCTGCTCGGCTTTCAACTTGCCTCTAACCTGCGTCGTTTGGCCAGCATGCCTCCCCGCCCGTGAAGCCGGGCCGCCGCCCCTCCGCGCCGCTATTAGCCCGCCCTCGTTGCCACCTGGCCCTCCTGATCGACGACACACGCACTTGAAACTTGTTCTCAGAGTGTGTGGAATCAACTTTCCGGAAGCAACCAGCCCACCAGAGGAGGTAGACAGACAGCTATGTGTATATATGTGGGTCTCCCTGCAAGTGGCTCTGGAACGAGACGGCCTAGTTCGCAAAGAAGCTGACTTCGGAGGAGGAAACTTTCTTCTCTTTTTAGGAGGGGATTAGCCCTGCTCCAGGAACCCAGGAAAACTGCCGTCCAGATTAATTAGACATTGCTATGGGAGACGTGTAAACACGTTCGCTGCTCATCATTGATGCATATATAAAATTATTTCTTTTTGGTTATTATTTCAGAGGAAGAACCTCTGATTTTTCCCCCTTTTTGATCTCTTTTTGCCTGTGTGGTTTGGCAAAAGCACAGTTGGAGTAGCTGATTGATTCCTAAATAAGTAAGTGCTGAGAGGATTCAGAGAAAGTTTCTCTCTCTCTCTCTCTCTCTCTCTCTCTCTCTCTCTCTCTCTCTCTCTCTCTCTGCAACTTGGGAGATGCCCTTGATGTTGAAGAGGCTATTCGAAATCAGGCTAAAAGGGGAAGCGGGTAGTTCGGGGAGATGGAGATTCCGGACTGACACTTCAGGTCGCTTTCCGCTCTATCGCAGGTCCTGAGAGCGAGAGGAAACGATGCTGTGGAGGCTGGTACAGCAGTGGAGCGTCGCGGTGTTTCTACTGAGCTACTCGGTGCCCTCCTGCGGGCGCTCGGTGGAGGAGCTGGGCCGCCGGCTGTAAGTGTCCCGTCCTCCCCGGGGCTCCGGGAGCGGGCTGGGGAGGACAGTGGGAGAGGCCGCCAGGATGGGGCGCTGCCCACGGCGCACAGCGGCCACTGATGCTCCTGGCCGAGTTAGAGAGCAGGGAGATCCGGCTACCTGTCGGGGGGCTGAGCCTAGTTCTCAACCCCAGCGGGAGAACTGGTTGAACCTCCAGAAAAGACAGCCGAGAAAAATTTTATATGAGTTTCCATAAGAGGGAGCGTTTTTGTTTTTTGTTTTGTTTTGTTTTGTTTTGTTTTTTACAGAATCTCCTCTAGACAAAGATCCTCTGCCTCTAGTGAAAGAAAAGGGTTACTTTCAGGACCTGGGAAGGTTTTGAAACCCTGAGGAATCCAAGAGATTTAGATAACTCAAGGAGGAAGCAGAGGGATGCAGGGAAGCACGCCTGCGTGCGCTTCTATACATGCTGAATGTGGGTGGCAATTGGTGTGTGCAAAGCAAAAACCTTACATCCAATTTTATTATGAATGACATAACTCTAAGCATATAAAACGGGCCACATTACATAATGAGGGCATATTATATAAGAAAGTAGTGACAACTTTGCAATGGCACAATTCCAGCATTAGTATTGATACAGTTCAGGAATGCTAGGGTGCTTGATTCTAAAATCAGTATTAGGTGTGGAGACTTTTTTCTTGGAATTATGGCTAACAGTTCTTTAATCTGGAGCCACATATTTGCACTGTAGACTGAAAATTTGTATTTTGAAATACTCCTTTGGTGATTCTTTTAAGGATAATTTTGACTTTAAAATACTCATAGGTCACAGCACACCAGCTAAATGTCACTATGTGGTAGAGTAGTACTATCTTCATAATCTGTTGGACCTGGTTCATGAACTTTGACACTGCCTTTGGGCATCTTTAGGCTGCAGGCTCATTGTTCAGGATGAGAAAACCATAAAGTTTGAGAACTGAGAAGAGTTTGTCTCTGGAGAAGGAATTAAGGAAAACTTTCATCCTAACAATAGAAATAGTAATATCTAACATTTACAGTCAAGTTCATGGTGCTTCCTTGTAAATTCCCAAAGGTGTACAAAAAGGCAACAATTTTATGTGCCCTTGGTCTATTATTATTAGAGTAGAAAATCCTTAAGTGAAATTACTTTAGACATGTCTGAACCTTGGCACCAAAATGAAAATCTATTATGAATTTCCCAAGGCAAATTGTGTAGAACATTGTACTGAAAATAAAGCTGCATTGTATTCTTCAAATCAACGTTTTGTTGATGTATTTCTAAAAATTGTCTTCATACTTTTTGCTCATTTTGAGGCTTGTATTAAATTCTATTATTTAAAATCTGTACATAAATATAGATGAAGAGTGAGATTTTTTTTTGAAGTGTGAATTTTTAAAAGCATGCTTAAATACTGTATTTATTTGGCCAAGAAATACTGTCTTGGAAACCAGCCAATTTTTTTTCTTTAAAGTTGCTTAAGAAATACCTGTTTTCTCTTTTGAGAAACAGTAAATGGACCATGATTAAATCCACAGTTATGGTATTAAAACAGTGCTAATTGTCCTAAAGTCTATTTTTAACTCTTTCTTTGTTGCACCTTGCAAAAATACACATGGGAAAAAAAACATTTAGCAGCCAAAGACTCTGTTATAGTTTTGTTTGCGGGTGAAATATAATATTGTAATCAAACACTCACACTCAGCAGATGGTTATAAAACTACCACAAAACATGCTCATAGTTAATGGCTAATAGATCATTACGTTACAACCATGGTTGAAATCATCAGTAGATGAAGATGTTTCATCAAATTATTACAGCCAGATGGAGTTTTAAAAATGTCATTTTTTTACATTGCTGCCAAGTAGCAGTAAAACAAAACATTAGTCTATGACTGTGCTAAATCAACCTAGTTTCTTGAAAGGGATTTTAACATAAAATCAAACCATGTTATTCCCCAGTTACTTTTCACACCAATGATTAAGGAAACTGCTTTAGGTGTTTTCCTGACTAGGGGCTAACTTTTAAAGGAGAGGAAACTACCACAATAATAATGATGTCAAGCCATGAAAAAAGGGCAATATGGGTTTATGAAACTTTTGTACTTGTGAATCCAAAAGTCTTTAACTAATGAAGCTAGAGAATGAGTAAGTTGGAGGTTGGAAAGTGAGGTCTATGGGTTGCAGCAGGTAGCAACCTTTGTGTTTAAGTTAGAGGGGGGAACCCCAGCAGATTCAGAAACCTAAAACATCATTGGCTGATTTACTGTGGAGCCAGACTGGGTCTATTCCACTTAATGAAAAGCATAACTTTCGACTGAGTCATTTGGGTTGGAAGGGACTTCTGGTGAGTCATTGTAACTCTAACACCCTAACCCTGACTCTTCCATGTACCACAGGGCTGCTCTTCTCAAACCCAGACTCCTTTAGGAGCCTTAGCACCAGCACAAGCATGCTGCTCTCCCGCTGCTGGGAGAGGAGTGTCCATCACTCTGTTTACTGTATGTGTTTCCTTGAGAGTGCCTTCGAAATTTAATTTTCCCTGCAAACTCCCTTGAGGGTGATTTTTCTTTAAAACAGAATAGTCATATTTTGATTGAATCTAGAGTTCTCTATGGTAAGTCTTTCCCTCACATTTCTGCAAATTTTTTAAAAGTAATCAGTGGAGACCATGAACATAACACTCTTGTTTTGCCACGTTGGAGCTTGGGCATGTAATGCGTTCCAGTGAACCACTGTGCCGTGTCCTGTCCACAGACACAGAGTAGCAGACTGCTACTGAGGCCATAGTTACAACTGGAATATTTCAGAATTTTCTGAATTGAAATTCTCCTTAATCTGAATGTACTACTCATTACCTATGTGTATCTAGTTTCTGCATACTCGTCCTTTATCCTTGCATGAGTTTACATCTTATTTTGAAAATGAACAGAACACTCTAGGGACCTTCTTCCTTGTTAACAATAAGGATGCCATCATAGTTCTGATCTTCTAATGCAGTTGCCCAATTAGAAATTCATTCTTCACAATAGTTTAAATACAGAAGACTTTGAATCATTAATTATGTAATGGTATTTCAGATTTAGCATTTAGGAAAGTCTGCATTTTCTAATATACTAACAACCCTAAAAGGCAGTAAGAAGTTTCTTACCTCACAAGAGATGTACTATTTTAAACTGGACAAAGTCGGGCCATATTGCAGGCTTTTCACAAAAGACAAGGACGGAAAGATCACTCCTTTTCCCACGAGAACCATCCTGGGAAAGTGCAGTGCTTGACTTAGGAAGACACTGTGACTCACAGTTGACATGCTGGCCAAGATGACAGGCATATATGCCAGTCAGAGGGGGCATGAGCAATGTGGCTTGATTAGAACAGACGAACCATTAAAAAGTTTTGGCTCCAGGGTAAGCTAGAATGGGTTGTATTATACATTTGGAGAGCAATACAGATGGAGTGGCTATCTGCCAGGAATGGAGAAAGAAATAAAATTTCCAAATACTATAAGTGATCATTGCTTAAGAACTTTTTATTGTGACATTTTGCTAAAAGATATTTACTAATCTGCAATACTTTTGAAATATGCAGTTATATCAGTCTTATTCTTTAAAAATGTTATTAGAGGAAATAAATATATTGTACCAAAGCCTCAAATTTGTAGATTATTAAAAGTTTCCAGAGTGCTAACTGTTGCCACAGAGTAAGTGAATTTTAATCTAGTCACATGTGGCACCTTCAAAAAGGAAGAGAGACTCCTTCATGCCTCATTTAAACCAGGCTCCTGTTAAATTCCTTTCCATTAAGTCATGTCTTTTTTGAACAGCTACATGGCTTAAAGTCAGTTCACACACTAAATTACTAAAAGGAAGCTGGTATTCCAGCTAAAAGGTCCAGAGAAATAATGAGTGTTTTTTCATGTTTTTATCCTTCTTGGATTCATAGTGTAACTAGACAATCTCTCATTACCTCAATGAAAACTCATACTCTAAGTACCCTAGTCCTTTATTATGGTGATGAAAATGGACTTCTTGGGGCCATAAACTTGGTCTTCAAGGAAAGGGATAGATTGCTGTCCACTTGCCCGTTGTCGCAGCCCCCACCAGAGGTTTCCCGCTCTGTGCCCTTTATTTCTTGTTTTCTCAACGTACACTTCAGCTTCAGGAGGAGAAAGGGTTGAGGAAAGTGAAAAGCAATCTTGGTTCTGAGTCAAAAGAACTCATTTGTGGAACCCCGGCTCTGCCTATGGCTTCGTTTGGTGGGCAAGGGTAGGCATTTACACTCTCGGAACCTCACTTTCCCAATCTGTAGAAGTGAGGGTAGTGCTATTTGTTACTGTCATGTTTCTTTGAGGAGTTAAACAAGTTGTACAGTGAAAGCAATAAGGGACCCAGATACCACTATGTCTCAGGAAAGTAAGGCCACACAGGACGTATCGTAGCCCTGTGAAATATACTCAGACACTTTTGAATATGAATCACTTTGGAGGTTTATTTCAATGGTAGAAATAATGCAGATTGGAAGCTGGCATAATATGACTGATTAAAGTATGTCATCCTTAAGTATGTTTAACAATATATACACAGACTCATAAAAGAATTCATGCATGAACATTTAAGCAAGAGCCAGGGTGTCAACTAAAAGGATTGATAGCAAATTAGTTTATTCTTTTTCACTATATTTTCACAAGATTGTTGTTTAAATTGAAAAATCACATCATATTTGTTCGTAGAGATATTTTTAAGACAGAGAACAAGTAGAAAAAAAATGAGTTTCTTAACCAAGTACTAGGGTTAATACCTTCTAAAATTCTAAATAAAAAAATCACAGAAGAAATAAAATGATCTCACTTAATTTAAACATACAAAGAAACCCATTTTAAAGAGACCACCCACTACTTTACAGAAAATTATGCCTGCTTTCTCTGACAGTTGGCCTTCAGATACAGGTTCTTAGTAGCCTGCAGTCTAGTATGTTCAAACTCAGTCTGTGAAGTTGTTTCCTAGACAGGCTTCACTGCTCACTTTATCCTTCAGTCTTTGTTTGCTTTTACTCTTACAGCTCGCTGTTCTTTAAGATTCACTATTATTATTTTCTTAATGGGGGAGCAGTGTGTGCTTGTGTGTGTGTGTGTGTGTGTGTGTGCGCGCGCGCGCGCGCCCGCGCGTGCGTGCCTATGCACACCTGGGGCAAGTACTCAGGTAAAATCTGCCTCATTTTTATTTTCCAGGCTAGGACTTCAGAATTAATTTCCCCAACACAACTCTGAAAAATTTGAAAAGCAATTCAGGGGTTTCTGTCCATTTCTGAAAATAACTGAATCACATTTAAATTGGGAAGGGAGCATAGAAATTGCTGAATCTGACCCCTTCCTTTTAAACAGATGGGACTCCAGAGGCCCAAGAATGTTTATGTCCTTGCCAAGGTCACAGACCTAGCAAGTGGCAGAGCAGATACTCCCAGCAGGAGCTGCTCACTGTCTTTCCGCTCTGGGCCCCTGCCTGCTCCCAGAGCTTGCTCCCCTTCCAGCCTCTGCCCTGTATGGGAGCAACCAGAAAACTAAAGGGCTTTCCTCATGTCTTCATGGTTTCCACCAACGACTAAAACTTCATTGCTTTCTTTCTCCCCTGCTATTTTTCCCTTAAAGCAAAAGAGCCGTGTCTGAACATCAGCTCCTCCATGACAAGGGGAAGTCCATCCAAGACTTACGGCGACGATTCTTCCTTCACAACCTGATTGCAGAAATCCACACAGCTGAAATCAGAACTACCTCGGAGGTTTCCCCCAACTCCAAGCCTGCTCCCAACACAAAGAACCACCCCGTGCGATTTGGATCTGACGATGAGGGCAGATACCTAACTCAGGAAACCAACAAGGTGGAGACATACAAAGAGCAGCCACTGAAGACACCTGGCAAGAAAAAGAAAGGCAAGCCTGGAAAACGCAAGGAGCAGGAAAAGAAGAAACGGCGGACTCGATCAGCCTGGTTAAACTCGGACATGGCTGCGAGTGGGCTGGAAGGGGACCACCTGTCTGACATCTCCACGACATCGCTGGAATTCAACTTCCGGTAACTGGCTTCCTGGCCCAGAGCCTCTCCTTGGTGCTCTCAGCAGGGGTGTGTAGCTTCCCTTCTGCCTTAGCTTGAACAAACCTTTCTGCCCCACCCCCATCAGTCACTCCACAAGTTAAACACTTGCAAAAGCGAGATGATTCAGAATATTGTCTGACTTAAAGCAGTGTCCTTCTGTCCCCCATGACACAAACGGGGCTTTAATAACCTGTTTCTCTCCATCTTCGCACCCCCCCCCCGCACCAGTCTTTGAATACTCCACTAAATAATTTCACTTCTTAGTCAACCTTCAGAAGCTAGTGATCATCTTCATCTTTTGCTAGAGAAGTCTATTTATTTACCCACTCTCACACCTTAGCAAACTTTCCTGATCATTTTCTATTTCTCACTTTTGTTTTCACAAGGGAGAACATAGAACACTTTGATATGATCTACAAACACTACAGAATATCTTACCATAAAGAATTCTGAGCCATTCACATTTTTATTTAATTAACTTTATTTAATTAAATTTTAAATGTATTTATATTTAAATAAATTAAAATTTTACACACATTTTACATCTAATTAAATCCAACTTCAGTTTCTACCAACTTATAAGAAAAAAATCAAAATTTCTGAAGATTTTTAAAGTATTGGCTTAGAAACGATATGTTTTTCTCATGTACCTATTTGCCCACTGGCAAACTGAAATAATTTTTCTATGGTATTGCAATAAGAATAAAAAAACTTCATATCTATATGGTCTGTTTATCCACAGCTCACAGATGCAGGTAGTAATGACGTTCACAGACTTTGGAGCCAAATACCTTGGCTGCAAATCTTGAGTCTGAACCTTGGATAAGTTGCTTGATCTAAGACTTACTTTCCCCTTCTCTGAAATGAAGATCATAATTGTACCAACCCCACTGGGTTGGGTGAAGATTAAATGATATTACATGGGTTAAATGCCTGTCGTACAGTAAACACTCAATAAAGTGCAACTTATTGTTTTGGCGCTTTTAGACATGGTTCTGATTGTTCATACTATCTATATAGGTGTGTGTGTGTTTCTGTGATGCATAAAAAGGGGAGCAAATATTAACCTCATTTTATAAACTAGAAAACCAAGGTACTCCACAGTGAGAGGAGTGAGCAGTCCTGGGAACTGGGATAGTTCCTTCTCAGAACTGGGTCTATTTCCCCATTTCCTGACACTTAGGCCAGTGCAGTTGTCTCCTGATCTGTGCATTTCCACTGATAGGATCTGTTTTGTTTCTTACATTTTAGTACAGCACTTATGTGGCGTTTGAAAGAATGAGGGAAACAACACACGAATGTGCCATATGCAGCTAAGGACCTCAGTATTTGTGCCCCCTGTTACTCCTCTATTTCTTTTCCTCTGACTAGAGATAGGATCACAGAGTGATGTTTCAAAGGAGAGGTTGAACCTATTTTATCATCACTTCTCTCTAAGTTGACAAAACCCATCATTAAATAACATGCACAATAATAGTCACATTGGGTAAGTACTACAGCTTCAGTAATCGATGGACAGTGGCATGAGTGAAATCTTCAGCACAGTGAAGGACCTGTTCTGTGCATGTCTAGTGGATGTGTGAGGGGTAACAAACCTTTTAAGGGTTGGCTTAGTGCAGATACCCACTGTATTTTAACTGTGCTTATTTCTAACTAATGCAAGGACTCTATTGCCAGAGCCTATTTTTATCCATTGTCTTACTCTCTCTAAATATATGTGCATGTATTTTAAAAACAGACGTATTCATACTTTTTTATGGATTTTATTCACTTAAAATTTGCAATGCTCTTAAGTACCCAAGGAATTAATGAAAATCAGCACTCGTCAATTCTTATTCCAAAGCTATCCCTAAGCTAAAGTACATCTAGTAAAAATTAGGCAGTTGCCTAATCAAATCCAGACCTAGGACTGAAGGAAACAGAATGTTTCTGCTTCTCCTTTCAGTTCCCTGGTTGGGAGGAACATTCATGGAAAGCACTGTTTGTTTGGCAGCCAGATGTGGGCACTCTCCCAGTGCACCCCAACAGAGGTGCAGGGGAGAGGGGGGAAATTTAGAAGTGTGTATCAGTATGGGACCATGCAAATTTTGTGTTACAAATAGAATCTTTTCAGAATAACTATTGTAAAGTTTTATAGGCAACCAGACTTTTATTACTATCCTCTTTTTAGTCTCTGCATGGTTTGTATGGTGCTCTGAGAGTCTGATGAGATGGCAAGCATGAACTCGATTACAATATATGTTACAGAAACTGCTGAGCTAAAACTGCCTGGCTTCTCCTCATGAACCATTCAGTGGGAAATATATACCTTTAAACTTCGGAAATGTTGACGTTGCAAATAAGATGTCCAGATACAGTAGGACTTATTTCATTCAACACATATATTTTCCCTTGGTAAATATTGAATTAGAAATAATATAAAAGATTTTCAGTATTCAAAAGAGCTAGGACTCTAAAGCATCACACACATAATAAACATACACATATATATTTAGGTCATATTATTTGTTTTCCTTGGCTATTTCAATACATGCCTTTGTTAAAGGGAAATCAGAAGGAAGGATAACAATCCATCTAGCTGGGCAGTGTAAAATATAATTAAATGATGTTTTCCTTGGTCCTTTAATTTGCTCCTTTTTTTTTTCTTTCCTTATCAGAAAATAATTTTTCAAAATGCTATTCATTCCCTCCTTGCTTGTGCTATTTTATACTTTTAAATCAATTGATTCTTTTTCTCTTATTTAAAATATACTTTCCCAATTTCCAATACAAGATCCTTTCAGAAAACCAGGAAAGTGAGAACCAAATAATTATATATTAATTTTGGCTTCAAAAACTAAAATCCAATAACAGTTTCATGCTTTAGTGTTTAAGGACAATTAAGAAAATGACAGATGTCATGATATCATTTGCCAAACATACTCTACTGAATTATGCATCCTTCCGACCTTTATCCCAAGTCACACACTTTTGATTACCCTCGAAACAGCCCATTCTCTTAGGAAGAGATTGGCCAAACAAGAACCTGGAAAAGTAAGACACTGGTGAATTACCTACATCAGGCATCACTGGGGAATAAACTTCTAAGCAACGTGTATTTGATGATGGATTGCACAACCTGGCCTTATTTCCAAATTCTCAAATGTGTGCCTTCTCTTCCCCAACTCGCCAATTGGTGGCACTGGAAAATCTCACAGTCTCTCCTTTTTTCTGACAGACTGTGCTTAGAAATGCAAGTCTTTCTCTTCCTGCACAACCCTGACCATCTGATTGGACTAAAGGCTCTAGCAGAGGTTCTAGAGAGTCAGGTGGGCCCCACGGTCACCTCCTGTAAGAGATACTTACAGAAAGTCCCCCATAGCTCTTTGTGTATGAGTCTGTGTTCCTTAATTTATGCCCTTTATTTTATGTCTCTTTATTTGCAAGGAAAATTAACCTATTTTCTCTTCTTCTTTCCCTTCTTTCTCTTTTCAGGAGGCATTGAAATTTTTGCAAAGAACTTCAGAAGACATATTGCAGGATTCTGTAATAGTGAACATATGGAAAGTATTAGAAATATTTATTGTCTGTAAATATTGTAAATGCATTGGAATAAAACTGACTCCCTCATTGCTCTATGAAACTGCACATTGGTCATTGTGAATATTTTTTCCAAGGCTAATCCAGTTATTATTGTCACACTTACCATAATTTATTTTGTCAACTGATGTATTTATTTTGTAAATGTATCTTGGTGCTGCTGAATTTCTATATTTTTTGTAACATAATGCACTTTAGATATACATATCAAGTATGTTGATAAATGACACAATAAAGTGTCTCTATTTTGTGGTTGATTTTCATGAATGCCTAAATATAATTATCCTCTGCATGTAAAAATGGCAGTATTTTAAATTTGTAAAGAATGTCTAATAAAATATAATCTAAATTACATCATGACTCAGAAGGTGAATTATATCCTTTAAGATTTCTAACAGAAGGAACACATTGTAATTTTTGCACTGTATTTGATATGGCCTTAAGTTTAATATGTTTATATTGGTACACATTCCAACATTTTCACATTAGCTTTAAATTTAAAATCACTTAAATTGTATTTCATCCAAAATTTAAGTTCAGTTCAATAGAATGGCTGAACTACCTAGACGTCATTTTATGAAGTATGTCCAATTTGAAGTGAAGACGGGAGAGGGCAGAAAAAAAAACACAGAGAAGTCAGGAGAAAAGATTAATGACACTTAATCCAGAGAGTCAGCCAGCACTGGAAATAAAAAAGGGGGCGGGAGAGAGAACCAGATCAGGAACTTTAAGGACAGGGGTGATTTTAACCAACGTAAAGTTTAATTTGTGAGAGCTTGCTCTTATTTGCAACAATAACAAGCATAAAGGAGTTACGAGAAATCTACCTAATAATGTTTCCTATGGAGAAAGGAGAGAGGGTCACGTTTGGGAGACACGTGACCACTCAGAAAGCCTTCACAGGCGAAGATGCTTTCCTGTGATGCCTCAGCTGCAGGGCCGACGTTTGCGGAGGGTGTAACGCCACATGCAATCCCTCTTCCATTTTGAGTATCATCCTACTTCTTCCTACCTCTGCGTTCAGGTGAAAACACAAACATCTTTCCGTGTGCAGAATTGTTTTACTTAACTCTCTGCAGCTCGGGAAACATCAGAGAACCGCAACGCAACAAAACAAAAAGCCTCTGACACAAGCCAGCACGTATTCGGGAGGCATTCTGTTTATGCCTAATATCCTGCTAGACATTTGTAAGACATTCCGGGAAGGCACGAGAACTAAAATGCTGTAACTGCCCTCAAGACCCCCTCATCCCAGTGGGTAGATTACACAGGCATATACATGGAACAACTAAACGATGTATGCAAGAGACTATAAAATGGAAGAAAAATCTATGAACGTTTAAAAAATAACAGGGAGAGATTAGTCTGCCTGGGGGTGGAGGTGAGAAGGATAATGTTTCAGAAAGGAATATTCTAACATTGAACTTCCTCATATTTTCACTTGAGTCTCATAGCCTTGAAAATAGGATCCATCACACCATTTTTTTGGTAAGAATTTTGAACCTATGTTAGCAAGGAATACAAGAATTTGTGTTTAGCCTCACTTCTGAATTTGTTAGAGGTGGTTTTTACACCTAAGGAATACCATCAAACCTCGGTTCTTGAACATCTTGGTTCTCAAACAGTTCGGTTCTTGACCAATTTATTCACAGGAAAAATGTCTCAGCTGTCTGACAAAACTTCAGGTCTCGATTCTCTCCCCAACAACCCTTCCATGCTGATATCTGTATAATCAGTCACTCATCTCTCAGGCGACAAACAAAGATTTGGTTTCGAACCAAAACTTGAACAGTTTTCGGGAACAAATTAAGTTCAAGAACTGAGATTCCACTGATTTCAAAAGTTAAGGCCAATACAACAAACCCACATAAAGCAACTTGTCTGGAGTGCCTTAAAAACAGATGTAACCATATTTTGCAAAACTCCATCTGAAACTCTAAATCTTAAGATTACACCAAATCCTTATAAGTTGTTCACATGAAAAATATGTTTTTTAAACGTATGTTTAAACAATATGTTTTTAAAACCACTAGCTTAGTAAATACTTGAACATTAAAGCAAGAAAGCATCAAATTCAGGTCATTTTCTAAGGTTTTCTTCACAAACAGCCCATTCCTGAAAAGAAAAGGGGGAGAGGGAACATGGGGATTTAGTTATCAATTATAACCAAGGCATTATTCAAGTAATAATTGCCTTTAATCATACCCTAGAGATCTCTACCAATAATAAGAAGTAAACTCTTAGGGATGGAATGAAAAGATAAAGGAAGAAAAAGACTTTGGGAAAAAATGTCCTTTTTATGACATTGTCATATTCTATGAAAGAAAAACAGAAATAAGTGATTTAAGATATTAAGTGTTTCAATGTAAATAAACTCCTAACAAATTACAGTCTAAGTGAATGTGGTTCGTCCTTCACTTAAGGAATGTTTATGAAGCATAAAAGCAAGTTGGACTAAGTATTTTGGAATTACAAAAATAAAATCAAATCTTCTGACTTACTACTATTACCTTCCTCAAATTTTATTCAGACAGCAGTTCAGTATTTCTTTAGACACCTAATATGTACTTATGGACAATGTGCAGTCCAACTCCAAAAGACAAGTAGTGGCACGGAAATGTGAAAGCCCCATCCTTTCTTCTGTATTTTCTTAGCCCTTGTCGTAAAACAGGTGCAATTCAAAACATCATGCTTATAATGCAGCTAATGTACCCAGGGCTACATGAAGATATGAACCAAGGTCAGTGTTGACGTTACTGGTCCTAAAAATATTTAAAGTCAATATTGGCATCTTCCTTCCTTGTTACAAAAATTAGTTTGGAAAGCAGGCAGCATCCGAGGAATACGAAGAAACTGAAGCTTTGCTTGTCAGGAAGCGTACCCCTGTACCTTGATGGTGAGGAACTCAGCTATAATTTTCCATTACCTGTTCTAAATAGCAGTTGAGCAAAGCAGCTCTTAAACTTTCTATATCTGCCATACAAGGACAAAGAGAACCAGTCTTTATAAAATCAAAAATCTCTTTCTAATATGCTACGCAGGGAACCCAACAAGAACAAAGTCGAGTGTTACTTCAATCTTCTTATAGTCAATTAATTAGACACTGAAATGTAGTTAAATAGATGTCTGTAAATGCTTAAACAATATAGTGAAAGAGTTTGTCAAAGAGACATGATCACAGGTACGAACTTCAGGATAATCTGAAGTTTAATTCTAGAGTGTCATACAGTTTAACTGCCCTTTTCCCCCTTCAGCCACAAAGTCCCTGGAAAAAACAGAGCCAGCTGTGGACAGAAACAATATGTTGAGGCTCAGATGATTCATCTTCTGTAAACAGGGTGTACTCTATTCTTTAACAGGGTTTACTTTTACTGAGAGTTCTAAGTGTTCCCAGAAGAGCCCTCATCCCTTCCTTAAATAAAGGGTCAAAGACATTCCAAGCACTTCCCTCTAATAACCCAGAAGGTGTTCAGAACATGACTCTGATCACAGATTCTATTATACAGTTGGCAAAACTCTGCCCTCTGATAAGTTACTCCTAAGGACTCTATTGAACCTTTCAGAGGAGGTATTAAACACTGGTAGCTACTAAGATTCCAAAGGCTAAAAGGTATTACTTCACTGAATTACATTATCATGTGTCCGGGGGTTAACTCCTTAAGAGAAGTAGTATTTCTTCCAAGTTGCCAATATGACTTCCCTAATTATTCTGTGAACTTCTTAAGGGCAGGAGCCTTGACTTATTAAATACATACCATCCAGCAGTAGATAACAGCATTAGTACATAGCAGGTGCTCAATAAATACTTATTGGAAAGAATTTAAAGGTTCTTTCAGTTTCTGATGAAACTGAAAAGCAGAGTTAATCAAAGAGCTTGCCAGAGGTGTTGAGCATCTCAGATTCAAATGCCAGGCCATTCTCTCGTTCCAATAACAAGAAGTTTGGAGAATAACGGCTCCAAGTTATCTAAACTGTCCACCAGAGCGCCCTTTGTTTTCCAGACTCTGGTTTAATGGGAACTTGTCCAGCTCTGTAAGTACAAGAAGCAAGGGTTTGTGTTGAGTGTACGGCAACCTCCCAGAGGAAGGGAGGAGAATTTAAAATATCAGGTTTTCTGCCTATGAATACACTGCACAGAAGTTACGCACAGGGCCCAGTTGTGCAAAAGCGGCACACTGCTATTTTGTCAGAAGATTAATATACACAGTTCCCAAGCAGAGCTACCCAACATCAGGAGGAGAGCTTTCACATCTCCGTGCAAGTTGCTGATATGCTCATATTTACAAGTGCAAAGCACGAGCGATATGTTTTCAAACTGCCTTTTAATTAAATTTCAAAACATCTTCCAGGGAATTTCCTTACATTTTCCTCCAAACTGGAAGACATTTACAAATTGGAATAAATACAAAATATGTCACCCCTGAAAAATGGATTTGTTTTAGTGGTGACTCCTACTCCTTGCCAAAGCTGCATTGCTTTGGGGTCTGAAAAGCAAAATAGTTCATCCATCTTCCATTGGAACAAGGTAACTGATGGTCCAAGCTCACTGGGTTGTCATCGAAAACCTGCAGGGAAGTGACTCTGTGAGTTCCATGTTCTATAAAGTAAAGGCAAAACAATAACAAACCATGCATGTTGCATTTACTAATTCTACATTCACATCACTCTTTCATTCATCATGAGTTTTAGAAGAACCCTTGAGTCATTGTAGAACATGAAACAATATATAGAACAGTTGTGTCATGGCTAGCTACAGGTGACAGGAACTAGAAAGCAGGCATAGCTTCTCAAGGAGAACTTGTTTCTCTTCAGATAACACAGTGAGAGATTCTTCATGGCCCTCTTCCTCGGGAATTGAAAATATTCTTTCAGAATATCATTTTATAACGTTATAACAATTAACACATCAGAAAGAATAAGTTAGCATAGCACCAAGCTAACATATAATAGAATTAATAGCTAGTGTTTTCTCCAAGCTTATACACATGTTGCACTAACCTAATTCACGCTCGAACTCATTTAAACCTTGCAAGAACCCCATGAGGTAGATATTCTTTGCCTCCATTTTGCAGATGATGCAGCTCAGCCTTAGGCAGATAAACGTGCCCGAGATCACACAGCCGGTCACACAGCAGAGCGAGGACTCAAAGCAAGCCTCACCTGCCTCCTCGGTCTGTACCCTGTGGGTCACGGCTACAGCTGCTGCAGTGAAGTTTGGTTCAGAATGAATGTTTTTTTTTTTTTTAATTTAATTTTTTTAACTTTTTTTTATTGTTGTTCAAGTACAGTCATCTGAACTTTCCCCCTACCACACCCTCCAACCCCAGCCATCCCCACCTCCTACCCCTGATCCCACTACCCCCCTTAATTTTGTCCATGTGTCCTTTATAGTTGTTCCTGAAAACCCTTTCTCCTCCCCCCGCATTATCCCTTCCCGCCTCCCTTCTGGTTACTCTCAGTTTGTTCTTAATTTCAATGTCTTAGAGGGAACATCTTTTAAACAAAACAATTTTGCCTTGTGTTTTGTGAGTTCAGCGAAATCATAGGTCTGAGACAATCCTATTTTGCTCCACTCTCCACTCTCCTGTGAGGACATCATGTTACCAGCTTCTGTCCTTCACAGTATCTTCTAGGGCTAACTGCAGCTTTCTACTCCACAAATCTCATAAAGCATGCCCTCTCTCAGGCACACACACACACACACACACACAAACACACATGCACGGCCAAGAAGCCCAGGTGTTTGCACAGTCCCATGAATGAGCAGCTGTTGCTTTAAAAGAGGGTGGCAGAGGGGGGCCAGGCGGTGCTGGCTCGCAGGCGGGTGTGTAAACGTATACAGAGAGCCACTTTCTGTAAGAAGGCTAAAACATATTTAAAACGGGACCACCTCAGAGATGAAATCTTTCCCCTCCTGTTACCTCTCAACCTGCTCCAAAACTCCAATATTCAGTTTTTCCAAGTCTCTCTCTCCCTCCCCCCTTTCCCTAGAGAACGCTGATTTTCTGTGTGAACACTTGGCCCACGGCAGAGCAGTTTCACTCCTTCATTTAGCAGTCAGAAATAATTTCAGCAGTTAATTATTTCCCCAGCTAACAGATGTGTGTGCCCGCTCTGCGGGCGCCTCTACGCACTGCCCACACAGGCGCAGACAATGAGTGTGCCATCATCGGTTCTTTTCAACGGCTTTTTTGTCTCTGGGTTGCTTTTCGGTTACGTGTTTGTTTTTAAATTACGTGGAAGTGAAGAAAGAAAAGGTTTCCATTGAAACCAACTTGCTTTGGGGAAGAGGAATGTCATTTCTCTCGGGAGGGTGCTGCCCAGACAATGAGCCGGGCCTGATGCTAGTGGCAGCTCCTTGCCATTTAGAACTCAGCCCGGAGGGGGGCGGGGTGGGGGGGGTGAGAACCCACCAGCTCCAGTGCTGGCTTGACGTGGTGTTGAAAGCACCCGAAGCTGTAGCCTCTTGACTTCTCCGAACATTTCCCTTGGAGATTCTGAAACTCCCTACCTTTCTCAGTCCATTATATACTCTTCTCTTTTTATAGCTCCCGATTTCATTGAGAGGAGTCCTCCCTGGCTCAAAGCTGTCCTTCCTTTAATACTGAGTACCTTTTAAAAAAATATACAACTAAATATATATTTTATTGCCCAAAGGAACACAGAAGTCTTAGGGTAATGGCTACACATACTTTACTGACTCACCAAATAAGGGAAAAAAGATATTTTTACCTTTTACTATGCTAGATTATTAGACCATGTCCCTCCAATTGGCTATAGTTCCCATTACAGTCCTCCTTGTCCCACGTTTTCCAAGAATCACACAGGTCCACACACTCAGGCAATGAAGGCTACCCTGTGAAGCCAGAGGCAGATTAAATTCTGTCCTTCCTTGTGGATAACCATTAGTCCGACTGTCCTCATGTCACCTTCTCTTATGGTGTCCCTCTTGAGAGGCAATTAGCTTAAAAAGTAAAACCAACTATGTTAAACTGATTTGGTGGCTGGGCCTGTAGTTCCTATACTACTCGGTCTTTTGGGTCCCATGCTGAATCTACAATAGCTTACTTTATGTTTTCTCAGTCCCTATATGTTTTAGCCATCACTTCCTATTGAGTTTGTTTTTCTTTGAGGATTAGCCTAGCAGCAGTCTCTTGGCTAGTAAATACATGTCTTGTTAGTTGGGAGTGACTGGATCCCTGGAAACATCTTATTCATAGGAGTTGGAAGTGACATTGTCCTCTATTCAACATAGACTGTAGCTTAATGCAAACCCCAGAGAGTTTCTATCATCTAGTACTGTAGTTATTATGGCAACAATAATAACAATCTCTTGTGCTTGTTCGGTGTCACTGTCGCCAACTACCACAGAAATAATTTCTGTGTGGAACCAAATTCAACCTTGGGTAATCTCTAATAAAAATTCAAACTTCTAATGTTTTAAGTCCATACAAAGTATTTGGTAATAATCAAACGGCAAGGCTTTTCTGCTGAGAAATGAGAGCTCTAGAAATGGCTCCACCTTACATGAAGGTAGGGATGCCTTTCTATTGTTTCAGAAAAAGTCTACAGAGCAGGTGCCCCATTCAACATTCATTCCACACACTTCGTAGACATTTCTCACGTGTTAGGCCCAGAGCACACAGAGACCACTGAGGCATAGTCCATATTTCAAGGAATCACAAGTTACCTACTGCAGTTGAACTTGGGTAAGGTTTCTGCTGGTACCACCTGGAATTGGAAGGAGAAATATTTCTCCTTCAAATACTGAAACCCTTGTTTAGTGAACACATGTTGTCTGTCTGCCCAGTGGAGGGAAAATATTTGTGCTTCCAGTTGAAAACTGTGCAACTAGATTTTGAGACAACTCCTCTGGGTTATCAGATTCTGAATCTGTAGGAGTTAGGCAAATCTATGAACTGTAGGTAACTGATAGCAATGCAAAATAGTTCCTGCTGATAGCTTTGTCCTGTCTGGTAGAGGTCCAATCAACTTCCTCCCACTCTTTGGAAAAAATAATGTTGCCTCCATTTGCACATTTATTTCAATATCTCTGGTGAGTTTCTTTTTTGTATACGTTATAACATTTGTCTGGTCCCCTCATTGACTAGTGAGAAGAATAAACCTTTAACATATGTGTATTTATCTAACTGTACCAGAGCAATAATTTTCAAAAAATTATCTTGTAGCACTAGTACCTTTAATTTGAGGGATTTATCCTTTTTCGATTCCATGTGTTTGGGGGGAAAGGTGGGTTAACACAACCTTTTAGTCCACCAAGTAGGCAAATGACCCTAACTCAAAGAGAAAAATCCATTATCCCTGAGCACAGCAATTGGATTAGAAATGGGCACATGAACCAAAACGGCCACTCAGAGTTCTCCCTGGACTTTTCTTCGGAGCACTATGGGGATGACATTCTTGCTTCCTTCACAATCTTGAGTGGTAAGAAAAATGTCTATGTTTTTCTTGTGTTCTTCATCTCCCCCCACTGTGTGAAGGAGACTGTCCAGTATGGGAGACAAGGAAGCCAACTTACAAAGAGGAGAGACAAGAAAAGAAAAAAGATAATTTTGACATCATGCTTTGTGTCCTGGATTCACCCATTCCTAAAGTATTTAGTTATATGGGGGAAGGGGGAGTGAAGGGGATAGAAAAGGAGCACTCTCCTTTATTTAAACTAGTTTGCTTAGGTTGTATTACTTGGATCTACAAGCATTCTGAAAAACAAGCCTGAATTCTCTGATCTGATTAAGACAAAGAGGGAGAGAGGGAAGAGAAGGAGGGAAGAGGAGGGGGGGAGAGAGAGATTGATTTACTGTGAGGAGTAAGTGCACATGATGATATAGGCTAAATCCAAGATCTACGGTCAGCAAGCTAGAGACCCAAGAGAACTGATTGTGCAGCTCCAGTCTGAGATCAAAGGCCTCAGGACCAGGAGAGATAGTGGTACAAGTTCCAGTCCAAGTCTAAAGACAGGAAAAGATCAATATCCCGGCTTGAAGATAGTCAAGCAAAGAGAAAAAATTCTTTTTACTCATGCTGTTGTTCTATGCAGTCCTTCAGCAGATTTGGCGAGGCCCACAAACAGTGGGGAGGGCAATGTGCTTTACTCAGTCCACCAATTCAATGCTAATCTCATCCGGAAACACCCTCCCAGATACACTCAGAAATAATGTTTAACCAATATAGGGGCACCGTGTATTCCGGTAAAGTTGACACATAAATTTAACCATCATAGTGCCCCATTCACATGCTCTGTAGCACAATACTGAATCATCAACACCAACAACGAAGAAAATGAGCCAATGATGGGTATCTCTTCAAATTGATGTGTTTTAAATGTTTGTAGAGAGGAGAAGCCATGTGCTTTGTGGGGGAACAGCAGAGAAGAAAAACTATTGAGGTAGCCTGCAATTAGCTTCTCTTTTGTTGGCTGTGAATAATTCCCCTGAAGCATCAGATTTGGATTCTCAGTTCAACAAAAGAAAAACCCTAAAGATAACCATCCGCATCCTACTTAGAATGCAATTTACTGATTCATTATTGTTAGTCAGGCATGCCCCTTGGAGGCCTGCCTATCCCACTCCAAGATGCTTAGCAAAATAGCTCTTCGATCACAATCATACTCCCTCAGGTTTTAGAAACACAATTTGCTCTATGCTGTACTCTATGCTGTACGCATTCGGTGGTTTTAACATCCTGAACAGCTAGGTGCCTGTAGGGAAAATATAGACAGCCAGAGCTAGACTTTCTTTTTATGCTGTATTTTCTAATTGCCCGCCTTCTTCTCTGTATCCTGATAGACCATAAACTCCATGAGAATTACATCTCCTCTTCCACCATTAGCACATGTCATAGCCTGGCCAGGATTAGGTGTTGAGTAAGAATTTGTTGAATGAATATAAATATGTTACCTTTAGCTCTTAAGCTCCCAAAGGCAAGGATTTTATTCACCTCACCTGTTTTCCTGTAGATTTGTCAAAGCTGTGTGCGACACACAAATGTGTGTGTATAGACATATGTTATTGTTGTTGTTGTTGTTGTTGTTGTATTTCTCTTGACATTCCCACAGGAAGTATCTGGCAAACCCCCCTCCTGATTAGTAATTTCCTTATTACTTGAGTTCTATAAACTGAATTACCCACCCACAACTGGCAAAACCATTTGTTCACTCATCAGTCAGCAAATACAGTTTACCGGTTTCTGAAAAGATTTTATAATGAAGGTTTACTGGCATATAAATTATGCTTGTTGGGCTGCAGTTTCTAAAGGCATCACTTTTTTTTTTTTTGTTTCCTTTGTTCACCATTTTGACCGTATCCGCTAATGAACTGTGGCCTTACACTGATTTCCTATCACACTTCCAGTCAAACACAAATTTCTGAGTGTTTCTTTCAATGGCTTCGCCCAGCTTGGCCAGCCCTCTGTGTTTTCAGCTCCTGCTCTAACCTAGCCTCCACCTTCCAGACCAACTAAATTTATTGTCATGTGGTTCCTTCCACTGGTTCTTCCTCTCCTGGCTGTGAGCCTTTGCTCAATTCTTTCCATATCTATGGAACAAGAACCAAACCACAAGTTTCTCCTCTTTAAATCACAGCCTAAGGACTGAGTGCTCCAAGAGCTTTTTTCCCACCCATCTTCCAACCCATCAGATCACCATTGACCCTGACTTCTACCACAATGTAACCTTGAAACGACTGAACTTATAAACATGGTGTGGCTACTGTCCAACTTTTGGCTTACGTCAATACTAATGGCCTAATCTCAGTATTAATCAATGTTAAATTCAAAAAGAACCAAAAGTAATGTTCAATAGTCATTAAATCAGCACTGTAAAATTTAGCACTTTGGGGTGATGACAATTAGGTATACTTCATTGGGTTTAATGAATTTATCCCCTGCCTTGTTCCACAAGGGATTTGAGAGAGATTATAACAACACATGGCATACAATGACAATTAAATTTAATCAAATACAAAGATCAGGAAAATGTGGATGGAATACCAAGATTATGGAGAAAACTGAAATATAAATAATTGGGCCATCGAGTCCCCCCTGGTTATTAAATTTGAACTGTCCATTTAACTCTGATCTTGGCACCAAGATTACTAATCATTAAACACTATTTTTTTGACTCACTATTAAAAATTAAGCCATCTTCTTTGAATCATGTGAAAATAATCAAGTAACTAGTACTTTTTTTGGAGGTGATGCTGTGGTAGGACACAGATTACCATTTTCAAAAATATCTTGCCTGAAACATAGTCCCAAAAGACATGGCACAGAAAGGGGGTCCTGTGTTCAGTTTGGGGGACTTTGAGTAATCCTGTAGAAAATAGCTCTATTTTATTTTACTAAAACCCAGTACTTCACAAACCAATTTGAACCTCATTCCCCAAACTTTCCCCCACATAATTATCCACAGGAGTAGCTTCCAAGTGGCTCACTTGGAAGAAGTTGATATAGGACAATAACAACGAAATCAGAAATCATACACCTTAAGTTGCTTCGATTGTATTTGTGACATTTTAGTTCTTAAGCTGGGTATACAGGTACTCATCATATAATTCTATATATTTTTCGATGTGCTTGATATATTTGCAAGCTATAAAACCAAAGAACCATCTCCCTCACGGAACCGTAGTTTCCAGCAGCTTCACCAGAGCAGGGAGCGGAGTGAAAGCGGCGCTGACTTTAACGGTGGAGTGGCCTCTACTGCTCGTCTCGGTTATTATTTGGAGCAAAACAATCATCACAGTAACAATAACAGTGGCAGATACTTACTGAGTACTTACAAGGGGCCAAGCATTCTTTTCAGGGCTCTACTCCTATTAATTCATTTAATCTTTATAACACCCTCTACTTCGGGACTATTATTATTTACATTCTAATGTAACTTGCTGCAGGGAGCAGACAGAACTGGGGTGCCAGTCACAGCAATCTGACTCCCGAATCTACATATCTTACATGTGCCCTGTTCTGCATAAACCATATTTTATAGAGGGTGGCCCCAAAACACCTCCCGATTTGGAGATATTTGAGTGAAGGCCTGAGGAAGTAAGGGAGAGAGGTGTGCAGGGACCTGGAGGAACAGCGTTCCAAGTGAGGGAACATCAAGCCAATGCCCATGAGGCAGGTGTGCTTGGCAAGTTTGAGGAACTTTGTACCATATATGACTTCATGTAATCAAAGCCCTGCTGCTCACTCCAGACTCCATTTCATGCTCATTTATCCAATATTTTTAGTTCACTCAACTGTGGAATTCTTCTCTAGAACTGCTACTTCTCCCCAACTCCCCATGCCCCTACCTTTATCAGGCTCACTTCTTTGGCTTTTGCCTTGCATTGCATCTCCCATCACATCTTCCCCACAACTGGACTGTTTCCTACACATCCCTTACCTCTGTGTTTTCCTTCCCAATAGCTACCATTATATATTTCCCATGAGCCAGGAGTATGCTAAGAACTGGGCTGGCATGTCCTGTAAATCCCATAATAATCTCAATAAAGTAGGTTTTGTTAGGGCCTCCATTTGATGGATGAGAAACCTGAGTCTTGGAAGGATACATGCAACTGGCCCACAGTTACACAGTGAGAACCCGGGTCCAGATAATGCCCACACTTTGGTCTGAGCGTGCTGCTAGATTGCCTATCTAGCAGCCGTCACACTGCTCTGTAATTGCAAGCTCACACAGCTGTCACCCACCAAGCTCCTCAAGGCAAAGATTCTGTGATGCTCCAGTGAATGCAGAATGGCTGAATAAACATGTGTTGACTAAATGAGAGGAACACAGCAGCTCTTTCCCTAAGCTGTGTGTCCCTGCCTACGGGGGCATTGAGTCTAGGTCAGAACAGTTGGGTCAGTTCTGATCCAAATCCCCTTCCTTCGGCCAAACCACACCAGATATATCTCAGATTTTGCATCTCTGCCCACTCCATCTCCCCTGCTAGGACCTCTTGACCACCCCATTCCTGTTTCTTGGGGTCCAGCAGAGACAGCATCTTCACTGTCCATCAGACCTATTCCAACCAGTCTGAACCTTGGTCAGAGTCTCACTCAGCCCATAATAGTCCCTGACACTTTCACCAACAACCCAGACATTCACCTACATGCTGTCTTCCAGAACATTCCAAAGATGACTCCCTCACTCTCCTCCTGACTCTGAGCTGTTCTCTCTTCAATCCTCTGACTTTTGTCCTTAATTTGTACCATACATATTTTTACTTCTGCTGCATCACATCATAAAAGATTCTTCAGTGGTTCTGTGTTCCAAGTTAAACAACGTGATGGGCAACAATCGATGCTTTAACAAAACCATACATGATATTTAGAAGGTTTGTTTATTAAAAAGACTTTTAAATTTTAACCAAAAAATGCTCACTTGAAGAGTTATTAAAGTTTTACTTAATAGTTACTGATGTGCAAGAAGTAGTTTAAAATATTTTGGAGTCAGGATAAACTTTACGTAATGTTTGAATTAAATTTGTATCTTTTTAAATTATATTTTATTGATTATGCTATTACAGTTGTCCCATTTCGCCCCCATCATTCCCCTCCACCCTGCATATCCCCTCCCACCCACATTCCCCACTTTAGTTCATGTCCATGTATCATAAATTCTTTAGCTTCTTTTCCCACACTATTCTTGCCCTCCCCCTGTCTATTTTCTACCCACCATCTATGCTACTTATTCTATGTATTTTTCCCCCTCTCTCCTACTCCCACTCCCCTGTTGCTAACCTTCCATGTGATCTCCATTTCTGTGTTTCTGCTCCTGTTCTACTTGTTTGCTTAGTTTGCTTTTGCTTTAGATGTGGCTGTTAATAGCTGTGAGTTTGCTGTCTTTTTACTGTCCTATTTTTTATCTTCTTTTTCTTAGATAAGTCCCTTTATCATTTCATAGAATAAGGGCTTGGTGATGATGAACTCCTTGAACTTGACCTTATCTGAGAAGCACTTTATCTGCCCTTCCATTCTAAATGACAGCTTCACTGGACAGAAAAATCTTGGATGTAGGTCCTTTACTTTCATGACTTGGAATACTTCTTTCCAGCCCCTTCTTGCCTGCAAGGTCTCTTTTGGGAAATCAGCTGACAATCTGACAGGAACTCCTTTGTAGGTGACTGTGCCCTTATCCCTTGCTGCTTCTAGAATTCTCTCCTTCATTTTGATCTTAGCTAATGTAATTATGATGTGCCTTGGTGTGTTCCTCCTTGGATCCACCTTCTTTGGGACTCTCTGAGTCTCCTGGACTTCCTGGAAGTCTATTTCCTTTGCCAGATTGGGGAAGTTCTCCTTTATTATTTGTTCAAATAAGCTTTCCACTTGTTGCTCTTCCTCTTCCCCTTCTGGTACCCCTATAATTCAGATGTTGGGATGTTTAAAGATGTCTAGGAGGTTCCTCAGCCTCTCCTCATTTTTTTGAATTCTTGTTTCTTCATTCTTTTCTGTTATTCTTTTCTTCCTTCTGGTCCACTCCATTGATATGAGTCCCAGTTTTCCTCCCATCACTATTGGTTCCCTGTGCGTTTTTTTTTTCATTCACTTATTGTAGCCTTCATTTGTTCATCTAATTTGTGACCAAAATCAACCAATTCTGTGAGCATCCTGATCACCAGTGCTTTGAACTGTGCATCTGATAGGTTAGCTACCAGTGCTTTGAACTGTGCATCTGATAGGTTGGCTACCTCTTGGTCGATTAGAAGAATTAGCTCTGGGGCTTTGATCTGTTCTCCCATTTGAGCCATTTTTGGGTTTTGTTTTTTTTTGTTTGTTTTTGGGGGGGTTTTTTTGGTCTGGACATGGCTGTTATGTAGTAAGGGGTGGAGCCTTAGGTATTCACCAGGGCGGGACAACCCAGTCGCAGAGTTGTGACACTGTATGTAGGGGGCAGGGTCAAGAGGGAACAATGGCACTTGCTCCACTCTCTCTCAGATTCCAGTCCCTTCCACTGCTTTCCCCAAGTAAATCGGGCCCTTCTGGTGCTGATTTCCATGTGGGTGGGTTTGTGTATGTTCTAGGACCCTGTGAGTCTCTCCAACAAACTCTCCTGTGAGGCTGGGATTCTATCCCAGCACTTCAGTCCCCACAAGTGTTTTCAATGGGTGCTTTTAGGCTTTATTTCCTGGTACTGGGGCCCTGCATTGCACAGTCTGTCTTGCTCCCCATTTTTCGCCTGGTTTATCTGCGCGCAAATGTGTGACCATGGTGACTGTGGTCAGCTGACTTGTGCACCTCGCTTGGTCTGCTCGTTGCCTCCCCGAGTTCGGTAACCGTTGCCTGTGCACCTGGGGTGTGCCAACTGCCACCTGCACACCCGGGACCACCAGCCACCGCCTTTTCCTGGTGCAACCCCTCTCCGCTGTCCGCCGACTCTGCCCCTCTTACTGATCTGGGTGAATCGTTGTCAGACTTCCGTACAATTCAATTTTCTATGTGTTCTGGTTGGGTTTTTTTGGTTCTATGTTTTTGTTGTCTTTAATCTTGGTTGTGAGAGGAGGCACAGTGTGTCCACCTATGCCTCCATCTTGGCTGGAAGTAAATTAAATTTGTATCTTTTTAATTTAAACTTTAGAACAGGTCTCACTCTGGGTCATGCTCATTTCCTTGTTTCAATTCTAAACACTGGATAGAAGTGATACCTAAGGAAGAACAAATTCTGATGTCCATTTGTGATCATCATTTCTTCAAAATAACAAATAAAGTTTTTGGAGATAGATGTCAATCATTTAATATACACACAAGATTTAAAGAAATCACACCACTGACTTGGTGGGACCCATTTCATCCACACAGATTATCTTCATTTGTAATAATGTTAGCTAACATTATTTGAGCATATCTTAAATACTAGGCTCTATAATGCCTTGGATGCCTTATTTCATTTAATCTTTCAAAACCCCTACAATCTGGTAGTATTTTTAATTCCGTTTTGTCAGATTCATTGGTCCAGAGAACAAGGACCTAGAAAGGTCATGTCATAACTGGAAGCAGGCAATCTGAGTCCAAAGCCCTGCTTTGTTTTTTTGTAAAATATAGATTCATTCATAAGTTGAGTCATCATTTGGGGAGTTAAGAAGTAAAAAATTTTGCTACATAATCTTTATAATTAATAAACAGAAAAATGAAATTAAAAAATTATAGATGCATAAAGATTTCTAAATATCCTACATTGATGTAACATGTATGTTCTATTTTTTCTTCTGAAAATTAACATTTTCCATTAATTAAAAAACAGTTTTACCTTATGGGATAAAAATATATAGTTTATATCATAGTCATTTAAAATTTATTAATTAAGGCCCTGGCTGGTGTAGCTCAGTGGATTGAGCATGGGCCTGCGAACCAAAGGATCGATTCCCAGTCAGGGCACATGCCTGGGTTGCAGGCCAGTTCCCAGCAGGGGTTGCACAAGAGGCAACCATACATTGATATTTCTCTCCCTCTCTCCTTCCCTTCCCCTCTAAAGATAAATAAATAAAATCTTTAAAAAATACATTTAAATAAATAAATAAAATTTATTAATTAGCAAGCCCCACATATTTTCTTACATTAAAATATTATATTTTAGCCCTGGCTGGCGTAGCTCAGTGGATTGAGCACGGGCTGCGAACCAAAGTGTCGCAGGTTCAATTCCCAGTCAGGGCACATGCTGGGGTTGTGAACCAGGTCCCCAGTGGGGACCACGCAGGAGGCAACCACACATTGATATTTCTCTCTCTCTTTCCCCCTCCCTTCCCCTCTCTAAAAAAATAATAAATAAAATTTAAAAAAAATATTATATTTTTAAATGTCAAAATATGAGATCTGTCCGGAAAAAGTCCAGCCATTGTTAATAAAATAAGCATGGTTTGCACATTTGTGTGGCATTGATGTAATCTGGCAGCCGAGGACAGTGGACTGGAATGCACATGCATGAACAATGACAACCTCACTGTACTAGTCAGTGGGGGCAATAGATGCCATTGAGTGAGCATGTGTACTGTGTGGCCATCGCATTCAAAATGACTGAGTAGAGCAATAAATCTTCATCAAATTTTGCATTAAGCTTGAACACTCCTCCATGGAAACTATTCAAATGATTCAGAAGGCCACAGCTACGGGCAATTGATGATTGTCAGTTTTATCACAACAATGCACCCACTCATGCATCACATCTTATGCAGAGTTTTGGGGGAAAACATCATATCATACTGGTGATTCAGCCCCCCATACAGCCCAGATTTGGCACTCTACAACTTCTGGCTTTTCCCAAAACTAAAATAACCTTTTAAAGAGAAGAGATTTCAGACCATTGATGAGATACAGGGAAATACAATGGGGCAGCTGATGGCACTTGGGAGAACTGTGTGAGGTCCCAAGGTGCCTACTTTGAAGGGGACTGAGGTGTCATTGTCCTGTGTACAATGTTTCTTGTATCTTGTATCTTCTTCAATAAATGCTGCTGTTTTCCATATTACATGGCTAGATACCTTTGAGACGGGTTTCGTACACCATCTTTAGTTCATACGGATCATCTGATCATCTAATTTAGGAAGTTTCCTTGTTGCAGAATAACAAATTGGTAAAGAAAATATTGAATTTGCCAACTTAAAAAATTTAGCCATGGTATCTGTGTCTAAAGTTCATCACTGTTTTATAAAACTTCTAGTGTATTTTCATTATTATTAAATACTAAAATTTATAAAAACCCAAACCAACAGAATTCTTATTGTGAATTATGCCATGTTTATACAAAATTTCCAGAGTTACTAAAGTTTTTTTTTTTTTTCCAAATTAAACAACATAAAAGAAAGCTGGAAGAGATTTAAAGAGATCACAAGGTTCATCCTTCAACCACTGGAAACCAAGACTTGTACTGAAGAGACATATTTTAAGGTTATGTACTAGAATAATTTCAACCATATTCCTAGATTGTGCTGTGATTCTCTGACATGAAACAAAGTGTTGTTGGTGTATCTCAAATTCTGTTGATGGCCTGGGAGTTACCACTAGGTGGCAGCACAGGAGATACTCAGCCCTAGAACTGAACTTTAATTGGCATGGCTTGGAGGGGTAAGCTGGGCAGGAGAAAGGTACAGAAGGGGTTTAAACAAGCCTCTCTTGTTGCAAATTTCAAATCGTATGGCTTCTCTGGCCACTCCTTTTATGGCTTAGAAAAGACAAGAACAAAAATTTTCTTTTAATGGTGGAAAAATGTCAGACATAAAAGCTTATTCCCTATAGCTTGTTTTTTCATATGTTATGTTTTTGTATAGTCGTAGTGAACATACAACTTCTATTCATCTAATCCATTTTCCATACTGTAGTCAGACCAATATTGTCAAAATGTAAAGGAAATCACTCATTTCTCTGCTTTAAAATTTTCAGTGGCTTCTTTTTGCTCCTTCCAAATGGCCCTGCGTGTCCATCTGGTCTTCACCTCTCCAAGGCCATGCTCCCTCGGACTGCTGCGACCCAGCACAGTGAAAAGCACTTGCTTCATATTTGTTGAATTTTTTTTAAAAATGTGTTAGTTGTGGTAAAAAATGCACAGCATAAAATTTATCAACTTAACCAGTTTTACTGTACAGGTCAGTAGTGTTAAATATATTCACATAGCTATGCAATAAACTTTCAGAACTTTTTCATATCTTACAAAACTGAAACCTTTTAAACAACTGCCTATTTCTGTCTTCCCCTAGCCCCTGGCAACTACCATTTTACTTTCTGTTTTCATGATTTTGACTACTTTATATTCCTCACATAAATAGAACTTATGTATATAAATAGTTGCTGTGTACCAAGCACTCAGCTGGATTCTTTACACATAATATAATTTCCTCATGTCAACACTGCAAGGTAGAAGTTATTACCATTTTATGGTTAAAAATATGGAGTCAGAGATTGTATTGGTTACCCAAAATCACACAGTTATCATTTGGTGTTCATTCTGCCTGACTTCAAGACCAGGAGTGATCTTTTCACG
Source organism: Anoura caudifer (assembly GCA_004027475.1). Taxonomy (NCBI): domain Eukaryota; kingdom Metazoa; phylum Chordata; class Mammalia; order Chiroptera; family Phyllostomidae; genus Anoura; species Anoura caudifer. The sequence goes on from PVKU01000867.1 coordinate 310,316, forward strand.
ACACCACATTGTTGCTTGTCCATGTGTGAAAATATACCACTTTCGCCTTTCCGTCATACCATCTTTAAGAATGACAACATTTGCTAATTTGATAGAGGGAGGGAAAGTAATGATTAAAGTATACATCTTTGGTTACATGCCTGAATGAGTATTTTTCCACATCTAGTTTACACTACCCTGTGCTATTTCCCTCCCCAAGTAGATGTTCCCTATGCAAATAGATAGCATGTAGCCTTTTCAATCAAAGGAAAAGTTCAGACACAACTTCTATCATGCCTCGAATTGTGGGCCTGTGTCTTTTATGAGTTACCTATTTTTATTCTTAGCCCTATATTTATTTTTATATCTTATCAAACTATTTAAGTTTCTCTACAATATATTTACCTTTTAAGTTGTATTTTTTGCAATATGTTTTTGTCAATCCACTTTTCATTTTATTAGTGTTTTTTCTATTTATATCATATAGTTTTTAATTTTACATATTTATTTTTAATGTGGTCATTTTTATGTTGATCCTTTAATTTGTGGTTTCTTCTCTTGTTCCTAAGTACAAAACTTTTCTACCTTCATATACAAATACTTGATAAATATTTATTTCTCTTTTTGTTCTGTTTTTTTCTGATTCAATTTTAATATTTATATCTTTAAACCATCTGAAATGTAGTTTGAAGCACAGTATAGATATAAATGTATTAACTTTTCAAAATTGTAAAGTAGATTGACCCAATGCCATTTACTGAATATTTTCCTTCCTCACTGTTCTGTGATGCCTCAATTACCTGTACATTAAAACCATTTTTATGAAATAATTTTTAATAACACGTTTACTGAGATATAATTCATACCAAAGAGTGCAATTCAGTGGTTGCCTTATGTTCACAGAGCTGTGCAACCGCCACCAGAACCTAATTCCAGAGCATTTCCATCACCCCAAAGAGAGGCCACCCCTGCTGCCGTCACTTCAGCCCGCCCCTCCCCCCAACCCCTGGCAGCCACTGAGCTTTCTATCCTGTAAATTTGGCTACTCTGGATATTTCATATAAACAGAATTATACAATATGTGGCCTTCTATAACTAATTTAGTTTCAAGGTTCATCCATAGTTGTCACATATATATTAATACTCATTACATTTTATGGCTGAATAGTAATCCACTCTATAGATATGCCACGTTTCGTTTACCCACTCATTCGCTGATAGACATTTGGGTTGTTCCCACCTTTTGACGCTTATGAATAATGTAGCTATGAGCATTTGTGCACAAGTTTTTGTGTAGGCATTTTTGTGCCCGTGGGTGTATACTTAGGAGTGGAATATCTGGGTTATATGGTAACTCTGTGTTTAACTTTTCAAGAAACCACCCATCTACCCCAATATATACCAAAGCAAGTGCACCATTTCATATTCCTACCAGTAATGTATGTGAGTTCCAATGTCTCCACATATTACATATCAACACTTATTATTGCTTATTTCTTTTATTAGTATTTCATTATGGTTTTGATTTGTATTTCCATAATAATTAATAACATTTAACATCTTTTCATGTGCACATTGGCCATTTATATACCTTCTTTGGAGAAATGACTATATAAATCCTCTACTAATTTTTTAATGTGTTACCTATTTTTATTTAAGTCATAAAATTTATTTACATATTCTGGATACAAGTCCGTATCAAATATGTGATTTGCCGATATTTTCTCCCAATCTATGAGTTTTCTATTCACCTTCTTCATGATGTCTTTTGAAACACAAAAGTTTTTGTTTCCTACAAAGCCCGATTTATCTATTTTTTTTTTCCTTCTGGTTGCTTGTGCTTCTCGTGTCATTTCTAAAAACAAAACTATTTCCTAATTCTTAGAGTCAACAACTATGCTTATGCTGGTTTTTTTTTTTTTTTTTTAAAAGTTCTGTATTGTAGTGCTTACATTTAGGTGTAGGTTCCATTTTGAGTTCATTTATGAGGTACATGTCCAATTTCTTTTGTCTGCATGTTGATAACCAATGTCCCAGCACCACTGGCTAAGAAGATAATTCTTTCCCTATTGAAATGTCTTTGACTAACTTCTGGGCTATTTCTTTGTTGCAACAATAACCATGTTCTTGAAGGTCCACAATGTCTTAACTATGTTTGCTTAAAATCTGTATTAACACCTGGAAGGGCTAGTCTTCCTTATTAAGCACCTTCATTACCTCCCACCACCTCCTCCCCACACACACTCAGAATATTCCTTTTAATTCTCACCAAATTATTATTCTAGATTAGCATTTTACAAACTTGCTTTTCCAGAGATCAAATTCAATGTTTATGATCCATTGCTTGCCTTTTTACTTAAAGAATATTTTCTTCCTTCTTGAACTGCTATTGTTAATGTTTCATCTATTTTTCTCAATCAGTTGTTCTCCTTGAGTAGAACAGTATTACCTCCATTTAAAAAAACAAAAACTTAAAAACAGACATATAGTACAAGGAAGTTAAATTTTGTGACTTGACCTAGTTCACCCACCCAAATAAACAGGGGTGAAGACAATTTAATATCTCAATTTCTATGAAGTTCATTTCTGAGTATCTTTCCATTTAAATCTTAATGCTTTCAATCTAGCAATCTGGATATTTTAAGAAAAATTGAAACTTGTGTCAATCACTTTAACCATATTTTTTCTCTATATTAGTTTATTTTGTACATCACCTCATAGATTTACAATTTGATACTCTCTGCCTTCTCAACTTAGAAAACTCCACTAGCCGTTGGCTGGTTCCAATCGTTGTTTTAGTTTTAACTTGGAAGAAATGTTCCCAAGGAATGAACAGTATAATAACCCAAAGTGGTGGGTAGAGATACGTTGTTTAGGAAAAGCAATATTTTTATTGCTCTTCTAATTCACCCTACAATTAGTAAAGCTCAACAAAATCTTTAGGGGTGTGAAAGCATACCAAAAAGAGAATGATAAAACATTGTAGGGGGCATGTATTCACCCCTTTCTGAAAACGTAAAAGTGAATACACTATTTTATAGAATAATGGTGCATCTTTTTCCAACTCTAGGTCTACATAACACAAAAGAGGTATTATGTATATTTATGTCATTTGCCAATGACTGGGTAATGCAATCTGTTACCTTTCAAACATACAGCTCTTTCTGCTACTCCCACCCCCCAAAACTGCCTATACAGACAGTCTAGACCAGCATTTCATAAGAGTAACAAAATAAGAGACACATATAGAAATTTTTTCTTATTTTATGATACTCACATTTTAAAACAGTAAACAACCCTGACTGGTATGGAATGGTGGGTTGGGTATCGTCCCATAAGCCAAACAGTTGCCAGTTTGATTCCTGGTCAAGGCACATGCCTGGGTTGCTCCTGGGTTGCAGGCCAGGTCTCCAGTAGGGGGCGCACAAGAGGCAAACACACATTGATGTTTCTCTCCCTTTCTCCCTCCCTTTCCCTCTCTTGAAAAGTAAATAATTAAAATATTTTAAAAATAAATAAAACAGTAAACAGAAACAGACAAAATTTATTTTAGTATATTATTTAATCCAATATATCTATAGTATTAGTCCAACGCATAATCATTATAAAAATTATTAGATACTTTTATTTTTTTATTCTAAATCTTTGAAATCTAGTGTGCAGCTCACACTTACAACTCATCTCAATTTGAACGAGACATGTATCCAGTGCTCAACAGCCACAGGGGCTGTGGCTTCTGTACTGGAGGCCTCACTAAGTCTAGATAGAAGGCCCCTGGAACCCTCCAAGCCAGACAGCATGGGAGGGAGAGCAGAAAAGATGAAACCTTGGGAAAGAAAGAAAAATAGAGGGAGAGAAGGAGGAGTGAGAAAATAAGAACAAGATAAAGGAAAGGAGAGGTAAGAGGTGAACATCTTCTTAACAGATGCAGTGTGCCAGCTGTGTGTTTAATGGGAAGTCCTGTAAGCTACTTGGCAACAGTCTTCAGCATCTTCTGTGTGGACAAGAAAGTCCCATTTGAAGTGAACTATTATTATTGCTGATGATTCAGTCCATTAGAAAAATACTTTAACACTCTGTCATGGGGAGACGTTGTACCGGTTCGCACACTTGTAGCGTGAATCCTCAGCTGCCTCTGCTGTGGAGAGCAAACCACCGAGAAGGCTGCATTTGAGAGAAAGTGTTTCTCAGGCTTCTTTTCCCCCTTTCCAAAACACCAAGACACACCGCCAGAATCCCCTCAGAGGAGTTCTAGGCTAATAAAATTTGCAATGGGGTGAGACCAAAGAAGGGAAATGAAAAAGAAGAAAGAAAGGAGAAATCTATTTGTGATTTTAGGGAGTAAGGGGGTCACCACCCTGAATTTGTAGATAAGAAGCAGATGAAAACAGGGCATGCATCAGTATATTGGATTTTCATATAGGCTACTCATGTTAAGCATTGTATGATGGTGCAACTTTTCCCCATGTTTGAGCAGGGACAGGGTCAGGTTTCTGCTTTAGATTTGGGTCTATGGAATTTTATCCATACCTGGGAGTGGGCAGAGATGATCTTCAATAGCAAGGCACAGAGTACATGCTCTGGAAATGTTCTCTGTATAAGTGAAGATGGCCCAGAGAGCAAGAGAAAATCCATAGCATCAACACCAAGGCGGAAAGCAAGACAAAAATCTAACACAGAGGTTGGGTTAACAAAAGCGAAGAGGCAGGCAAGAAGGAGCAAGCTCGTGCAATGGGCCCCGGAGGTGACTGAATACTTGCTGAGAAAACTCTGACTGAGCCTGTGAGGGCAAAGAGCTCATAAAGGGTATAATACCAGGTCTCAACTCCAGTTTAGTGGGTAATATGTACATTACTGGCAAAATATTAAGTACTTGTATTTTATAAATAGATTTTATATATTCACCAAAAAAAAGTAGTAATCCCAATACATCTGCCAGACATATACTTTAAATGACCCACATGAGTTGCAGTGAAGTAAGCAGACCAAAATTTTCCATTCTAATTTAATTCAGGCCTTGCATCTGGGTTAGGTCTATACGCAGGATTAGCGCATTATAAACCCATATTGTTTTTCTTGTTCCCTCCGCTGGTGCCATGCTCTTTTTGCACCCCCACCCAGCTTTGAAACGTGAAGGCCCTTCCCTCCTCGGACCACCCAATCCCAACAGAACAAGTTGAAGTACTCCAACCCAACAGAACCACTGCTTAAAAATATACTCAAGACACTTCATAAGTACTGAGAATTTTCCTTTGGGATACTTTATTGCTTTCTTTCAGAGTCATTTACATTTGCTCTTTTCACTTTTGCAAACTCACCTCTTTGTTTTTTACTTTATTTAAACAAGCTCAAAATTTTGTTTATGTAAGTCTTCAGGGGGCAACAAGGAGCCCTGTCACCATGGGTCCCACAGACCAGTGATGGGCTGGCCATTGTCTTACAATGCCGTTCTTGGCGAGCGCAAAGCCCTTAGAAACCAGCCCTCTGATAAAATGCTAGCTCTCTGCCATGCCTGAAATCTGCCCTGAGTGTGCCCAAGAAATGTTGTCATCATTGAAACCTGTACTGGGCTTGGTAGAGACCATGAAGAGAAAAGAGAAGTCTCCTTTCAAGCCATCAGGAAAACAACACATTCCCAAACATACAAGAGTAAGAAAAAAATATTAATGTTCTGTGTGTTTTTAGGTTGTTGTTTTTAATTAAATGTGACCATTTGGTTTCTTTAACTACCTGATGGGGCCGAAGGACTGGAGGTGGCAAGTGGGGTGAAAGGAAAGAAAAGAAGAAGAGACATGCAGTGCCAGGCAGGAGCCTGGAGAGAAAATTGAAGGCAAGGCAGAATGGCTGAGTGATTGAGTCATGAAACTAAGTCATAATTTTGAATCCTGGCTTCGACAACCTCCAGCTAAGTGATTTGGACGAGCTACTCCATTTTTTAAGCTTGTCCCCTCAATTGTAAAATGGGAATAATAGTCAAATCTACCTCATTGGGATTGTTGGGCCGCTACCATATTTTTCGGGCTATAAGAGGCACTCCCGCCACCCCTGCCAAATTTGGGAGGAATAATGGTTGTTAATGCTGCTGTTGAGTTCTGTTTACATTTACATTGATGAACAATTATGTTATTTATGTTATTAAATATTTTACCACATTTTTTTGCTTCAAAAATATTTTTCCTATTTTCCTCCTCTAAAATGTAGGTACATCTTATGGTCCAAAAAAATATGGTAATTAAAATACTGCATGTAAAGCCATTAACAAATGCCTGGCACATAGTGGATATCACTAAGTGGGACGAATTATTATTGCAATTAGTAGCAGTAATGCAGATTGAACAGAATGGAACAGAATCAATGCTATACTTCATTTCATTCATTCCATTCCTACGACTTTACGTGCTGATCTTCTCTCTTTGGCATCAGGGAGACATGTATGTGATCATAGAAATTGGATGGATAGAAAGGTGCTTTTGGAGAGTAAACCTATGAGTCATACAACAAGTACCATGGGGCCACATAACTTGCAGAAATAGAACGTGGCCAAAGAAAAGCATGATTATAAGGACATTTCATTGAGCAATCACTCATCTAAGACCCTTAACTGTCATTCTCCTTCCTATAAATAGAAGTACAATAAATTGCAGACCTTTCTTCCATCTGACAAATCTCCACACCTCACACTGTCACTTCTCCCATCCTCTCTCTCATCGCTTTCAACAGCTGGGACCAGGGTGACTGTTCTAGGGGTAGATACATTTCCACTGACCCCAACCTTGGTGACCTCCATCTTGTGGCAAACTATCTAAACAAAACTGGAACAGGAAAAGATGGGGGATAGAAAGGCCAAAAGAAAATCTTAATCTTTTTCTAAAAACCCTGCAATTACTTTCAAACAAGATCAGATTCTGGGTACATGTTATTCAGATACTACAATTGTAGCAGTGACTTTTTCATCTTTGAGAGAAGAAGATAACATATTGTCCCAACCAAAAAACAGTAGACAGCACCCCACCCAGTGAGTCTCGGGGCAATGAATCTATCCGTGTGTCAATGTTCTGTCCAAACTGACTAAAGCCGTTAATAGCTTCATCTGGGATGCCTGCAAATGATCCTGCTCTTCTTTTTAAGGTGTTCTTTTTCTCGCAGCCCTAGTTGTATGTTGGAAAACCTAAAGGAATAGAGAGATAAGCTGGATTCAGCCAACCATCTGGGAGGTGGCATGCCACCCTTTCATAGATGCTGCTCAACTGAACTTGTAATTCACACATCTGCATATATATACATACATGTAGTGTATGATCCACATGTGCAAGTAACATAACTATCTTTACAGAATAAAGTAAAATATGTTTTGTATATTATATACTGAATGGTGTATGTATATATTTTTCATATATTATATACTTAAAATATATATATAAACTTATATACTTAAATATATTTAGAATATACCTAGAATATTCTACTTCATAAGAACATAAGCTTCATGAAACAGGAGTCTGTCCATTTTTTTCATAGAAGGTACTTAATAAATCCTGTTGAATGAAAAAATGGATATATAATAAAGTGTCTCATTTGATCCTCCAGCCAACTGTATCTATGACTTAGGACTGAAAAGTAATCTTGCTGTCAGCATGTCGTAGATGAAGGATTCTGAGTAGCTTGGCAAGTCCCCCAGCGCAGGAGCAGCTGTGTAGGATGGAAGCCCGAGTTGAATGATTTCTCATCCCATGCTTTACAGTGAATAGATCTAACTCCTACTAATGCGAGAAAACAAACATTGCTTGCTTTCTTCACCAAGTAATGGCCCTGGGCTAAATTAATTTCACCATCTCTTCCTTGTTGTCCTGGATAAGGTTTATCTGGAGCCTGGGGATTCCAGAGAGAATTCCCATCTAGTTCTTTACGCCATTTTCATTCTTCTCCACCTGAGCCACTTGGAGCCCTTAGGATCCCCTCACTTTTCCCTTCATCCTTCCACTCTCTCTCTTTGTCCCTCCTTCCTTGCTTTTGTTTTTCTATCTTCCCTTTTCCTCCACTGACTCAAGCAATTACTGACTAGAAGTAAGAACCACACTCTCTCGGTGGGAAAGGACCATTTGGGATCCACTCTCCTACTTCAAGTCCTTTAGGTATCTTCCTAATAAGCAACAATGAAAAGAAATTAAAAGTAAAAGCTCCATTTATAGGAAAAGAGGGAAATTTTAGCTAACACATCAGTTCTCTACACACACAAGCAAGCCACCCCCAACAAACATACAACCTCCTGAACCTTGATCTTGGAGAGATAGGGTTTTTTGTTGGGTTTTTTTTTTTTTTTTGAGTGCATCATTAGGCTCCTCTTTCTTCTTTCCACCAAACATGAGGAATGAACGCTAAATAATGTGTTCAGTCAAGGTCTTCTTTATTAACTGCTGGATAATTTTTTTTTTAAAAGTCTGTAGGTATATCCACATATCCACTCAAGAGATAAAAAGATAATGAACAGGAATTGAGATTTTTCTGAAAATATTCTTTAGGGCAGTAGAATCAATGTCTCTGAAAATCATGGTGTCCTCAGGTATGAATACCCACTTAGTATTTAGCAGGCTCAGTTCCTTGCTTCCAGACCCTCCCGGCCAAATTTATTGCCCACACCGAAGAAAGGATTTTTTTCCCCCATGAAACTTGTTTTGGCTTGAAGCAAAGTTCAAATAATATTTACCAAGATTATTAAAAAGCTCTAAAACTTTTTTCTTCTTCGGCATTCAGGGATGGAATGTCAGAAAGTGTTGACATTAATTTTTAAATTAATATTTTTGGGAAAATTTTCTTTAATAAAAGATCAAATGAGTACCACAATGCTGGAAAGTGACTGCTGTTGATTGGGAACAATGCTTGTCAACAGCCAAGCTCAGAACTGAATGCAAGCTCTCCGGTGTGTTTGCACACTGGAAATACAAATTACCTTCTTAAAAAGAAATGTTTGAATTTTCATTCTAGCTCATCCTTGTTTGCAAAACTAAAGCGCTGACCTCAAAAACATTTTTGCTGCTAGCAGGGGAAAGAGCATTTCTTAACCGAACCATAGAGTCTACACAAATTCTCTATTCCCATACACTAAAGAACTCGGTAACTGCCTACTGGGTAATTCAAAAAAGCTATTAAAAAGAAGTTGCTTGCACTTCCCAGTCTTCCTTTGTTTCAACATGCAGCTAAGGCAGATGGCAATAAAGCAGAGAATGAGCAATAAAGAGTTAAAGATTTTAATCATTGATTTTATAGAATGTTAGTGATAACAGATGGTTGTGGAGGGGTTTTTAATGTCTTTAAATAAAAAGTTGGCTCCTTTAAAAAAAAGAGAGAATGAGCTTCATTCAAACAGACCTGGTTTACAGTCGAAGCTGCCCCACTCAGCTGTGCGGCCTAGAGCATGGGGCGCAGTCAGCGACGGTGCAATGACTGTGTGTGGTGTCAGATGAGTGCTGCTCTGATTATCAGGGTGCTCATGTCCCAAGTCACAGAAATGTCTACTCACTGCGTTGTGGCCTGAAACTAATGCAATACTGTATGTCAACTGCAATAGAAGAATTAAAAATAATAATAATTAACTTTTATTGGCCTCAGTTTCCTCACCTGAAAATTCAATGTAGTAAGAATATCTTCTTAGAGTAAATGTATTAGCTCTTCCAATGCCCATGTTTCTTGGGGTTGTTTTTTTTTTTTTTTTACGTTATTCTTCTCCATGAAAATTATCTTCTAAAATTCTGTTATGGTATTTACTTACTTAGTTTGGTTCATTTTCTAAACATGCCTCCCCATTAAAATATAAGTCCCAGCTTATATTTAACCACTCACAGTTATATCCTATCCAACACATGATACTCAATAACTATTTATTGAATGTTGAAAAAATAAAAATAAAGTTCCCAGCATAGGACTGGGAACCTACTCCTGTCCTTGTGTGAGGCATAAAGAGAAATCAGATGGAGACTTCCCAAAAGTTCTTGTTTGTCTTCCACACCCCTCACTCTCCTGCTTTTTTGCCACGGTGCCCCTGGGGGAGACCACTGCTTTCCTTAGCAGTCCTCTCCCACGTCTATAGACATGATCTAGAAGATTCTGGATCAGAATCCTGGGAACAGGCTGAACCAACCTGGCAGCCTGAGGAACCACGTGGCCTTATCTTACCTGAGTTTCCCTCCCTTTACTTTTTTAGTGTGGTTGTTTTTTTAATAAAGAGCAACATTCTCAATTTCTTAAGACAAAGTAGGAGTTTTCTTTGCCATTCTTAAAACTTGGTCCTGTGTCCAGGTCTGGAGATACAGGATCTGATTGATTTGACGCAATTGCCCCAACCCCACGAGACAGGGGCACTGACTCCCTAAATGACCAGGACCACGAAGGAGTCTGGCCAGCTCCCATTTTTACTGGAACACAGCTGAGGTGACTGAGCACGGGAGCAAAGCAGACCATCAGAGGAGATACAGATCTCAAAGTAGTCATTAGTTTCAACGCCGTAGTCAAAATCTGTTCTCCACTGCTAAGATTAACCAGGTTTTTTAATTAAAAAGACTCAAACTTCATCTTATGGTGGACAAAACCCAGAGTCTGCACTTCCTTCTCTCCTTTCAAGATGAAAAGATCATATGCTTTGGGGGCAGTCAGATATGGGCTGGCATCCTGACTCCACATATGGGCATCTGTTCAACCTTGAGAAAATTGCCATTTTCTCATGTAAAATCAGACAGTGCTACCTATCTGCTAGGATTACTACAATGACTCAATGCTTATAATGCATCTAGTACAATTTCTAATACATATTAAGCATTCCATACATGTTCATTTGTTTCTCTTTTTCTTACCAACCCTGGCCTTAGAGATCTATCTTATGGATTTTGTGGGCCTAAGTAATTCACATAACTTCCCTAGGTCTCAGAGTCCTCCATTCTACAATGGGGATAATTCTTACCTCATAGGCGATAGCAAATGAGAAGGCACTGCTCTGCCAGCTACGACGTCTGGCATTTCACACGTGCCCAGTCCATCGCTGCTGTTACTATAATCTACCATGACGGAGCATCTGCTTTGTGTCACAACCACAGGACTTTTCTTCTAGACCCTTGAATACATTGCCTTCTTCATTCAATCTTCAAAGCAACCCTCACTGTGAAGTAGGCATTCTTATATCAGAAATGAGGAAACTAAGACTCAAAAAGTTGAGTGACTTGGTCAGAATTATACAGATAGTGAGCGTCATGGCTGGTATTCAAACTTGTGTCTTCTTGACTTCAAAGTCTGTATTTTTCCCCTGATTATGGTATAGTAGTTCCCAAATTATTATTATTAATATTAACATAATTATCACCATCAGTTTCATCTACTCTCTTTATCCATCCTTTGCTAGATCAGACCTACTCTACCTAACACATCTGTCCCCAGTGTCCAACCATGTCACCAAATTAATCTGTACCCTGATGGCTCAATGGGACTAGAACACCAAGTTCTAGTGTGTTTAGGGCTGGACGGCGGGGTCTAGGCTATATCGTGATGTTTGCTCCTTGGGTTTTTATCTTCATTGTGAATGTCCTAACTGGATAGCTATGGAATATATAATAGCAGAAGAGCATATACAATCCTATCAGTCATTTTCTAAATGCCTGCAGAATGATTACAAATTCAAATATCAGCAAAAAAGTACAGCAGGTAAGAGTAACATAAAGTTATAGCAACTCCACCCAGAGAGCAAAGTGTCAGGGAAAGGGAGAGGGAGAGGGAGTTCAAGGACAGAGTACAAACATCCAGGGTTGGCCAGGAGAGTAGAGTTAGTGCTGGTAGGGAGCAACGCAGGCCTGGCATACAGCAGGTACTCAATAAATATTCTTTGGGTAAGTGAAGGAAGAAACCATGTTCATGACATTAACTGATGAGCAGTAATTCTTAAAATCACAACTACAGAACTGAGGCCCTTCTTGCGTCCAGTCCTAAACTCCCCCCATCCTAACATTACCAACCTCTCCCTTGGAGATGGCCATATGACCCCTATGGCCATGACCCTGCCCCTGAAGGGACCTCAGAGATCATGCACCCTGATTTTTGGCTTCCTGGTCTGTCTGTCCCAGGGTTTGTAGGTCAAAAATGGGGTTCAAAGTGACAAGGATAACATGAGAAACAAAAATGGGCCCCCCTCAATTAGAAGATGGATTACTTAAAATGAAAGTCCTAAAAATTCCTAACAGGTCTTTACAACACAGATAGCTTTCCTCCTTCGATGCCACCCAAGACCTAGAAAGAGGGAACAAGCAAGGTTGCCTTCTCAGACAGAGGGGCCGAATGCCAAGACCGTGCCTGGGCTGCAGCTCCATGCTGGCCATTGAGCCCCGCCAGCCTCCTCACCCTGCTCCCACCCACAGGCCTGGGTGCATTGTTCCAGACGCTGCATTTTGCTTTGGCGAAAGGCACACAGGAGGCTTCTTGGCAGAGGCAGCTGCCTTGGTTTCAGGACACCCCTGCTGTCGGTTCCCGCTGTCTCGTTCCTGACTCTCCCTTGCCCCCCACTTAGCCTTCACCTCATGGACCTGGTGTTTCCTGGCTCCTGTCTGACCCCTGGCACCAGGTTCTACCATGTTTGCCAGACTCGGGCACTCCCAAACTCGGCCACCCCCAAACTCGGCCACCCACCTTGTCTGGCCCTGCACTTTCCTCCCAGGCCTCCCCTGGCACTTCTGGCTCCACCCGCCCAGCCTCAGAGACCTCGCATATGCCCCATAGTGACTTTTTAAAGCAAGCTAGTGCAGAGAGGTCTAGCACCATGACCTTCCTTGTGATACCTAGGTTAGGATTCATTTAAAGGTGATGCTAACAGTTTTCTTTCTGAGGAAAAAAAAAAAAGGAGAATTTAGGAGGAATATTATGGGAAGCAGACCCCCAGACTTTGAGCTCTTTGTAGGAAAGGCCTCCCATCATCCCGCTACTTCCTCCCTCTTAAAAGAACTCACATTTCAGAGCAACCAGGCATAAACATTTAGGTCTAAATCCATTAGCACCATCTTTCAGACCTCCCAATCTCCTTACCACACTCTCCACATCAACCACCAATAATTGTAACATTGTCAATAATTCTCCCACTCTCTTGTTAGTCATTAATTCCTTTATTTATTTCACACACATTCTCTGTCCTAAAATATGCAATTTATAGGATAAAATCATTTATAAAAAACATTTCATTGATCAGTAACACAAATGTTATGGAGCCTGTGCCTGACTGAGCTTGAGGGATCCTGATGTTCAGACACAGGGACACTCCCAGGGAAGGACACAGGCATTGCACCTAACAAGGTGAAAAGTGCATGGTGAGTCTGTTTTGACAAAAGAGACACAGCTTAGCCATCTCAGTGCTGCCTGAACTTTTCAATGACCTGGCACGCCTAAAAAGTGACGACACTGTGGGGGCCATGGAAGTAAGTGGCCAAGGCTGCTTGCAGCAGGACATCATTGTCCAGGTCGTCTGCTGCTCCAGATCCTGACCAGCTGCCTCAAGGGCTGAGGGTATCAACATCTCAGCACATCTGTAGCCCATTGGTGGCCCATCGAGGGTGGTGACATGCTGATTGGTAACCTCTGCCTCCCAATATCGACTGTTCATTCACTCTTTCAGATATTTTTGAGTTCCAACAAATATTTTGAGTGATTTTGCTAGTGGCTATTCAGGAACTCAGGGTACACCAGTGAACAAAAAACAGAAAAACCCTTTCCTCCAGGAGCTTTGGTTCTAATGGAAGCAAACATAATAAACATGTATGAAGCACAGTAAATAAGTGGGTGCGATGGCTGTGAGAAACCGTACGTGCCATAGAATAAAGCAGCAGGGTGAAGGGGCTAGGAACGGGGACGGTGTAGTTTGCTGAGTTAAATAGGGCATTCAGGGCAGGCCTCACTGAGAAAGTGAGCAAAGACGTGAAGACAGCGAGGACATCAGCCAAGGGGATACCTGGGGCAAGAGCATTCCAGGCAGTGGGAACAGCTAAAGCAAAGATCCCCCTAGTGGCTTCCAGATGGATAAGGGAGGCCAGCCCAGCTGGAGATGGAAAGTGATGGGAGAGACATGGGGTCCAATAGATCTCCGTGCTATTGCGTTGTCTCCAGGGAGACAACGAAATGCCGCTGCTTCTGTGTGTGCGTGTGCGTGTGTGTGTTTGTGCTGGTTCACGTATTTCTCCCCAGTCTACAGCTTATCTTCCCAATTAGTTTATGTATCTTGGCTCTATAAAATTTTACATTTAATATAGTCAAATTCATCAAGTTTTCCATTCGGGAGTCCTTTTAAAAGAAAATGTTCCAAATAGAATGCTATATATATTTTTTTTTCAAAAGCTTTTAAAGTTTTGACTTTTCTTATTTAGATCTCCAGTAAGCCTGGAATTGAGATTCTGATATGGTAATAAGCAAAGGTCTTATGTTATTTCTTTCCACAAAGATAATCAATAGTTTCAGCATCTCTTATTGATTACTTTATATCTTCCTCCATTGATTTTTAATGCTAAACTCATCTGTCTCTAGTTTTAGATCAAAGGTATTCACCATCTTTTCCAGAAAATCACCGAAAGGCAGAATATTACTGGCCCTTGAAGGGTTGTCTTACCAGTTAAGACATTGAAAGAAACTATGAAATGAGTGACCATTTTTATACTAAAGGAGTAGGAAGAAAAGCACTAAAGCATGAAGGGCCTAAAAACTGGGACTATCCGACCAAACCAAATTCATCACTTAAAGATGCTTCATGGTTGTGTTTGCCTGACTCAATACGACAACAAAGTGGGTGCTAGCCTTTCCCAACTCTGAATGTTGATCTGTCCATTGACACCCTCGAACCCTAAGACTGACCTTCTTTGGTCACTGAGGGGCAAAGTTCCCTGCATATGGAAGGCTTCTGAAATGAGAGCAGCAGGTGGACAGATAGATACTTTACACATGAAAGCAAATGGGAAGTGAGACTGAGGCATCCTGACACCTGGGTTGAAATTCCACCCAGCCAACCATTATTTTCAACCATTTGTTCCCCCTGCCTAAACTCCTCATTTTTAAACAGAATGACATGTACCTCTAGAATTATGACTGAAAGTCAACAGTTGAATTTCCTGAAAGGTGAAAATGAACTTGCACCTTGCACATTCTTTTGCCACTCGGTCCAGTGTCCTGTCCTGAGACCCAAATCAGTGTCCAGCCCCTCCAAGCTCATGCATCTCTCGCTCCACAGAAGAGTGGGGCAGTTAAAAGGCACACGGGAGACTTGCATCCCCAACGTGGAACCAAGTGGTTGGGTCATGAAATCCGATCAGGTTTCTCTCCCTCAATTCAGAAAAGCCAAGCAGCTCCGAGCAGAAAAGTGATTACAAGAACGCAACGTTCATTTCTGCTCTAGGCCCCGTGTTTGCCTCTCCGCAGTGTCTGGGAAGGAAGCACGATGCTTACAGCATTTATATTTTCCATGCTGTGGTGGATTTGGAACCTTCACCCAGCTCAAGACAGAATAAATTTACTCCAGCACAAATCTCTTGATCATTTCTCCTTCCAATGTGGGAAAACAGCACTGAGAATGTGGAAAGTGTGGAGCACATCATAAATCCAGGGACACAGGAACTCAGAAAGCTGCATGAGGCACATAAAGGAAGCACTGTGCTTTAATATTATTTTCTGTTTAAAATCGACATGTGTGGTTTCGGACAAAGGCCTTTTAGTGTGGAGGAGAGAAGGTTCAGTGTTTCTCTTTTTGAAAAGCAGAGGAGTGTCTGGGAGAGACAGTGAAGGGATGTGCTCTGGGGTATAATGTGAAGGAAACTAAAAATAAAATGACCCGTACTTTCGAATAACTGCCCTTAGGAAATACAACCCTGTAGCTGGCTTCCCAGGATGCGAGTGTGTGTCTTCGTGTGCCAGCGATTTCTGTCTCCGTGTGTTACATTTGAATGGGAACAGGTGTTTATTGATAAAATCCCCACGTTAGGTCCACGTGGGAGGGATTCTTAACTATCACTTAAAATGTTTCTGTTCTGTTGCTCCCTCTTTCCAACATAGCAGAGACAATCAGAGCCCTGCACCCCGCACCCCCATTTCCTTTCAATATTTTGTTATACAAAGATTCAGAGGTAAATAGCAAGATGGATAAGAGCACGCACTGACCCACACTGCCTGGGTTAAATCCTTACTCTGCCATGTATGGTACCAACTATGCAGTCTCAGGTAAGTGACTTAACTTCTCTGGGCTTCAGTTTTCTCCTCTGTCAAATGGGATTGATAATAATACCTACCTTTTGGGCTGTGGTGGGGATTAAGTTACTTAATATAGGAAAATCACTTAGCCTATACCGACTCATAGGGTTATATATCATGTTAGCTATTCTTAATCAATAAATCCTCTTGGTAGCCTGAACTTGAACACTAACTCTAGTATCTTGGCTTTCTGTGTTTAAAAAGTGTGGGGCACTGTTCTCAAGAGACTTCAGAAAAATGACTCGTAAAAAATGACTGAATCCACTTGCCCTCTCATGAATCTATTCATTTTTCAACTCCGGCAGCCACTTGTGGGTTTTGCCCGGGCAGAACCCAGCACCTCCTCTTTTGATCACCCCTCCATGACCTTTCCTTGAAGAACGCCTCTCTGCTTCTGAGCACTCACAGCTTTGGGTTCCACTGAGGGGCCCAAACACCGCCTTCCTGCCCCTCCCCCATCTCTCACCAGTGCAAGGGTGGGCAGGTGACCCCAGCCTGGCTCCTCATACTGTCTTTCTTAGGCGTCTGTATCCTGAGCAGAGTGAGACAAGGATTGGGAGACACGGCCCACTGTTTCCGGGCTGCAGTGCCTCATAGAGTCTGTGCCGAAGTTCCTGCTGTCCAGACCCCCAGAGCTGCCCTTATCCTTGTCCTTTGTGTGACTCCTTCATTTTGCTTTTCCTGTGAGCTACTCTAGATCCTTTCAATAAGTTCCTTTTCCCTTATTTTGTATACGTGTCTTCCTTTTTTTTTTTTTTTCTCCCAACCAAAGACCCTCATTGACTGCTGGCACACCAAACTGTCGCTGTTGCTGCCACTGATTTTGGACTATAAACTGGAAAACAAGTTACAAGGAAATAAGTACTCCTGTTCCTTTTAGTCAGGCACAGATATTGAAAAGCAAACAGATATGAAGACAGTATGAAGGTTAAAAAAAAAAGACTCTTCTGAGAGGCGATGAACACCCCTGCGCCCTAGCAGTGGTGGGATGGCAAGAAAACTACAGCTAGGAGCCAGGCTGTGGGCAAAGTGAGCAGAAAATGGAGACAACTGTGCTTGAACAGCAATAAAAAAAAAAAAAAGAAAAGAAAAAAAGTAAGCAGAAAGTACCAAGACAGGTACTTGGTTAGAAGAATTGGGAGAAAGGTATCAGAAGGAAGCAGGAAGAGAAGGAAAGGTTGGAAGGGTGGGTCAGAAGAGGAGGGTGAAGTGTGAAAATGGGAGCAATGGACCAACTACTAAAATACGGATGATATCACTGAGCACTATCATTTACATCTCAGCGTTTCCATGAGTCCAGCAGCCCTGTATGGCTACCAAGAAGCTGAGATAGGAGGGAGGTGAGAAATGCATTTTTCACAGTGAGGAGAGGGATGAAATAAAGGAGAAAGAAAGTGGGTCCAAAACAAATCCTCTGACCTCACAGTGGCTTTGGGTAGCCTTGTAAAAGAGTGAGGCATGATGGTACCATATGATAAGAGAAAGTGGTAAAGGAAGGAACATGAAAGAGACAAAGTGGCAGAAAGAACTGAAGTAGGAGAAGAAGTATCTCAGTGGCATGAGCCCCTCCAAGACCCAGACAACGCCCGCCCACACGGCACTCCCTGGCCCATGTCTGGGCGAGGAGCCTCTTTTGGTAGAATAGAGCCTCTCACATTCACGGCCTAGAGAGAACAAACCTCCCCAGTAATGAATGACCAAGGCATTCATAATAATGGCAGTGAAATATTAGTAATGCTTAGTTTAGTGGAGATCTCTGGAGCCTTAGCATTAATATTCTTCTCATTCTACCTAGCACTGTCTAAATCTGAATGTTTCAGAAAACCCAGGGGACCTTTGGATTTTCTCCTGGCCTATCAATAGTTTCTCTCAACTTATCTTGGCATAACATCTGAGACAAGGACCCAAAGCAAGAGTTAAAAGGAAAGGAGCTGCGCAAAGAGCAAGAAATACAGTAAGATAAATTAGAGGATCCAGGACCCACATCCCATTTTTTGTGGGAAACTGGTCCAAACACAGAGGGCCAGATGAGGCCCCAGGGAGACCAAAGCTGCCAGGAATCAGATGTTCTTTGATCCTTGTAGAGGAGAGACAAGTGCCCCCTGTAGAATGGCATCAAACCTGGGTAACATCATGTATTTCCCAATTATTAATGATGCACGTGGTACCCACAAATCCACCTTTTTTGTGCCATTGAAACAGTTTTGTGGACAATGAGCTTACTTTAAGCTTTTCCCCCATATGTTTTTCAGTGTTTCATACACACACACACACACACACAGGCTTCCTGCTGAATCACAGTCATAGAGTACAGCTCGAGGTCACCTCACCAGCAGCTAGTGTGACTCACCTCTCCTCTAGCTAAGGATGAATCCAGGAACTATAGCAGAAATGAGGTACAGCACCATCAGGAACTATGCCCTATGTAAGAATTTTCATTTTCAAAAATACCATTTGGATGTTAATGCTCTATTATTTTTAACCTGGCTTTTTTTTTTTTTTTTATCATGGGTTCTTAAGCTGGATATTCAAATAAATTCATTACCAAAAACAAACAAAAAAAAAATACCTTTTGTTCATGGCACACATAAAAGCCATTTTTCCCTTGGGAAGGGAGAAATAATTACCATGTGTTGAAAGAGGGAAAACATAGCTACATTCTCCAACATGAAAGTTGGAGGGCTACAGGTTCCCTGCGTGCCTTTCGTTGGCTTTCACGTAAGTCTTTTTAGAAGGATGCGTACCTGTTCCATTCTTAAGATGCCAGTAGTACTCTTTCCCGGGAATCTGATATTCAATGACATGCTGTGTCCTAGGGCATTTCAAGCCTTCATACTGTCCCTCATTTGAACCTAAATGCATCCCTTGTTTTTCTGTTTTTACTATCAGTTCTTCAAAATCAAAACAAATTATAGATCTCATCTAATTATTAAAATTTTATATAGAAAGGACTTATATTAAGATAAGCATTAGTCCTGTTCTTAGTAATGTCATGTTTTGGCATATTAACTGATATAGTAGTTTTATAAATGATTTTTAATTGTGTCACTTTTTTTCTACTTTTTGCAATTGTGGAAAAAGTCAAAATACACGAAAGTAGAGACAATGGCGTAATGAAGCCCGTATACACATCACGCAACTTCAACAATCATCCATCTGTGTTTCATTTATACTCCCACATCCCTCCCCCAATATTATTTTGAAGTAAATTGCATGATCTGTGATACCATTTCATTAATAAATATTTCAGCCTCTATTTCTAAAAGGACTCCTTTTTAAAACATAACCAGAACACAATCATTGCACCTAAAGTAAAATAAAAAGTCATTTTCCAATTTCATCAAACCTCCGGCCAGCATTTGCAGAGGATACTGTGCTGCTCTGCCCAGCTCACCCTTCAGGATCGAAGGACTTATTCCTCCAGCTGCCAGACCTCCACTTTGTAGCCTTTTCCCTGAAGGTCACTCACCTTTCCTTGGAGCAGCCCACGGCCAGTGATGGTGAATGCAAAGTTAAAGGCTCATACCCCACACCCCAAATTGGGAGCCTCTGAGGAGTCCTCCCAGCTTGGCAGAGGACTTGCAGTGACTACATCTCTGCCTAGCTCCTCCCCCTGCTGCTTTTCCATCCCCTACAGGAGTCAATTCCAGGAGCACCCCCAGGAAATTCCCTGTGTGCTTACCTTTGTCTCAGAGTCCACTTACCAGAGAATCAAACCTGCAGTAGCATTCAAATTTCTCTTTGTCTCATAAAAGCATAAAGGATACAAATGACCAAGCAGATAAAGAGAGGAATGGGGAGGTGTTGTGCAGAGCTTCCATACCCACCCATCCTCCCTACCCAGAAGCTCCTGGAGCCTCCTTCTTTCAGAGTTTTTATTTCAGTTTTTCTATGGGCATTATTGATTGAATCATTAACCATTGGTGTATGAACTTAAGCCACCTTCCCCTCCCTGGAGGTCAAAAGGAAGGGAAGCTCAAAAAAAATTGCTTACTCTGAAAATTGCAAAAACTTCAGGAGCTCTGTGCCAGGAACTGGGGACAAAGACCAAATGTAATTTTAAAATATACCATAGCTTCCTTCCTTTCTTTATGATAACCAAATGTTCTAGGCTCATTTTTTGGGCATTGCCTACCCCAAACTTGGATTTAGATATTTCTACAAGGGGCCAACATTTCCCTTCATGGGAAATGGTATTTGAAGATGTTAATGGTGGAGTTAGACCTCAGTTTTTGAGTTCAGCTAAGGAAAAATTCAGAGCCAAGAACTCTAACACAAGAAGTTTATTTAGAAAGTCACAGAGGTGAAGAAGTGGGCCAGCTGGGCTGCGTGGACCCAGGAAACTAGTTGCAGGGCTAAAGAAGGACCCTTAGAGCTTAGAAGAAAGCAAGCAGAGGTATGCACAGTGAGGGAAGGAGAGGGGAAAGGGATGGGTGTGCTCAAGACGGACAGCATGTGTACATTCTGGGTCCCTTGTCTTAAGGGTTTTTATCTATTTTCTAAAGGCAGGAACTTTAGAAGAGGTCTCAGGGGTATACCTTAATAGAATATTCATCAGCTTTTCCAGGTATGTCCTTTCAGGGCCATGGTCTCTACTGATTGATGGGTTGGCTCTATGGTTGGGGCTCATTTGTCATTGCAGCTGGTCCTGAGGTCAACCATGGCATTGCTTCATCAGTTTTGCTGCTTTTCTGGGCCTGGAAACACAGCTGAGGCTGGGATGTCATCTCTAGTTTGACGAAAACTCTGTCTCTGTGGTCAACAGGCTTGGGGCTTTGTTCCTAAGACTATCTGATGTGAGTCAGAACCTCATTCATTGTCCTGAGGGCTTAATGCTTAAGGGAGTGGCCTGCAAGGGCTCTTACGGAAGCCGGATAAAGGCTTTTCATCAGCCCCCCTGTTCCTCCTCCAAGTGGGTCTAAACCACATGATTAGCAACATTTGAGGGCAGGAAAGGTCACCCTGCCGGGGGTAGATCCTAGCCTATAACTGGTTCCTCTGTGTCACCCACTGCTAGGCACTCAGGACTTTTCACCCTGGTGACATTCCACACCTGGATGTCGTTCCTGCTCTGCACATGCCTAACCGCCTGCACTATCTAAGCCACAGTCTGGGCACTACCGGTGCTCAGGCCTTGGAGTGGAGACCAGGGGAATCTTTTAACATAAATCTCATCTTAAGTCCAACTGATACCTCTAAGTCAAATCCAGGAGTAGAGTATTTTTATTTATCCTCTTACATCTCCCAAGCTAAGAATCCTAGAGTTTAATTTAGAATGTCACACAATTATCCATTTGCTTGGTCTCATAATACACATATAACTGTCTCAGATGAAAAATAGGATTCTTGAAAACTATTTATAAAAATGTTTTTGTTCTCCCCTCTGCTAAGGGTATACGCCCCTAGGGATATATTTGTCCAATTACTGGGTTGACACTCACTTAATAAAGTTCTTTTCTGCCAACCACTGTAAGGTTGATTTTGTTTCATTTAACCTTTACTGTCTAGGTACTGTTTTTTTAATTTAATTTTGCTTTATAATTATGTAAACTATTTTCACAGTTTTAAAGTCAAATAAACAAGGATATTCAAATAAGCCTAGTTTTTACTTTTCTGCTTCATTCATTCTCTCCTATTCCTTATAGATAAAAAATTTTTAATTACTTAATCCTCTCAATGTTTGGCTGGGTGCACGTGTGTGTGTGTGTGTGTGTGTACACCTGTCATTTTTATTACAAACTGTACTCATCCTAAGAATTTCTAAGTTACAGAATTTTTTCTTGTACCCCACCTTAGAAGGAAGAAAAGAGAAGGGGAGAAGAGAAAGGCACTGGTACTTAAAAACCCTCATCATGCACCAGGCACATTCCCAGTATATTTAATCCTCCCCATAACTCTCAGATAGAGGTATTACCATCTCTATGTTATAAATAAGGCACCGAAGTACAGAGGATGTTCACCGTCACTTGCCCAGCTCACTAGAGACAGCACTGACTTGGGAACTCAAATCTTTTCCATTCCAAAGTCATGGCCTGTCAAGGACACTCTTTCTCTTTAATGTCCATGACTTAGATTTCTCCCTTTAAGGCTAAAGAACATGCTTTAATATTTATCTCCCCGCTCCTCCATTCCAAGTGTCTTACAAGATAGTGCTGCATTTCATTTCTATCTCCATGCCATGGTTTATAGTTTCACATATTTCAAATTTTTCTATTTATAAATAAAAAACAGAGATGTAATACCAAAAAGCTTTGCAAAGCCCTGTTGGCAAGCATCAGGAGTGCCATACCCTTCAACAGAGGCTTCCAGACTCAGAATGCGGAAGAAATTATGTTGTTGGAAAATATTTTTAATTTCAATATTCCAAAGCAGTATTTTACAAGATTTCATATTTTTCCAGTTACTGATAGCACCATGATAATATGACCAATGTCATTTTAATGTAAAAAGAAAAAAGTTAAGCAAGATCCTTCCCAGGAGGAACCCTTGGCAGGAACAGGCAGGAGAGGCTGTGCGGTGGCTATGGGTGGCCCTGCCTACGAACTAGAGCTGACCTGTGCTAGAGGAACACCGCCAGAAATGCTTCCGAATCTATCAGTTCTATGCGTTTGTCTTCCCAGGAGCTTGCTAAGAGGCCTTTTTAGGTATATAAAGTTTTCCCAAAGCTGAGGGAGAGGGCCAGAGTTAAACCTCTCCCTGCTGTGTAGTAACAGAGACTGGGGGTTTTCAGAGGGCACCTCTGGGAGAGCAGATGAGACACCCGGGACCTCACAGCAGACGAGGGCTTTGGGGATGTGACCTTGTGGAGGAAGTGGGCCTGGCGGAAGTGGAGGCAATGGGGCCTGAGGCAGAGCGTCCCACCATTGCTCTGCTGTGATCCCCTCTCTGTTCCCTGATTTTCAGCAGCTTTTCTGTCTGTTCTGTAGGGAATGACAGTGCAGGGACTGGAGACAAAGCGGTATCAACCAAGGAAAGCAGTCACAGATGCAAATCCATGACCAGGGTTGAGTGTTCACGCAGGGTAGGGATTACGACCCACCCATCCCCTAAGAGATGAAAACGCACCCCCCATTCCCAACCCCCTGCCTCGGGCATCCTCAGAAACTGTAGGAAAGGCACTAGTCTTCCCACAGAACATTGTACATGATATTATAGGAAAGTAGCTCCAGCAAAGTCAGAGGGTGGGGACATTAAGATTCTAATAAAAGAAGGAGGGAGGCCTGTGAAAATTACTGTATCACGGTTTATTAAAAATTGAGGATTAGAGGTATAATTGTCTTTAAGATTATGATACCTATGATGAAAAACATTTGCTACTTTCAAGTAAAAGAGAAAGGCCAGCATTCATTTTCATAACTAGGAGCTACAACTGAATGCCTCCAGAATGCTGTTGTGAAAAGTTACCAAGTGAGCAACCAAGAGAGGTTCTGGGGTGGGGTGGGGTCGGGTGTGCTGGGGTGCGGTGGCAGAGAGAGGTGAAGTCATAGAAGAAGAAGTTCAAGGCAGTGCATTTTTTTATGCTAAGTTCAGTGGCCATGCCTCTGAGTACCAAATACTTTAAGTGAGATTAAACTTGCTGTTTATAAACAGAGTGGCTGCAAAGAGCTCAGGGTAACTGCCCCAGCTTTCACTCATATTGTCCTCCAAGGAGGCAGCTGGATATTTTTTCTTAGTGTATATTTCTGTTATAATTAAATTATATTTATTAAGTACCTACATGCATATGCCACTGTACTAGATATTTTCTAGATCCTGCAAAGAAAAGATACTTCTTTACCAACCAATGGAATTGTTATTATGTATATCTTCAATTTGCAGAAATGTCTTATCAAGATATATTGTTCTAAATAATCCCCTATGCCTTTATAAAAAGTGGGACTATTGGTATACAAACAGGTCCTTTCATAATTCTAGAGTTTTCAACACTGAAGAGAATCTCTTATCAGTCTTGGGGGAGTGGCTCTCGTGTATTTTCTATTTTCCTTCATGACAGTTAAATTCATATTGCGACATATATATCTTGAGTTCTATTTCTTCCAATGGCCAAACTTAATATTCGCCACTCTGCTTAATACCCAAACCTGCCCCTCCCTGCACCCAAACTTCTCACTCTCCCCAGGTAACTTTGCCTCCTGATTCACTAAGAAAATTGAAGTCATCAGCCATGAACAATCTCATTTACCCTGACCATCACCAAACTCATCTACAATTACATTGACATCTTCCTTAACTCTCTCTTCCTTCTCTGAGAACAGTGGGTCCTTTCTCCACTCTAAAGATAATCCTCCACCTCCCAGAGGAGGTGGGGGGAGGCAGTGAACACAGTTAAGATATGAGCTCCAGAGTCAGAATGTCTGAGTGAATCTTGACTCTGCTTCATCACATGGAACCCTGCATGGGTCTCCTAACATCTCTAAACCTGAGTTTTCTTGTCGGTAAAGTGGACATAATAATATTACAGAGGGTTGTTGTGATGATTTAATACTCTATTGTTTGCCATACAGTAAGTGCTTAATAAGCATTAGCTATTATTATTATTATCAGCCTTATCTGCTCCTGGACTGTTCTATTAGTTATCCTCCTTCTTCTCTGTATTGTCAACCTCTCTCATTTGAAATATGACCTACAATGGTGTTTTAGAAAAAACATGCGCTTTGGAATCATCATTATAGGGGTCAGTTAGCCCAGGGTTCCAAGTTCAGGTCCATCAACTCCTCACTGAGTGGCCTCTGGGCAGCATTCTCTTCCTGTTGAAAAAGGAAATCGATGTTCCCAGCTTCCATGGCTGCTGTGTATGTGGTGCCTGGCTTCAACACGAGGCTTGTTACATGAAAGCGTGACAAGTGTTAGAAAGACAATGTATCTTTTTCTTTAGTAAATGGTGGTGAGGTGATGGTGGTAGTAACAGCAATTTTGTTATTTCCTTTCTCTTCATTCTCTCCTAGAAAAAATCTTCCCTTTATCCTTGGCCTCCCTAGAGCTAACCCACCTCTCCTCCTATTCCCACCCGGGTGCATGAACAGAAGTATATTAATACCCTCTCTCTTTAACTCTCAGATCCTATTCACTCCTCTACACAAAACTACAGTGAAGCTGCTCTTGCCAAGGGGCAAGGCTCTCCGAATTTTCAATCCGCTGGACGCTTGGCAGTTCTTACTCTGCTGCATTCAGCTCCATAGATGCCTGCTTTTTACAATGGTTTCTCCCTTGGACTCTTTCCCTGTCTCTTTCCGATGCCTCTTGCTCCACCCTTCCTCTCTCTGTTGATTGTGCCCAACATTTATCTCCAGACCACTTTGCTTGCTCCGCAAACTTTCCCTGGGCAATCTTTCCAACCCCCATCATGTTATATGCTGATGGTACCCAAATGTAACACAATCTCCGCTCCGATCTCCCCCCAGAGCTCTTTCTGTCTACTAGAAACATTTCAAAACATCACCTTTTCCTCCCTAAAAAGCAAAACAAACACACACTCACAAAATCCTCCTTGGTCCTTCCTTTATATTCACTGACTTGGTGAGTGGAACTAATTGTCATCATTTTACCAACAAACATCTATTGAGTGCTACCAAGTACTTGCACTCATCTAGCCAAGAATCAAAGTCAGAAACTTCAAGCATCCCAAATCCTCTCTTTTCTCACTTCCTGGATGCAACTGCTCATCAGCTCCTGTAATATACACACACATACACCCACACAACCATGGCAACTAATCACTTTGTCTCCACCTCCTGCAGCTACTGAATTAGTTCAAATCTCATTGGATAGCAACCACCTCCTAAAGCTAAACTGTGTCCTAGTCACCAGCCTCTCCATGGTGGTCCATGTTCCATATGACCATCAGAGTTAGCCTGACAGTGCAAGTTAATCACATGACTTCCTTATAGAAAACCCCCCATGGACTCTCAGTTGCTTACCAAAATCCATAGTTTTGCTTTAAGAAGTAACTTGAAGTTGGAATCCTACAGTATTTTGTTTTTCTCCCCTACTCTAGATGACTGAGTTGCTCTTCATCGTTTTTTACAATAAGCTAACATAGTCGATATTCCACACCACTCACATTATACAACTAAGCTGCAGATCGCCTTGTCTGGTAAACTTTTACCAAGTCTTAAGGTAACCAAGTCCTTCTTCTCTTCCATTATCACAGAAATTTTTTCATATTCATGTTCCAGCATGTAACGGGATTCACGATAATTATTCATCCAGGTCTCTCATACCAGATCACAAGGTCCTTCCTTGCACTCAGGGGCCTTGTTTGCTTATCTTTGTACTTCCAGTGCTTAGCACAGGGCCTGGTATATGGTAGATGGTCAAAAACATTTGCTGAAGAAATGAACCAATGGGTTAAAAAGTAATTGCTGGTGGAGAGAACAGCATGTCCGAGGCACAGGAAAGGTACATGGTGCTTGTCTAGCAGCTCCGTCTGGCTGGCACCTAATGACACTTGAGAAAGGCTATAAGGAAAAATTTAGAAAAGCAGGTTGAGGCCAAATCATGAAAAAAACTTGTGTATCAGGCTAAGCTTGACCTTTAGCCCATAGGTGACTGAGAGCCTGTGATGGATCTGCCTCCGATTTTCAGTTTGAAATCTTTACTATACGATTTTTAAGAGTTTATAGTTTGAAATTTCTACTTTATGATTTTTATTAGTCAGATTTCGGTAGCTGAAACTAATTTAAGCAGAAAGGAATTTGTGCTGCAGTATCAGGTAGTTCACCAAATAATTGGAAGGGGTGGAAGAACAGGCTACAGAAGACCAGGAAAACCTCCCAGGTCCCAAGACCTCTGCTGTAGTAGTGAGGCTGCCACCACCTCCTCACATAGGCACCAAGTTGGGATGTCCCTGCCATGAGCTACCATGATCTGAAATGACAAGTTGTAAATTCAAGTATCACACAACTTTACCTGATTGATGGAATCTAAATTATATTTGAAACCTTAGCTGCAAGAGAATCTGAAAAATGTAATTAATAGTTTTCCCAGCCTCTCCAATACTAGAATGAGCTTTGTAATGGATGATGAGTAAAGCAATCCATAGTTTTTAAGTTCCTAAGGATCTACTTTCCTTGGGGTCCATGAGAGCCTATCACTCTCCATATTACAGATGGCATGCTAGTCATCTATTGCCACGAAGATGCCAGGTAACAAACAACCCCAAATATCTCTTCTCCTATTCACAGGTCTGCAGGTCAGCTAGGTGGCTCTAATTCAGGCTGTGTTGTACTCTGGTGCATTCCATACATCTTCACTTTGAGCCCCAGACTTAAAGGGCAATGGTACAAGGAGCATGCTCTTCCTGTAACAGATCCCAGGAATGTGAGAGGGAAAGCCAAACCTCATAAGAAAAATAAGGATCTCCCATCATAAAAGAAGCAAAATTTAGGAGATTCATTCCTGAATCCTGGAGCAATAAAACAGTGCCTCCCACATAGAAATAAGTAAAGAACTAGGAATGAAACATAAACTGCCTTCAGAATCTGACCAGCCCTCAGTCTGGAATGTGACAAATGAAGATGAGATGCAGGCTGAGTCAGAGCCAGGGACTTTTGTGAGAAGAGAAGCTAGGAGAGGATCAGAAACATGCCCTTTGGATAATGTCATGCTTCTTGTATCATCCTTGTTTACTCCCGGTTCTCTCCATTCTTGTATGTAATTGACAGGTATTGAGCACCCAGTATGTATCAGACAGTGGGCTGAATGCCTGGGAACCCAAAATAAGCAAGACAGGTGCGTCCCTGGAGTATCCCTAGAGGCTGAGACAGGCAAGCTGTGAGGCAATTATAATTGTATGGGGAAGCACCAGTTTATAGCAGGGGATACCCCACCCACACTGGAGGGATGTGTGAGAATTACCCAGAAAAGGGGAAGAGCATTCCAGCTGCCAGGGAAAGTATGTGTGAAGCCATGAGCACTGGGAGAGAAGAGAGCCTGGTGCTGAGACTCTGTTGTATGTTCCTTGTAGGTGGAGAGAGAACACAAGTGTGAAGCTTGACAGGTGAGGGCCAGCTCACAAAAGGCCTCACAAGAGTTAAGGAGTTTTTACTTTGCTCCTTAGCACGTAGAAAGGTATTGCTGAAAGGGGAGATTTTGTCTGGTGTGATGCAGAGCTCAGGTAAATGGAGTTGGGTTCTCTCTCCTCCTGGTGTCTTAGAGCCACTGTTCTCAGAGATAGCCAGAGGTGAAGTATGCCCCTTCCTCCCTCCCGTTAGGAGGTATATCAAAATTGCATGGTGGTTTTTACACACTTCATAGGAGTTTTGCCACACACGTTCTCCTCTCCTCCTCCCTCTCCTCCCCCCAGCCATCGTACAGAGCAGGCCACTTCCCCCAGGGGTGTCCGGGTGGAGGAGCAGGTGGAGGAATACTGCCATAGGGGTTCAGTGCACTATCAAGGAAGGCAGCAGTAGCAGAACTGAAGGTGTGTGTATGTGCGTGCCAACGTGTGGGTTTTCAGGCAGCAGTGGATACATGGCCCGATTTCTATTTTAGCAAATATGTCTGTTCCTTGGGACAGGAAAAGTTGGGATGCCTGTGTAGTAATTAACCCAAGTGAGAGACGGTGACAGCTGTATTAAGGTCATGGCCATAGGGATGAAAAAAGAAAAGACATTGAGTCCCAGAGTAGAGGAAAGGGAGAAGCTAAGGAAGATCCTAAGGCTTCTGGCTTGGTCTGGTGGAGCCCAGTTCCCTGCTCTCCCTGGCTTCTTTGTGATGACATTGGCCCACCTCTCTGAGCCTAAGGGTCCCCAACTCCTCCTGAAACCCTAGAGCCAAAACAGATCAGCAACTGCTGAATCACCCATTCATCCCAATATTTAACAGGGAAAATATTTTTTAAATTTTTAGAATAAGTTTGGAAGCTTGCCCACATAAATCTATCAGTAGATGGGCAATATTCACTTGTATGCCCTGGGCTAAATCACCTTATCAGTGACTGGGAAGCAATGCAGATCCCTTCAACCACACGTGTAGACAGTTAAATAACCATCTGACACCACGAAAGAGAGATCTACTGTACAAATTAGTGCCTAGGGTAGGTCAGTCAAATTATTACTGGCTCTAATTATCACTCCCATAGCTGTTAAATTCTTTACCTGCAGCAGAGTAGAACTCCAGAGGTGAGAAATTCTTTCCAGCCTTTGAAAATGCCAAGGAAAAAACCCAAAGGAGTAACTTCCAATATGAACCTTAAAAATCAAACCTACACTGTACGTGAAGACAGGGCAGGCAAAGGGAAAAGCACCAGCCAGGGAACATGGAAAATAACTTATTGGAAAGCCAAAGGTCTAATGTTGATTTTATTTAGAAATTACCTCCTACTGTGACTTGGGTGTGTAAGCTTGAGGAGTGTAGCACTCCAAAGCAGTGAATAGTAAAAACAAGGAGAAAAAGAAGAAGAGTAAAGAGAAGTGAAGGATAGCTAGCCCCTGTAGCATTTTTCACCCATCCATGCTTCATTAAGTCATGAGGAGGGAAAGCTAAGTTATCAATCAGACACAGGGAGAAGCATTGCGGGTAGAAGTGTGGAGGTGAACCGGGAGAAGAGAAGATCCTGTAGAAGGGCTCTACGCTAGAGAGAGAGAGAGCTGCTTTAATGATCACTGTTATCTTTAAAAAGTGTTTTAACTTTTCTATTACAGTTGACATTCAATGTATATTCATTTCAGGTATACAACATAGTGGTTAGACCTTTACATAACCTACGAAGTGATTACCGCAATAAGCCTAGTACCCACCTGGCACCATATATAGCTGTTACAACTGGCAATTTGTACATCTTCATTCCTTCCCCTTTTCCATCTGGCAACCATCAACATGTTCTCTGTACCTATGAGTTTGTTTACCATCAATTTTTAAAGAAAGATTAAAGCGAACTCTGTAAAGGAGGAACTTTTCCCACCTTTTCTGTGAATGACCCATCTTACCAAACATTTCTCCCTTTCCTACCCAACTCATTGTGTGAGATTCCCTTTCACATCAATGTCATAGGAGACAGCAGCAATTTAACAAAGTTAAGGAAGTATACAGGGTCAACAGATTCCCCAGCTAGCCAGAGATCATTCATTTTCACTGAACGTCACCCACAGTCCTGTAGGTGAAATCAGCGTTTGGTGTCAGAATGCGATTTCCTTATCCTTCTGCTTTAGCAGCAGAGTTCAAAAGCTAACTGGTGAATGAAATTAAACATGAAGAGAGACATTTGGAAGATGTGGAAAACCAAATCTCTGAGTTACCACACCCAGACTCCTGAAGTAAGAGGAAGAGATTTCTCAGTACGCCTCAGCCTTGGAAATGAATCACAGAAAAGAAAGAGGGGGAAAGGAGACAAGAAGAAAATAAAAGGGAAAAAACCTTGAATACACATTCACAAAGGTAGAAATGTGAGGTACAAGTGGTTACAGGAACCTAAGTCTGTATACGCCAAAGACTGAATAATTTTTTCTAACTCTGTGAATGTTCTAACAAGAGCCAAATCTTTCCCAACAGGTGACAAATGACCTTTATTTTCTTTCCTAGTGTGTATTTCCACAAGGAAATGACTTTGTACACATACATAAGATTATATGTACATATATGTATAATCTTGTGACGATTTACAACACCTGTCTAGAAACCAGATAGGGCACAGTATTGGAGAAGGTCCAAGTGGCAATGCCATGTGCTGAGGGAGCAGACTGTCCCTGGCAGCTGTGCCCGCTAGCAAAACAGATACAAACCAGCACCCCATGTTGATGATCAAAGTCATAAAGTCTGTGAAATGCAAGTCAGTAGGTGACAATTGAATATCTAGATTGATATTTAGGGTTATAACAAGGTCATTTCTTGTAATTTGCTGGTTTTAGTGGCGGGGGAGGCCCTTATAGCTACTGCTTTGCCACCTAATTAAGTTTATCATAACGATCTAAGGTATCTTCTATAATTGCTTCTCAGGACGTAACATCCAGAAACCATGCTGACTAACAAAAGTAATTTGTCTGTTCATACTTTCATATCTCATGACTAAATAGAATGGAACAATTTTTCTGATGCTGAGACACGAGATGTAACAGGGCCATGTGCAGTCCTGCTCTGGCTGCGTGGGGGTGACAGTGACAGAGAGCTGTGACACAGTAAGATGAACAAAGGAGAGCTAGGACAGTTCTCAGCATGGACTTGCAAGTCACAGAGCTTGATTCTGCCTTTTATTCACTGTTTAGAGCTGGAGAAATGACCTAATCTGTCCAAAATTCAGTTTCTTTATTTATAAAATTAAGGTAATAGCATTTACTTTATTTGGGTTTTGGAAACAATCAAATTAGAGAATATATGTGCAAGTCATAATTCCTGGACCATGCTGTTTGCTCAGTATTAGTTATTATTACTACATGAATCATCATTGCCAACATCAGACTCTGTCCAGGTTCTGTCAGAAAAAAGAAGGGCCATTTGAGGGGACAGTCCAATAAAGGGACTTTCTACAAAGGCAATAGGGCATGGTTTAGGGAAAGGGCGCAGTACCTCAGGGCTAGTAATGGCTGCACTTGTTACCCCAGAGCCCTAAGCCTGCTGCCTTCCAGGTAGGGAAGTCCGTGGGGAGGGAGCTGCCCAGCAAGAGCTGTCATTCCCCCCAAGGAGGGAGCTGGGGAATAAATGCCTCCACCTCATTCTCCCCACTCCCTCCAGTCTCCCGCTGTGGCATGTCATTGGCCAACACAAGAGGAAGACGGGAAAATGAAAAGCCCCTTCCTTGTAGTCTACACAGTTCAAGTTCCAGGGCTCAGGCACAGAGAAAGGAAGGCAAAGGGACAAATATAAAGTATCGGTACAAATGCAGTATTTGTGAGGCCACAAGGTTAAATGACCGACATCAGATACTGAGCACCTAAGACAGTGTCTAACATATGGCAGGCACCCAAGAAATAGTTTTTAAATGGTTCAATAAATTAACCTGTGAATCAGACCCTGGTTCCTTTAATATATACCCTATGTTTCCCAGAGGAAGTATGACACATAAATCACTTATCAGGAGTCAAACCATCCTGTAGTTTAAAGTTAAGTTTAACTTTAGTTTGATATAAGTAAGATCCATCCTAGAGGGTCCCTTGAGTGTGAAAGTAGGAAGCTAGATATTTTGGTTCAAGGCTACATAGAGAGGCAAATGATGAATCCTGGGAACACACACATACACACACAGCTGACAAAGTTGACAAAGACTGGGTTGCCTTTTCAGCCTCTCAAACCATGACATGTGTGGATAAAGAGTCATCACATTTACAACATCTGAGCAAGCAATTTAAAATCCAAGCCCACTCAGCTCACATTTTGCTGTGCGGGAACTTAAAGGGGGATGTTGCTACTGACTTCTGAGTCAATGCTGTCAGCCGATTTCACATGAAAAACAACACCCATGTCAGGCTGTAGCTCACTCTGGGAGTGATAGCGTAAAACCACCATTCAAGAAGATAAACAAGGGGGGCTTGTTGTACTGCTTGGCAAAGCTAAGGACTTGAAACAGTTAAAAACAGATAAAGCCCTATACTCACTTTGAGATGTATTTGAATTCTACATGTACATTAGTTCATGATTTTAAATGTTTTTAAAGCTGTAACACAGAGTAAAACTTTGGAAAGGGGAAGACGATGGAGATGAAAATGAAGTGATAACAATTGATCTTAAAAATGAGCCACATGTGCTGGGGATGTTTGTAGCACAAACCCCTGTGACTGTCCCTGTCACTCTACCCTCTTCCTCACGTCACTAGACCCACCTGAAAATTCTCTAACTACGGGGAAAGCCACTCTGAATATTCAGGGTAGAAAAACTGGGGGTGGAAATTAATCTTATCATCTATAAATCAAATGCCAGAACTTATATTAATGTCATCTTCTCAAGCAAATGACTGTCTCAAAAGGAATCACATCTTTGAATTTCCCCCAGCTCTTTCAAAAATGGTCAACCATTGTGCTATGTTACAGCAGAATGCCTATTCGATTTAGGTTTGAAAAGCTTTTCTCTTGCTCTGATATTTTTAAATCATTTCCAGCACTATTGCTCACACCTCATGTGAACACACACTCTTTGAGAGGAGAAGGAGGAAGATGAACCC
Source organism: Anoura caudifer (assembly GCA_004027475.1). Taxonomy (NCBI): domain Eukaryota; kingdom Metazoa; phylum Chordata; class Mammalia; order Chiroptera; family Phyllostomidae; genus Anoura; species Anoura caudifer. The sequence goes on from PVKU01000867.1 coordinate 343,632, forward strand.
TTTCACTATTTGCCTACTGAGCCCCCCTTTACTGGCTGTCTTCACATGCATCTAAAGCACTTCCTTAGAAAACTCATAAAGAAAAAAATAACAATTTCACATTACTATTTAAAATAGGTACCAAACTTATTTTTTAAATAAACTTTTAGTTTCAGAATAGCTTTGGATTTACAGAAAAGTTGCAAAAAATGGTGCAGGGCGTCCCTTAGACCCTGTGCCCAGTTTCCATGTTGTTAAGATCTTACACGTAACACATTCGTCGCAAGTGATGAACCAGTGCTAATATATTATTATTAACTGAAGTCTGTGCTTTATTTGAATCATGACTTATTTTGTAAAAGAACTTCTACTGGAAATAGGGTGTAATAATTCTGAGGAAAAAAATAAATATTTCACATTAGTATGTATGAATTTTGACCTCGAATGTTTACTTTATCTGATGCACTTTTGGGCTAATTCAGAACATCTCAGGCACAGTGGACCAGTGGACAGAACACATGTCTGGAGAAATGCATTCACAGGGAAATGTGTTTTAGCCTTAACTTTCCCTCACGAAAATCATTCAAACTTCCTTTCAACCTAAGTTTTATTTCTTAGAAAATGAACCAATTGAACTAGATGATCTCTGAAAGTGCTCCCAGCTTGGAAATCTATGATTCTGGCACACTTGAAAGCATTTTAACATTTTCATACCACAGGTTCAGAATTTGAGGATGGAGGATTATAATCTTACTTTATCATTAGCTTTTAAGCTGGCTCTTGGATTTCTCGGTTTCCAAATTTGTCCAGGAGCTCATAATATCAACAGGTATGTTAAGAAGCATCATGTGCATAAACATCTTCACTTAAAGAATGTGGCTTAAATTTATAAAATTTACAGTATCAACAATAAGCACAGAACAGTAGGGATTCGCATTCAGTACTGACTTGAACACTGCCCTTTTCTCTTAGGGTCTTCTCCTGAAGATTGTTTAAGGTCATTTCATCACTGCCCCAGAGGAAGGTGTAATTTTCTTTTCCTTTATAATAAAAAATACGTTGTAAATTTTAATGAACAGGTTAGTTTAAATCATTGAGCATTGATAAAATAGTGATAAAATGTCACACAAGAATTTTACTTACAATATAAAAGTCAACACTTTAATGGCTGGCTATGAATAAAATATCAATGTGTTATTGATTCAAATGTGAGGACTGTTAAAAAGATAAGGTACATTCAGCATGCACGAAATTTCAAAAATAAAAATAAAACACTGGATTAAATCATTTCCCAAGCTAGAAAACTCAAGAGCAAAAGAGGGAAAATAAACTTTTTACTAATTTGAAGAAAAGAAAGATATACTCTGTTTTCATAAGAAATTGAATAAAAGTAGGGGTTATATAGGAAGAACATAATTTCATTGTCAGGAAAAAAAGTATGAGTTTGTGACAGTTGAAAGGAAAATATCCAGCTCTTTCAAGGCCTCTCCTATGTCTGTAAAGGAAAGCATACATTTGCGAATAGTTAAGCGGCTTTCACTGGCTGTGGAAGTGAAAACATTTTTTCTTTGAGTGAATTATTGAAACATTTCCCTGATCAAAAACAAATCATATGCATAAAAAACTTTTGCTTATGAATACACTTAAACATGTACCTAACTTCCCCAGCACAGCCTGGGAGAGCATCCAGCACAGGACGGTGCTCTGCTCTGTGCTTTCATTTACCTTTCTCTACGTTTCTTATTCATTGTTTAATGCGTGATGCAAAGGTTGGACTGAGTGCCTCTCAGCTTTCGTGGTGCACCTACTTATCTCTCTTTATTGCTATGTATCTTCAGATTATCTATGAGATTTCCACAGAAAACTCTTAGAGGAAAAACAAAGAATTCACGACATTATTTCAATACAGCACCGAGTCTTTACAAGTTCTTCCTCTGGACACAAGGCATAATTTTGAAACAGATCCTTCATATTTTATTTGTAATTAGTAATTACTATTTAATTCATACCATAGAAGCTCCAGATAAATAACTACAAAGTAATAAGTTCTATATCGAGTTAAATTTACTTAGAGTTTGAAACACTATGTATGAAGTTGTATCCAAGATGTAGGTGGAGAAAAACAAAACTGGGAAGTTGCATAAATAGGTACAAATAGAGAGAACAGGAAAAAAAGCCAAAAAGAAGTTAGAATCTGGAAACAAAGTAATAGTACCTCACTGAGCTGACAACACACAGCCAAACCCCAAATCAGAAATTCGGAAAGCTGAAAACACAAACCACCAGAACAAACTGATACCTGAAGGTACCTACAAAGGTAGAAAGCATGCTCACCTTCTTTCCAGTGTGATTTTTCTGGCCACCCCCAACCTTCCTTGCTGCCATGTAGGGAGAAACCTCCTAAGAAACAATTTCATTTATTGATATACCACAGAATTCTCAAAACACTCAAGAGCATCACCTGTTCCCCCTGGAAGCAGGTTGAAGGTCAATGACAGAAAGGAAAGAGAAGCAAGGAGGACTAAGTGAAAATTCTTTGAAAAGCAGTTAAGTTCTCTTCTACTTCAGTCTGCTGGATGACTGTGAATGTCCCATTCCCTTTTTAAAAGAAGTCTTGAGTTTTAATCTCTGTAGAGGGTAAAATAAAGAATTTCTCAAGTAGGGAGTACAGTTGAACAGTGGGCTACCACACTAAAAAATAGAAGACTAAATTAACTTAATTGAATGCCAAATGCTGAGACTGCTAGACCCTATCACAGTCCTCACATGGCTTCCAAAAGGCTTGCAGGAGTCCCCTACTTTCCAGGCAGTGGATTAAAATGATTCCTCTCTAAAACTCCTGACTAGCACAAGATACTGACATCCAGACTTTCTCAATAATGCCCAGATTACCCTACAATAAAACTCAGCATCAGTAAACCCCATCCATATGCTCAGAGGTCCCAAACAGTTTTTTTAATTCCTTACTCTAAATCATGAGTAGAAAACCAACTAGAATGAGATATCTGATTTGTAACATTGAAAATAAAAAGAGAAGACAACAGAAACTTAAAAAGAAGAGACTAAGATTTTTTTAAATCTTCAAAAAATTATCAATATTATCCTCAAAGAGATCAAAGAATTTGCATCCAATTTGAAATATGCCTAGTATGATCAAGGAATTGAGTTTTAAATTTTAATTAATTTAATTTTAAGCAGCCATCCATGACTAACAGCTTCCATTAGACAGTAAAGGTCCAAAAGCACAGGTACCTAACTGTCAATAGTTGTTATTGTCTAGTAAAGGCGTGAGGTTGTATGCCTGCTTGTAGGAGACTTTTTTTTTATCACATATATATCTCTAATTTCACAATAAGGATGTACTTATTTAATACAAGTATAATTTTTAAAACCAATTAAAATACAATGAATGAACAGGATAATTTTTTAAAATATTCAGAAGGGAATAGAGAAATAAAAGGAAAGTAAAATAACAATACAATAATTACAGAAAATTTCACAGGTGAGAAGGACATAAGCTTGCAGATTGAATGAATTCATCCAAAGCTCAGCAGAGTGGGTGAAATAGATCCACACCAAGGTGCATTATGGTAAAATTTCTGAACACTGAAGACAAAGAGAAGTTTCTAAAAGATTCCAGAGATTTAGAAAAAGGACCACCTACAAAGGATCAGGAACCAAATGGCTTTGAATTCTTAACAACAATTCTGATAACATTAGAGTAAGGCCTCCAAAATTCTGAAGGAAAAATAATGTCACCCCAATTTCTATACCCAGCTAAACTATCAATTGAGTAGACACCTGGAATAAAATATATTTTTAGATGCAAAAACTCAAAACTTTTACTTTCTCATCAACTTTCTAAGGAAGGTCTTAGAAATTTTGTGCTACCAAAATTAATAACAACAACAAAAAAAAAAAGACATGGGGCAGAGAAAACAGAAGACCCAATACTGGAAAGACAAAAGGTATCTCTAGAATGATGATGAAGGTCAACTCCAGATATTGTGTACCAGAGATAGCAAAGGACCAGGAGACTTTAGAGTAGGCTGGAAAATACAAGACCATGGAGGGCCACATATATGTAGCAACTGTTTCTGTGCCAAACTGAAAAAAAAGCGGTACAGAGAATGGTGATGGTACTCACAACAACAACCATGTGACTGAGACTAACTGGTAAACCAATGAAGTATGTCCTCAAACAGGGTTACAAGAAACCTCATATTTTCCTTTTAGTTGATATCTTGGTAAATACCTTATGGTCTCCATAGACTTCAATGTAGAAGAAAGAACAGATCTGCTTAAGTAAGAATTCTACTATATTACATACATATTTATAAGTGCCTAGCATGTCTCCAGGACAATATGAAAAAAGCTGTTTGTCTCTCACAACGGCTGCCTCCAAAAGGAGAACTGGGTGGATGAAGGAAAGAGATATGAGAGAGAATTACTTTTCACTATTTACCCTTTCTCTTTTCCGTGCCACGGGCATGTATTGACTTTTTCAAAAAATATTATAATAAAATCCTTAGCATATGTGCATCTACTTCAAACCAAGAGCCAGAATTAGATTTAAATAAGCATTTACATCAAGTAAAAAAAACTTGCCAAATGTCAAAATTATTACGTAGTATTGTTTACTAAGTATTGATGCAATTCAAAAAATAAGAGGAATAAATTATCATTATTTTCAGGTGACATAACTCCAAATTTAGAAAAACCAAAAGAAGAAAAAGTCATTAGAAATTATAAGTGATTTTGATAGGAGTAAGGCACTGATTCTAAAATTAATATGTAATACCTCATAACTTTATTAACAAATGTATTTTATCATATCTATTTATTTCACAGAAGCAATTAACATATTCTCCTTCAAAATATGTTAAATAATAATGTACCAGGTGAAAAGTTAATGTTCTTCTCCCTACTCCCTCAATCTTATAACCCAGATTCTAGCCCCATTTTTATAATTAAGGATTTAAGTATAAATAGTAAAACCATAAATGTATTAGATAAAAACATGACTAAATGGGTCTTTAACCCTTGAGTAAAAAAAAAAAAAAGGCTCTCTAAGCATATCACAAATTTCGGAAGCCATAAAGAAAAAGTGATTAATTTTACTACCTAAAAATTAAAATTTTCTGTATAAAAATGCTGTAACTACAACCAAAATATAAATAACTGAGAAAATATTTATAACATTAACATTTTTCTTATTTAAAAATGGCCCTCACAAATTTTTTAAAAGGCAAACAACTTAATATAAAAACAAGCAAAGAAAAGTCCAGGTAATTCACAAAACAAATAAAAGGACAAACACAACAAAAAATTCCCAACCATGATCATAATTACAGGGTACAATTCAAATTAGTGAAATACTATTTTTCATCTGACACATTGGCAAAGATTAAACATTTGATGATACCCAATGCTGGCAACAGTTGAAAGAAACCAACATTGTCTACATCAGCGGCTGGGTGTAAATTGATGCAATGTTTTGGACAGTGGTTTGGCAATATAAATAAAAATTTTATATGCATGTACCCTATGAGTCAGCATTCCTACTTCTAGGAATTTACCCAAAGATAGTTATCACATAAAGGCTTAAAAATAAATGTGCAAAGATGTTCATAGAAAAATTCTAGGAACAAAAATTCAAAACAACATAAATGTCACTGCTTAAATACAGTATGCTATATCCATACAATTAAATATTTTGTACCTTTTAAATTTTTAAGCATATCCATATATACTCTATGCAATGATGTCCAAGTTATATTTTACCTGAATAAACCAAGGTATAGAATAGTGCCTATAGTATTGTCCCTAGTGAGTGAAGAAAACCTACACACCCACACACATGCAGCTAGCCACCAGGGCTGGGACAGGAAGAGACAGAGGTGAAAGGCTAGCACTCAGTTTCTCTCTTGATAAACAAGAGAGACTATTTGTTCTTATTCGATGTTAAGATGTTACGTTGCCTTATTATATTTTCCTCTTTGCTCAGTAGCCAGGATACTTAAAACTAAGCTTAGTGCACAAAACAGAGAGATTGTCCCTTCCTCCCACCTAACTTTTTATTCTCTACCACCTTCTTAATTGCTTGACTTTATTCCTTTATTATTCTTCTTATTGTAATTTGTGTCAAATCTTTTTTAAAATTCTCATCCAAGGACATTTTCATTTGCTTTTTTAGAGAGAGAGAGAAACATCAAGGCAAAAGCAGCATCGATTGGTTGCCTTCTCATGCACCCAGACAGTGGATCCACACCAGGACCAGGACTCATTCACTTCAGGACCCGGTGCCACATGTGCCACACCCAGACCGGGGATGAACCCACAACCCAGGTATGTGTCCTGACCTGTAATCGAACCTGGAACATTCAGGTTACAGGATGGTGCTCCATCCACTGAGCAATACCAGCCAGGGCTGTGTCAAATCTCTTTTAAAAATAAAAATAGGAAGATAAATCTAAACAAAATTTTACTTGTAGAGAAAAATTTAACTCATTTTCATGGAGAAATCTTCCATATTATTTAGGACATTTTGCTAAAGATTTTTTGTAACTAACATGATTTCTGTAACTATAGACATACACTAGCTTTTCAAATTTATTCTTCTATTCATTTTTTATACATTCTAAAACCATTATAGACCTATCAAAATCCCAATGATATTTTTGAAGAAGTAGAAACATTTATCCTAAAATTTATATGGAATTTCAAGGGACCCCAAATAACCAAAACAATCTTTAAAAAAAAAAAAAAAAACACCAAAGTTGGAGGTCTCGTACTTTCTAATTTCTAAAATTATTATAAAGCTACAGGAATCAAAATAGTGTGGTACTGGCATAAAACAGACATATAAACCAATGGAATAGAATAGAGATCCCAAAACTAAACCTTCACATATATGGTCAAATGATTTTTGACATGGGTTCAAAGATCATTCAATAGAGAAAGAGGAGTCTTTTCAACAAATGGTACTGGGAAAACTGGAGAGCCATATGCAGAAGAATGAAATTGGGCCCTTACCTTACAAAATATACTGAAAATTAAGTCAAAATACACACACCAAAATTACATCAAAATGGGTGTAAAACACCTAAAATTACATCAAAATGGGTGCAAAACACCTAAATGGAAAATATAAAACTCTTAGAAAAAAACCTAAGGAAAAAATTTTAGGACATTGAATTTGGCAATGGTTTCTTATATATGACACCAAACACATAGGCAACAAAAGGAAAATGGATAAATTGGACTGCATTACAATAAAAACTTCTGTGCATCAAAGGACACTCTCAACAGAGTGAAAAGGCCACCTGTGAAATGGGGGAAACATGTGCAAATCATGCATCTGATAAGGGGTTCACATTCAGAATATATTCATATATATGTATGTAGATAGATAGATAGAAATTCCTACAACTCAATTACAAAAAAAAAAAAAAACTAAAAATAGGCAAAATACTTAAACAGATATGTTTCCAAAAGAGATTTATGAATGGCAAATAAGCACATGAAAAGATATTCTGTCATTAATCATTTGGAAAATGCAAATCAAAACCATAGTGAGATACCACTTCATGTCCAGTAAGATGGCTATTATCAAAACAGCAAATGACAAGTGCTGACAAGGATACAGAACTTTTTTTGCATTCAATTATTTTATTGTCATTCAATTACAGTTGTTTGTATTTTCTCCCCACCCCCTTCAAACCCACCTCTCTCCCTTGCTTCCACCCTCCTCCTTGGTCTTGTCCATGTGTCCTTTATAGTAGTTCCTGAAAACCCTTCCCCCCACTGTCCCCTACCCCCTCCCCTCTGCCTATTGTTAGATTGTTCTTAATTTCAATGTCTCTGGTTATATTTTGTTTGCTTTTTACTTTTGTTGATTATGTTCCAGTTAAAGGTAAGATCATATGGTATTTGTCCCTCACCACCTGGCTTATTTCACTTAGCATAATGTTCTCCAGTTCCATCCATGCTGTTGCAAAGGGTATAAGCTTCTTCTTTCTCTCTGCTGTGTAGAATTCGATTGTGTAAATGTACCACTGTTTTTTGATTCACTCATTTGCTGATGGGCACTTAGGTTGCTTCCAGCACTTGGCTATTGTAAATTGTGCTGCTACGAACATTGGGGTGCATAGGTTCTTTTGGATTGGTGTTTCATAAACAGAAAAATTGGAACCTTTGCACACAGCTCATGGAAATGTAAAATGGTTAAGGTGGTATGGAAAACAATGTGGAGATTCCTCAAACAACTAAAATTCTCATATGATCCAGCAATTCAACTTTGGGTTCATACCCAAAGCAGAGACTCAACTGGATGTTTGTACACTCCTATTCATAGCAGCATTATTCGCAATAGCCAAAAGGCATAAGCAACCCAAGTGGCCACTGACAGATGAACCAATAAAATGTGGCATATAAACACAGTGGAACACATACTATTCAGACTTCAAAAGGAAGAAATCCTGACACATGCTACAAAAAAGGAGAAATACTGTACAATTCCTGATATGAGATACCCAGAGTAATCAAATTCATAAAGACAAAGTAGAATGGCCGTTGCCAGGGGTGAGGGCAAGGGAGAACAAGAAGTTATTTAATGGGTATAGAGATTCAATTTTGCAAAATAAAAGGAATTCTGTGGATGGATAGCTGTTAGGGCTGCAGAACAATGTGAATGTACTTAATGCTATTTAACTAAACTTGTATACTTGAAAATAGTTAAAACTATGTTTTGTTACATATATTTTACCATAATGTAAGAAAAAAACCCACATTTGTGAGTAAGCAAACATTCCCAGCCCTATACATGACTCTGGGAAATACATACTCATTCAGAAAACACATGATATAGCAGGAGAAAGGGGAAAAAAGCAAATTATCACAAAATAATAGGTGAGGCAGACACCGGCCAGCAGTGTCCACGTCATTATGGATGAATTAAAACATACACACAGACTACAGAGTCTGGTGGAGGAATAAGGACAACAGACTGACTTTTCTCTCAAGAGGAGCAAAAGCCTCGGCCTCTGCCATTACAACCTTTATTCTCATCTTATCTCCTCACATTCCAAGATGGTTCTTCCTCACTATCCTGGTTACACAACAAAGGAGCCAATGCCCCTCATTACATCACAGAAAAAGGACATTAGCAAATGAATAGGCAGCCTTACACTGGTCCCTGAAAGGCTCAGCATGGATTTTAGGAAGCAAGCATTTGCAGGGTGAGGGAATTTTTAGCAAACAGCAAACCTCAAAACAGCTTAGGTATATTGCAAATCTGATTACCCACGAGAGAACCTATCTGTGGGCGTGGGTCCTGTGCATCTCCGAGTGGGAGCTGGGCCCACAAAACACAGAAGGGTCTGCCACAGTAGGTACCATAATGGAAGTATTCACAAATATTTTGGTAGCCCAGGGAAGAGAGCAGCGGCAAGGATGGAGTGCCTTTGTGCATTTCATTTTATAGAATTAGCTATGACCTGAATGTGTTCAATGATTCATTCAAAAAATACTTGCAGAGCAACTACTTTCAGTCAAACACTCTTGCATGGAAATTACATTTTCTGTGATAAAAATCAAGCAACAGCCAGATCTGCTGTGGAACAGATTTCATTCCTTGTCCACATCAGGAAACAGTAAAAGATATTCCAGAATCTAAGACAAAGCCATTTCACATGGGAACCCCTGGAGGTAGGAGCAAGCTTATAAAAAAATTCTTTTGGCAACATCAGTTGCCTAGATTTTAATATCCAACAAATAAGACTGACTGTTCTTTAACTTACAACCTGTTTCCCCCTAAGAATAGAGTCAATGCATTATTTATCACGAAGTTCGCCTTCTCTACAACAAACTAGTCAGCATTACAAACCATGTTTCTTAAGCATTAATGTGCGTTCTGGGCATCTGGGGCTCGTAACTCAGCAAGTGCTGATTCAGTGGGTCTGGGGCAGGCCCTGTTCTGCTTTTCTAACAAGTTTCAACGTGAGCCCAATGCCCCTGGTCCCAGGACCACACTTGGAGCTGCGAGGTCACGGGTAACAACTGCTGGCTAATAACATGCATCCCCTCCCATCTCCACAGTCACAGCCCCTCACCCATCAGCTTTTGCAGTGCTAAAGTTGATGTCGCTCTGCCCAACACTAAATGCAAAATTTAATGGCTTTTGTCAAAGTAAAAATATTTTCAGGAAAAAAACAAGTTTAGATGAAACTCTATTTCTAATTATAGGGCTTTCATAAAAATAGCCTAGGAGTAGGATTAGTTTTTAAGTTCATCAACTGCTTTCACTTGAGGAAAATTAAGGGTTGCCTGAGTGTGACAGGTACTTAATAGCACCATAACAGAAAGAGGGCTTGAGTTTTCCCCAGTCTGTTATAATTAAATACTTGTATAGTCTTCAGCTTGTGAAGGGTCACATGAGGAAGCTGAATTTTTTTAAATGTAGGTTTTCCCCTTTCTTTTTCTCAACAAGAAACAAGTATGAAGGACCCAGGGACAAAGACAACCAGCGTGGGGGGCAGGGAGAGGATTGACTATGGGAGGTGGGGGTGGGGAGGGCAGGGCAGAGTAGTGTGGGGAAATGGGGACAACTATAATTGAACAACAATGAAAAAAATAGAGTAAAAAATAAAGAATCAGACTGTCTTGTTTGGAAGTAAACATTCCAGACCCACGAGGAGAAAAATCAGTGCATGGATGTGAAAGGGGACTGCTTTTTAACTCTCATAATTTGTTATAATGAAAACTCTGCATAATCTGCCATGTATTTGTTTGCACCCATTTGTTACATGAGCAAAAATTACTGAATCTTAGCAGACGAACCTACCCTTGTCAAAGCCCACATTGTGTGGTGCAAGGCCTTCCTGGACAGAGATGGCTCATTCCTGGAAGGTTAGTTAGCAGCTTTGAGAAAACGTGACACATTCTAAGGCCACATTAATACTTCTAGGACTCAAAAACTATCTGTAATACATACAGTTTTAGTCGTTCTTCTGATTCTACCCTTTTAAGTCTTTACATCAAGAACTGCAACGGGTAAAACTGCATTTACAAGTTTGCTCCTATAAGCGACAAAAAGATAGTTAACTATTGTACTTGGTTTTTCCATTTTGAGAGGTGAACCAGAAATTCAGAGGCTAATTCTCTATCATTAAGTTGTACTTTTTCCTCCATTTTTTTTTTTTTCATAATATTTTGGTCAAGCTGTCATCAGAAGCGCCGTCCAATCCGACAAAAGTTTAAATTCAGGCCTGGAGATGCAGCTGAGATCAAGGTATCAAGATCCCGCAAGTGGCATTAATCCAGTCTCACATTTTCCCCTAAAACAAATCTAGCTCCAGAAAAGCCCACAAGATATGTAGCAAATTCCTACGCGACCACAGGTCTTCTCACTAACTCTTCTTGTTAATCCTTGAGAACTTTTGGATGGCCAACAAGCAAAGATAGCACTCTAAACTCAGCCAGCTGGCAAATAGCTGACTTATAATTGTGATAGTCTCTTATTTCTTTCTGTGACTTTAATTGAAGTGGTACTTTTATTGAAGTCTGCCATTTCTTTTGACCAGCCATGCAAATAATTATATTGTCCAGGATATTAAAGGAAACAGGCCAACCCAAAAGAAAACCAGGCAGAGGCCTGAAGGAATCTGACCAGGATTCTAAACACAATAACCTCTGCCTTGTCCCTGGCTGCCTGTCACTCAGGTTTCTGTGAGAATCTGTCTCCCAGGTTTATCACAGCCCAGGGGAGAAGTAGAACAGGCAGGATAAGTGGCACAATGAAAATAGGATGAAAAGAAATTATCTTTGATGGCCCACCGATTGGATGGACAGACCTTTGGTGTGTGACCTTCAGTGGTCCTTTTGATGGGGCCAAAATTTTCCCAGGCAGAGTCCCCTTATCTACCTCTTCTTCCCACTGGCTCTCTGCAGTGCCGAGAGCTGGGCCATAGCATTGGAGCATCACCAAAAAGTAGTTTGCTAACTTACTTTGCTCAGGGTAGCCTAAGAGCCACTTTCTCCTGGAAGGAAACTCAGCCGCTGACAGCCTCTTCCTCAATAGCCACGTCGCAGCCCAGTAGCCTAGCTGGGAGCTTCGGGGAGAACTTAGCTGGAAGATGCCACTTCTTGCACGTGCACAGTCACTAATTATTCCTCAAGCACAGTAGTTGCTTTCTTAACTTAAGAAAACTGGAAAGTACAGACAAAAGCTCCATGTCCCCAACTTTCTTAACACCTTTAGTTCTTAATTTACCATCTTTCTCTCTGTAGCAATAGAAACTTTCAAAAATATTTTCTACCTCTCCCTTAAAAGTCCAGGCTCTTCCAAATAACAACTAGGAGCTAGCCGTACACATCCTCTCTCTTGCAATCTAACACAAGTCATGATTCAAGGAAGGATCTCTTCCTAGGTGAGCATTTCAAATTCCTTAGCTACATTAATTATCCTAATATAAGCAATGAACAGTTTTCTTATTTGCCAAGTATAGCCTAGAAGAGAGAGAGAACCCTTTCTAGTACAAGGGGCGGGGGGTGCTCAGGCTCCGTTTAAAAGTTACTCTTCAGTAGTTTTACCAGGCATTAAACCCAGACCTTCCAGAGCCTTGGGCCTCTCCAGGTTCCCTCCTTCACTCCTGCTGCCCAGAGCTCTGCATCCCTCACTGAGGTCCTCCTGTTGGCCCCGGAGACTCAGACCTCAGCTTTCTCCCAAGCCTGTCAACACTGCTCCCAATAACTGCCAGAGAAACCATATGGTCTCTCCACACCCTCCCCACAGGGCCAAGTTTATTACCCACCCCCGCCCCCAGCAACCTACCCACAGCAGCTCAGAGCAGGGGAGAAGAGCAGCTTGGTGCCTGAGCTTGGATTATGCCTATTTTTCCACTATTGAATCACCATCAGGAGAGGTGGAGGGGAGGGGAGGAGAGGAGAGAAAGAAGAAGGAGAGAGAGAGAGAGAGAGAGGTGGAAAGACAGAGAAGTAGTGTTTGAAGAACACTTGCAAAAAGGCATACAGCCTGCTACAAATGAGATTTTACTCATTTGTAATTCATTTAGTGGGTTTGATCAATTCAATACCACACTTGGGTGTCAGAAATGCCCAGGAAATATCTTCTAATAGTGTTGCCCTCAAAATAATTTATATACTTAGGTGTTAAACCACCTTTAAGATATTGTGCCTTCTTTATCAATATCTTCACGTCAGAGGAAAAAGACTGCATACAACTTGGAAGTATTTCTGAAAGGTGCTATTAAAAAGTGTGGTAAGGTAACTTCCTAACTTGAAGAGAAAAATGTTACCTGGCCAAATGTTGCCACAGTTTTAAAAAATCATTATGATTTTCTTATTTACAAAAATTCTGCACAACTTTTTACCAGGTCATTACTGACCTCCACATGACATTCAGCTCAGACTCAGCTCAGCTCAGACTCAGAAAGGAACCAAACTCCACCTGAGAAACTACTCTTGAATATCCATCTACCCGTCTAAGTCACTTTTATCTTTATTAGAATGCAAACAGAAGAAGAAATTCCCTGCCTATCACAATTTCATTTTGAAAAGAGGTATTTATATGTGTACTAAAAGACAAAAGTGGAGGTTCAAAATTATTTTTATGAGAGAACAATCACATGAAAGTCCAGATTTGACCTGGATTGATATGTCTACCCCATACCCTTCATTGTCCATCCCACTCAACAGCTCATACACCGAGAAGTCCTATTTTTTTTTTGATGACGTGTTGAAGGGACTTTTCTAAAATGCCAAGAGACCACAGGCTCTATCTGGTTGACTTGTCCGCTCCTCATACTTGCCTGGCTTCATCATGAAAAGATGCCAGAAATAGCATTCCTACAGGATTTCCAGTGCAGAAACCACAAGAATGCTCTTTCTCATGATATGGCAACTGTGCAACAATATGGCATCATCTGGAAAATTATAGTCTTGGAGACAAATATTTTTCCCCTCTCCAATGATTTAAAATGCACAGGGTGTTGCCCAAAAATTATGCTTTCCTTTCTCCAAGATGGAGGACTCTTCTTGGAAAGCTCCCCGTCAGGGCAACAAGCTTTGCTGCTAGGACCTCACAAGGACACACAGAATGCCCTGGATGGTCCTCCAAGGATTGGGGAAACTACTCAAAGCATCTCCACTGAAAATGATGGCATTTTAGAGTATAATATTGAATAAAAAATTTTTCTGGCTTGTTAGCAATTTATACTTATGATGAACTTTCCATAGAGCTCAAATTTGCATATTATGAGAAATATCAAAATTATTGTGGCAGTTACAGGTTTCTGTAACATTTATTTTGGATACACTGTGCACACACAAAAAATAGTCATTCTCAAAGAACTGGTAACTTAATTAGGAGACATTATCTACAGGGCATTTTTAAGGATTAAGAACATAAGGAAAAATTCCCAGAAGTGTACTAGTGAGTTCCATAACGGCATGTCTACCTGATTCATAGCTGTATTCCCTGTACATACTCAGGATGAACTCATCATATTCAATAAACAAGAAAAAGAAAGAGAAGGAGACAGCGCAACAAAAGGATGGGCAAAGAGAATAAAGGGTACAAGGTGGTTGAGCTCAACATAGTGGCAAATGAAGCTTATTAGAAAAATATCTGTCATCTGCCTTCACTGCATCCTCCCCACCGAAATGGGCATTTCCATGGTGACGGCAAATGAGGCTGCGGCAGTCAGGAAACCCACCATTCATCCGGGCTCCCACTCTGGGGGAATTTTTTGTTTCTGTTTCTTCCTACACAGCATCAAATCACCTTGCAATTATTTGCAATTTCCTAATGACTGCAAATGAATATCCATCCATGTTCCCGATTTCCAGAGTACTCTCTAATTGGGTTGTGTTTACATGAGTTAGACAAGTTGTTAATGTTTAAAAGGTCATAAATAAGGGGAAAAACAAAATTGGGGGATTCTGTTTTGTTTTTGGAAAAGAGAGATTCTTACTTCTACAAGAGTAAGCATTTATGAGAAGTAGTTTATTTCGAATTTTTAGCCTCTTAGCTACCAAATGCTTCCTGTATTTCTTGGAACCCTCTAATCACAAACCCTAATGGCTGAGGATTTATTGAGCTCCCACAAGCAAAAAGACAGAAGCCAAGCTGATTGGAACAAGTGCAACACTCGCCTACCCACAAGTAGAGACAAGTGATCACAGAGATAAGCCTTTTGAGCCTAGTCCCTCTGCTATGTCACACACACATGAGCACTCATACACACACACTCCACAAAAGCCTCTGGGGCTTCAGATGGCTCCCCGTGTGGAAAATGCTTCCCTGTCTTCAGAGTCAATATCCCCTCTTGGCAGTTTCCCAAAACGTCATCTGAAATCTCTGGGGCATGACAAGGTGAACAGCTCCACAATGGCACCCTCTCAAGCTTTTACCTTGACATCAACCCAGGGGGAAAAGGAAGTTGTTTAGTGACTGAGAACCAGAAGAATCAAGTAACCTAAAACATATTTCCTGGCAAAATTTGCCTTCTGCAAAGCAGTCAAAGGATGATAACAGGGTGTGGAGAGATGGAATCAGCAGTTAAGTGGATAGCCGTCTGTCACTTAGCCTTCATTACATAGCATTAGAGACCAGCCTTTGGCCAGCTCTGCACTCTGTCTTCCCACATCACCCCACTGGCAAGATGCTTCTCCAAGGCCCATGGCCTCTGGCCACACCACTTTGGCCTGCGGTTCCATCACATCTTACAAACTGTAAAGGGGCTGGACAGTACTTGGATGAGATCAGGGGTCAGTTTGGACTGGATTCAGGCCTGGTTCAACAAGGTTTTGCAAAACTTTTTCCTCCACCCTTTCTCCTCTTATTTCTGTACCTTTCTGGTCTTTGTATTTTGAGCAGCCTTTTTCCTCCTGCAGATCCAGATAGCTTCTGTTTTCCTAAATTCTTGTCACCCTAACCATATCCCAAAGTCTTCCTTCCTCGGTCTTTTCAATGTTTCCCCTTTCTGCTGCACTTATATTTCTTTAAAACCAATATGAATTGGCTGCAAGCAAAATAAACAGATGCGACTAACAGAATCATAAATCACCAAAATGGAGAGAGAGAGATCCTTCCCAACACAGGAAATCATCTCTCCATTGGTTTCAGAGAGGGAGATAGAGGGACCGAGCTTCAGTTTCAATTAAATGTCCTGTTCCCCTAACAAGACCTCTGAGATAAAATAGGAAGTATGCTAGACAGATCACATATTCAGACTGAACACATATACAGTGAATCAAAACCCTCTTCCCTGTATGCACCTTCCTTAACAAATATGGAAAATACAGCTCACACTTTATAAAGTTATGAAGAAATATTAAAAATGATCTCCATGTGTTTGGGTACATAAAAATAGTCACACATCATCAAAGCCATTTTCTCAGCAAAAGTGCATTGTGAATTCTAACTTTCCTCATAAAGATGAACCTGCCACACACACACAAACATGTACACACACAGATGGACACACAGACACACCATTCCAATTCCACAATCCCAACCACAGACAGAGGCATTCTCATCCGCCCAGCAGCGCAGGCCACACCCAAGCAGTCATCAACTTCTATTGAGTATACCTGCTAAATAGTTCTCATTTCTATGGTCTCTCCCCACTGCCACCAGCTGTGGGTCATCTAGGTGTTGCCACATTCTCTCCGTAAAGGGCCAGATAGCAAATATTTGAGGCTTTATGGGCCAAACAGTATCTGTCACAACTATTCAACTCTACTATTGCAGTGCAGATGCAGCCACAGAAATATGAAAGCAAATGAACAGGCAGCGAGCAGATCTGGCCCATCAGCTAGCTTGCTGATGGCAGGTGCAGACTTTCAGCATCTCTCATCTCAGTTGCTGCAGCCAACACTTCTAACTGGTCTCCTGTGTCAGGTTTAGCATTTCTCTCTAACCCATTCTATACCTGCAGTCAAAGGATCTTTCAAAAATGTAAATATGACTGAGTCACTCCACTGTTAGTAACACTTCAAAAGCTTCCTATTTTCCCTAAGATAAAAGTGAAAATTTGTAGCCACCCATTCAGGCACTCTGGGATCAGTCCCCCATTTACTCCTTCACACTCTGCGATCTAGTCCTTCCGAATTTCTGTACTTGTTTCTGTTTCACATATATTCATCAAGTGACCTCTGGCTCTGTGCCTTCAAACAGGTTGTTTTCTCTCTGGAACACTGTCTCCTGCATCCCACCTTCCTCTTAAAAGCCATTGCCTTGTAGATGTTGTCTGCCCTCCATGCTAGACCAGACAGCACTCCTGCTAATGTCTGCAGAGCACCTTGTTCTTTCCTCATAAGTCACCGTTAGACCTTGTTTAATTGTCTGTTTGCTGCTAGACCATAAGCTCTAGGAGGCAGGAACCATATGTTTTTTAAGCCACTGTTTCTTCAGCATCTAATATAGTACCTGGCATCTGATGCACGCAAAATAATGTCCAGTGAATGAATGAATGAGAATTCAAAGTAGCATGTTCCAAAATTTCTGTAGTGTTATACACAGATGATTACCTGTAAGGACTGTGCACAGGACTTCTTTCAAGTTAATACTCTCTGGTAAAGATAAGTAATTTAGTCTTTAAAGAAATTATTATAGAACAAAAAATTGACAAAATATTCAGTTTATTAAAATTATTTGGCAATTCAATGTATATACAGCTATATCTTTACTAACTTTTCTTCCTATATATAACACTCTTGCTGACCTGCCCTCCTGTGTGAACAATGAGACATGGAGACGTTACAACCGCACCAGAATAATGATGGTACTACCTTTGACTCCCTGCCATTTGCATAGGCAAAATAACGTCGCCCCAAGTCTTTTTAATGGTCACAGGTATAAGAGTTTCTAAACTCCATAGGGTCCTAGAAACCACTCATGCACATAAAATTTGACTAGAAAGGAAAGATGGTCTCTTAATGGTTCTTGCATCTAGTCCACTCTAGAACTGAGTCATTCTTAGCTTGATGTGCATTCTTGAACAGACTCCTAAGTGGCCTCCATATGAATCCCCAGTTGAAAACCAGTTCTGAACAGGGACTTCTTGAGGGCAGCAGCTGTGTCCTGTTCATTGTTCCATCCCCAGAACTGGGCCCAGAGCCTGACCTATTGTGGGTGCTCCATGGATATTTATTCATCTAACCTGCAACGATTATTATCTTGGGTAGAGATAATTAGTGAAAGCTTTTAAAATCACACACCTTTGTGTGATTTGGAGGTGTGTTGTTGTTGTTTTTTCATAAGCATGTATATTTCTTTTCTAACTAGAAATGAATAAACAGATCTTAATTCACATTTCAACTAACTTATATAGAATAAATCTAGGTAAAGCGTGCATTTTTAAGGCACAGATTTAGACTCATCTTAAAAGTACTAGTGAATAGGACAATCTGAAAATAATAAACCACATCAGAAATAAAACATTATAAATATAAAAACTTCTGATAAATGCAGCCATGAAGCAACACACCCGCGGACCCTGCCTGCAAGGCCCCATCACTCACTGTAAGTTAGATCAAGGGCTGAGCCTCTTTAGAGCTACACCTCATGTGTCCAGCCCCCCTTAGTAACTTAGAGAAAAACTCTATAAAAATAAAATAAAAACTGAAGTCTTTCCCTTCCAGGGCAATTATTGAATAGCTTGCATTCAGGCTGCTAACAGTGCTACTCCTTCCAAATCACCCAGGGTTATGCATTAACCTATCTGTGCACAATGATAGGGGACTAGAAATTACTCCTACCAAATCACATGCATACTATGAGATGTTTTTATTCCAGTGGGACGAGCCACCTTCTAACTGTATTCCCTTTCATTTCCCTTGTTTTGATCCTGTTCATTGTTTTCATCTTCCCATAATTCTAAAGTAATTGATTTTCCAATCTGTTTTTCCTAGAAACAAATTTAAGCTGTGTTCACACCAAGTTGGGGCATTTAATGACTCTGTCCGGGGCCACACCCAAAACCACCACCACTCCATAAAAAGTTGCTGCCATTGCCTTCTCACCATTCAGGCTGTTTCTCAACATTGCCGCTCATTCTTTGTTTTGGACTTTCCCTCTAGCCTGATCTCACTGGTTTTCATCTCACTATCGTGTGCAGATTTTTCGCTGACCTCCCCACCCTTTGAAATGAACAACTCACTTAGAAAGTTGGCCTCGGCTTGGTCTTCTGCCTACACTGCTGCATCTTGGATTAACCCCCTTGACTCCACATAAAAACCTACAGTAAGCCCTGGCTCATGTAGCTCAGCGGATTGAGCGCAAGCCTGTGAACCAAAGGATCACAGTTCAATTCCCAGTCAGGGCACATGCCTGGGTTGCAGGGCAGTTCCCAGCAGGGGATGCACAAGAGGCAACCACACATTGATCTATCTCTCCCTCTCTCTCCTTCCCTTCCCCTCTAAAGATAAAATAAATAAAATCTAAAAAAAAAATGTACAGTAAAAAAATATGTTCAACTCCAGCCGGAATCCCCAGCAGGAGCCCTTGCTGGATCATGGGAACTAGGCATCCAGTTCGGTTCCCTTTTTTCTATAAGAAATGATGAGAATATTTAGGAAAATTAACGTTCCTAAATGTCACTAAGTTATTTCATCAGGGTTCAAATTTATCCTATCAGCTGTATTTTGTCACTGAATTACCACTGTCAGAAACACCTGGAATTTTAATTGATAAAAGAGCGTGCATTAGAAAAACTGTAACGAACACAAAACAAGGAAGAGAATTCAGTGCTCCCCAAACTCATTTGAGGTTCATGTTGGGGGCTGGATTTCGATGGTTAGACCTGTGTGTTTGCTCTTTTAGGAAAGATTAAATGACCTGAGGAAATAACATGGAAGCTGAGTTTTTTTTTCTTGGGAAGACCCACTTGTCATTTGAATCATTTTGTGATCCAACCTGTAAGTCAGTCAGCATTTACCAAGTGTTCATTTCGTGTGTATTTTCACATCTGATAGACACATCATATTAAGACAATGAGTCAGGCTGGATGAAGACTGTATTCCTGAGGGCTGCACTCTATGAGCTAGTCGGAGGACGGAGGACGGGAGGGACACAAAGACAGGACTTCAGTATGCCCTTGGGTAATAAGACCATGTGATCAGAGCTTTGAGGGCAGCTCCTCATGAGAGGTGATGGTCTGAATTGCCTTTGCCAGTTCCTCAGCCTCAGAGATGCCCATTGGTCTTAGCTGAAGGTGCTCTTGGAGTCTGCTCCACAGGAGCTGGAGGGCAAATAAAATATAGTTAACAGCACTTAAATGTTCAACACACAACCCCCTTTTTAAGAAATAGAAGTTCAAAATTGGGGGCCTTCCAGCTGAGCTGAGTACAGCTGTTGTACCCTGAGTCCATGCCATCTCTTTGAAACAAAAAACAAAGCAGCAGTAATAAAAATAAAATTTATACTAAAAAAAAAAAAAAAAACTTGGTCCCTTCCCACTCATGTTTATGTATAAACCAAACACCAGCAAAACAAACTGGTGGTTAAACAGGCATTTTAGTTATGAGCCATTGCATTAACCAAACAAGCTATGGGACACCCACAGGCATCTCTTTCTCTCTCTTTTTTTTTACCGTGCTGGATGGCAGGAAGGTCCAGGTACGTGCCCAGGTGCCTTACTGCTTAGAGAGAGGCCTTCAACCTCTACCATTCCCACAGAAATGAATCTGAACAAAAATCATAGGAAAGCCTAGAATCTTCAGGAGAAGAAACTCTGTCTCAGCTCAGACATCAAAAAAGTTTGGGAAAAACTGCAAGGCATGACTTAATGGCTGGATTCATGCTATTTTAAATGACTGCTTCCCACTCTGGTCACTTAACCCAGTGAATTCTCATGTCCCCAAGGCAGCCCTTTTGCTTACAGGAGACATGAATGGTCAATGCCTATTTGAAAACCTGCTCTTCCTCAGCCTGCATTTGTTTTTGCAGGCCACTGGACAAGGGGATTTCCTAACTGACTTAGGAAAATGTAGCTCAAGCTGATGAAACCATGTTCTACTTATTATTAGGTCCAGAGTGCTGGAGAGAAAGTGTGACAACCTACGGCTGTCCACAGCTGGCCCTTGCAAAACAGCTTCTTGGAATTAAATACAGTGGCTGCAAGCACCTGGCCAGAGGCATTCTGGGAAGGCACCTGTGTGGAGGCAGAAACTAAGAGAGACGAAAGGATGAGTACTTGGAGGAAGTGAATCTGTGGTTTAGACTGGCGTAACCAGTCCCATTTGGGTTAAGAAGTCAATGGAAAAATGATCCTTCCTCAGTTACTTTTATTTTGTTTTTGTTAACATTTCTTTTGGAAAAATTAAACATCTGGACCTCTTTATGGAAATAGCTGTTATGGTCACCGGAAAAAAAATTATATATTTTTTTCATAGAGTTTGAATCAGTTTGGTCAGGGAAGGCCTGGGGTGCAGAAAGCCCCAACGCAGGTGGCTGCTTCTCCAATCTTTAAATACTTTGAAAATAAGTTTTCTCAGATTCACAGATACAGAGATCAGAGTGATGGCTGCCAGAGGGGAGGGAGGCTGGGGGTCTGTGCTTAAAAGGTTAAGGGATTAAGAAGTACAAATTGGTAGTCACGAAACTGTCACAGGGATGTAAAGCACAGCATAGGGAATATAGTCCATAATACTGTAATAACTATGTACGGTGCCAGGTGGGTTCGAACTATCAAGGGGAACACTTGGTAAAGTATACGAGTGTCTAACCACTATGCTGTACACCTGAAACTAATACAAAATAATAGTGACTGTAAACTGAAATTAAAAAATAAAAAGAAAGGAAGCTTTCTGCTGAGTGCTCCCCGGACACTGGACTGCAAAGCATCTGCTCCGCAGTCTTAGCAGGCGGCGTTGCACAGCGGTCTCCACCGGGACCACCTGACTGTTCCGGGGGAAGACAGAGCTCTCCTCCCCTAGGCAGGGAAATTCCTTTTGGGTTTGAAGTTGCCTGTTTGTGTTGCTAAGTTGCTGGCATAAACATTTTTCCCCCCAAAGTTGATGTTTCATATTTGGGAAGGGGAGAGAAAACCAGTGTATCTGTGCTATTTTTCAATCAATATCTTTCCTTGGGGGAGCGCATTTTTAAGGAGATGTACTTGGGAAGAATGTTCTCTCCCCTACTACCATTATTTTTTTAAACGAAGTTGTGGAAGGGAGTGGTTTTTCTACGCTCTACAAGTAGTATACTTTTTCTTCCTGAGAGCACGGCTTAAGGAAAAGGAGATGCCTTCTTAAAATACTCCAAATCGAAAATGTAGTGTTTTCTTTAACTCAGCAGATACTCTGGATTCCAGTCAGATCAGAAGACCCTACCTCCCTCCTGCATGCCAATTTTGGAGCCCATTTTGAAAGCTAAAGTCTTCACTTTTCATCCCTGATATAAAGAGGGGGTATCACAAGTAATCTCCACAAAGTCAGGAAATGTGTTCATTCATTTGCATTCTCCTCTCTCTGCATCTCATGAGTGCCCTACACACAGGAAATACTCCATAAAGCTTAACCTAAAACACACATGTTTAACTCACTCTCGGTAGTCAGATGTACATTGCTTTTTGCATGGAATCTCCTCATCTTGTTTTTGTTTTTTAAACTTGTCTCTAAACAGAAATGGCTGGAGCACCATGAGCCCATACTTTTCCCTCAGGAAAGTTTCCCATCAATTAGTTCAAACTGGCCCAACACCATCTTTGACCAAAAGTTCTTATTTGCCTATGATCTTGCTATTTAATTTCATTGCTTTGGATTTTCAGTTTATGAATGTGTCCTACTGAAAGCAAATGTTCCTGGGAAAAATAACACCATTTTTTTAATCCTCACACAAGGTTATTTTATTGATTCTAGAGAGAGAGGAAGTGTGTGTGTCGGGGACAGGGGGATAAACATCGATGTGAGAGAGAGAAACATCTATGGTTGCCTCCCATTCAGGCCCCAAACAGGGACTGGACCCTCAACCTAGGGATGTGTCCTGACAGAGAATCGAGCCCATGATTTTTTTGTAGGGGATGATGCTCCAACCAAGCCACATGGGCCAGGGCACAATAACAGTATATTAATAATAATAACAATGCCCCCTTAGGGGAGATGGGTTGAAAACCGGTTAAGCACCAGTCACCACGGGAAGGAGCGAGGTTGCGTGAAACAGTAACAGGCAGCACAAGGGGCCCAGGTGTCAGCTTGCAGAGAGCAGAGAAGGCTGCTCCAAGAGGAAACAGAAGGGTTTCCCAAACCCAGTTTCAAATAATTTACACTTTTCATAATTTACAGCTGTGCTAGAAGCCAGTCCTGCTCTTACCCACAGGCGATTCCTAAGAAACACTTTGAACTCCTTGGAAGGAAAGATTTTAGTAAATACAAAATATGATTATCATTACACCTGCTTCCAAGAATAGAAGAGGGACTTTTTACCCAGGTGTCTATTATCCTTTGTGTCCTCTGGGTCAAGAAGATTTATGTATAATTCCTTGTCTGTTTTGAAAGATTATAGATGGGTAGCATTGAGGGAATATGGCATAGGATAAGACAGAAAGTATAGCAGCAGATGAAAAAGAATGTAAGCAGTTTATATATTTCAAACGATTCACCCTCAGAAGACCAGAAAGAACAGGAAGGTTGCCTTAGTTTGGATTCTCCCAGAAGCAGATCCTGAAACAGGGATTTGCATACAAGTAGTTCATTTGGGAAGTGATCCGAAGAAGTACCCTGTAGGTAATGGGAAGAACACAGGCAAGTGCCCAAAGCCATTCATGAGTAATCAAGCAGTTCACCACTGTGAACAACGGAAGGTCAGTCCTGCTGGATAAGTGGGGTCATGGGGTAGAATGTGCCTGGAGTCATTCCAGGTGAGAATGAGGAACCTGGGGTATTTATCTTCCAGGGCTCCTCCTTCATGGCTGAGTGCTGCTCTCAGAGACAGGAACTGCCTGCCAGTCTGACCTGCCTCATTGAGGATGGGGGCAGAGTCACAGGTGCCTACAGGTGGTGTGTATTGGAATGGTGAGTTCTGGGGAGGTGTGGCTGGGGCAGGTGGGTATCCAGAGGCAATTAGAGCCACAGGAGTCATGTAAGTGTCCCTGTGGACACTTACAGCATCAGACACAAAATCGTAACCAGTAAGTGTGCCATATCAGTTTGGGATCTTCAAATTCATAAAGAAGCTGGTACTTTCTTTTGCTTTCCTTGAGAACCTCCTCTATTTACTTGGCTTCTACCAACAATGGCTACAACAATGACTCCCAAGTCTGCCTCTATAGTCTGTGACTCTCTGCAAAGCCTTCTTCTGTGTTTCTAGCTGCTTACAGGCATCTCCACCTGGAGAAGAGGGCCTCAGACTCCACATACATAACTGCCTCTTCTCCCAAAACCCATTTCTCTTCCTGTCTTTTCTGACCCAGTCAAAGGCACCGCTATCCACGTAGTCAGTTCAGTTAGAAACTTTGAAGTAATCTTGAATCTTCACTCTTTTGTTCCTGCAAATCCAATCATCAACTATTGGATAGACTACCTCCCAAATACCTTTTAATCCACTGTACCCTCCTCACCAGCTCCTCTACCACTGTGATTTTCCCATGTCCCCATCATTTGTCACCTGAGTTACTGCAACATTCTCCTCACTGTTCACCATGCCTTCACTTCCACTTTCTCTCCAATTTGTCCTGTACACTGTTACCAAAAAGATAATTTAAAAACCTTCATCAGGTTACATTTCTCTCTCCTTAAACTCTTTTGCTGAATTTTCTTTGAGCCTCAGGACAAAGCTCAAACCTCTTTATAAATATTCGAAGTTCCTGATGACCTGATTGTAATCCACCTTTCCAGGTTCATCTTTTTCTCTGCACTCTTTCAAGTCAAGGTTCTTAACTGAAAGTAACAAAACTAACTCTAGATGATCTGAGAAGCAAAACAATCTGTTCAGAAAAGATTGGGTTGCCCACTGGATCTTTGGGAAGGCTAGAGAACCAGGCTCTGAAAACAGGAGGGAAACAAAGAGAGGCCAAGCACCCAGAACCACAGCCAAAACCATTAACCAAGCCAGTCCATGGAAAACAGCGGCCCCTTCCTGCAAACATTGGACCCTGTAGCCGGCAACCTTGGGCACTAGGCACTGCTGCTGGTTCCTCTCACTGTCTCCCCCACAAGATGGATATTGCTGTCATTGCCACTACCTCCAAAATAAATTCTCTACCACCTTTTTTATTTGCATCTCTTGGTCCAGATTAAATATCCTGTGAGTGAGTGTGACTGTTTGGCTGCCATAGGAGGTCACATTACTGGGCCCTGAAATCCAAAGGGGCCAGAGCAACTAGGAAATGGCTCTCTAACCCTTGTCTGGGAGGCAGACTCAGTTTCACAAGAAAACCAAAAAATAGGTTTGTAGGCTGGGCAGCTGCTGAAAAGTGACAACTGTCAGTGTAAATAAAACTTTCTTTATATTTTCAAACTACAAAAAAAATTATGTTTCAACTTACCATTATTCAATTGTTTATATATAAATAATTGTTTATATATAACTATATATAAACAATTGAATGTCTATATTATTGTTTATATTATATTGTATATATACATACACAGAGAGAGAGAGAGAGAGAGAGAGATTCAAGCTCTCTGCAAAGAGAGACAACCCAAAGTCACATTAGTGATGAAGCTGTGTCTTCAAGCTATGGAATAAATAGCTCAGCACATAGATTACTGTGTAGTATGCCAAGGCTAGGCCTGCAGAAGACATGCTGAGGTTATAAGAAATAGAATATGGACAGTGGCAGCTATGGAGCAGCAAGAAATCCCTACACAGTAGTATGGCTAGCCCTTGAGTGCTGGTGTGGCCTCTTACTCAGGAGGCTTCTCTGTTCACACATACACTTGATTATTTTATTCACACCGTTTGGATCCACTGCTAGTTGGCTAGTGCAGGTGAGTCACGACAGTGTATAAAACGTTTGGTAAATTCAAGGATGGCACCAGAAACATAATGGGCAATGAAAGCAAATCCAAATCCAGGATTAGTGACTATTCCCATGAGGACAAATCACTACTCTTTTCCTGTTGGAATCGATCTGAGCTGAGCCAGATCAGTAGAGTGGTCCAGGTTTGACACTGGTGAGCATCTTGCTCTCAGTTGATGTCACTTTTCTACTAAACTAGCAGACACTATGCAATGGACACAAACAAGATATCAGAGGATATGTATTCCTCTTAAAGGTGCACAGCCAAAGCTCAATATATATGGGAGCAGTCCTCATTCAGTACTCAAGGGCCTGTCATAAGATTCTGCCATGAAAGAATTTTCTTCTTGTACCTGAGTGACAGGCTTCTGAGTTTTTACTTCTTGCTGCATCATTGGCCCCACTTGAAGTGTTAGTGTGGCAGGTATGGGCTTGGCCAACTGCAGTCCCCAGTGTAATTCCCAGCTGGATGGTCCCCTCAGTGTAGAGATTTAGGGCTGATTTCTGCTGCTGGCAACTTCAGTGCTCAAGGAAGCAGAGCCAGGTCTGCCTTCAGAAGGGAAGACAATTTTGTTGAATCCAGGACCCATCCACAGTCTCCTTCACTGTCTCTATGGCTGCCTCTTGTCCTATTCCAAGAAATCCATTTTCATCCCTGTTTCTGGGGCTGCTACTCAACCAGTACATACCAGTAGGTCTAGATGAGTTACTAACATATTAAAATACTTCTACACTGGTTTGACATCCCTCATGAGCTACCACATGCTCACTCCCCAGGCCTTGTCCTAATTTCCCGTCTCAGAGGCCCCAGGTCAGCACCAAGTGGAATGTCTTACCCTGGCCCCTGCCAGGCTCCCAGCCCTCCAGCTAGCTCATTATAGCTCTTCAGGGTGGCCCTCAGCCCTGCAGGTCTCCCCAGACAGAGCAGGGCCTGATCTCAGGACAAGATGCTGCTGGTGGGGAACTGGCACCAGAGCAGGTAAATACCCAGTTCCCATCTAGGGCCCCTGCAACTGTGGCCACTCACCAGTGACTAGCTTTTCTCTAGAATTTGCCTCGTATGGCTGATCACAGATGCTGAAGCCTCTCCTGTATACTATACTGGTTGTTAAATGTGTTTCATATTACTCCTGCCTACTCCCCAAACCTATTTGTCATTAAATTTCTAATCTTTATCATTCCGAATCTCTCACCATCTGGTCAAATCAGTAACATCTGCCCAACAGTCCGCCTACCTTCCTTCCTTCCTTCCTTTCTTCCTTCCTTCCTTCCTTCCTTCCTTCCTTCCTTCCTTCCTTCCTTCCCATCATAGATATTTCCTTCAAGCTCTCTGTCATTCCAGACATATTAGGGTTACACTGTTCAATACTCTGCCCTCAAGGAGGGTTCAGCATCTCTCTTCCTCACTGTCCATAGGAGCCATGCCTCAGGGACACTGTGGTAGCTAAGCAACCTACCTCTACCTGCAGCCAGCACACTGGGCAAAGCCATCTGGAAGCCAGATACACATTATCTCCTCAGCCAACTGGCCCTAGGAGACTCCCCATAGAACTACTGGTATGGATGAGAGGCATGATTGCTGTGTGACAGGGGCAGGTACATGATGTGTGTAGATACCTGCAAATGCCACTTTTGTCTCCAGGGCTTGAAAGCCCATTCCTGCATATAGATCTCCCATTTGATGATGCACTACTTCTAATATATCTTCCTAATAGTAAGACCTGTTCATAATTATAGGGCAGCTCAAATTGCCAGGTAACCTACACTGTCCCATGGCCAGGTAGTCAGTCTCTACCAGGACCCCATAAAGTTACTTCTCAAGAGGAAACAAGTTGCTCACTGAAGAAAGCATGGCCAATTGCAAATCTCTTGGGTCCCTGGTGTCACCCTCCTACAAGGTTTACCAAAGCTTCAATTCCAGCATCCTGATACCCAGATGTCCACTGGGAGAAGAGCCAGGTGCATAGCTGATTGTCCTGCACCATGAATGAGCTGGAGAACTTGCTGTTCTAGGTCCCACTCTGTTGGGAACCATTCTGCCTGGTTTCAGGAGCTGTAACACCTCATGGCTAAGGCCGAGTGAGCAACCTTTGGACTGTGAGCCACTAAGGAGACAAAGCTTATCTCCCTGGCAGGAGCACTACCTCTGCCCATTTTACTTCACCCTGCCTGGCCCCCAATGCTTGGTCCGTTAGCCAATGACGGGTAAGATTCCCTCAAGGGAGGGGTTGTCTAAGACAGGTATGATCACATGGGAGGCCCTCAAGGAAGGACTCGGGAGGGGGCTGCAGCAAAAAGGGGGTAATGGACCCTCACCCCACCCAGGCTATCCTGACATAGCCTGAGACCTCAATCTGTTTGGGAGAAGTTTTCCTTATCTCTTGCTTCTTGGCTCTGATCCACTTAAGCCTGATACCATGACCGAGGGCAGAGCAGCTCTGTGCTGGCTAGAGTGGACTCCTGGGGTGATCAGGCATAAGAAAGAATTCGTAAAGTCCTGTGAAACCTGCTTTGCTAAGAGTGCTCTCATTTAAATGATAAGGGTCCCGGGAGGAAATGAGTTTGTCTCCCAAAGGTTTGTAACCCCTTAGCTGACAGACCCTGACTCAATTAAACCCTCAGAGTTCTTTGAAATGTTATCTATTGTTTGATCCTTGCCGCCTGACATTGATTGACGAGCTTTACCTGAATTCCTGTGTAAAACAAACCTAATAAAAACCATTGAGGAAGGGGCTCTTGGCCCTTCTCCTTTGAGAGCTTGGCCACCTCTCCTCCCTAAGCAGATCATGGGTTGGTAGACTTATTTTCATCCGTGGCAGATGGATGGGGCTCTGAGGGCGGAGCCCCACCACACCACTCAATGTGTTAGCTTCCTGGGTCCCTTGGTAAACAGTTGGAAGTCACACAGCCAAATGTGGCACATGTTCTCTCACGAATGCAAAGAGCCCCATGAAGTATTGTCAGTCTGACAAAAGTATACCTACTTGGGCACCCACTGATCACTGGACCCCAGAATGGCACTGGGTGCCAGTCCCGTGTTTTCATGGGAGTTTGCCCTCACCCTACAATGGGAATGTGTCTTGCTATCCTCTTCCCTTCAGGACAGTGAGATGATGTGGTTGATGTAGCAGGCCAGTAGATGTTAAAAAGTAGTGAAAGGATAAAGATCCCTGAGGACTAAATGATGCCACAGAAGAAATCTCAAGGTGCCAAGAGAAAAGCAAGCTCTGTTGGATCCTTCATATCAGAAGAGCCAGTGCTGGGATTCTGCCTGATGCTCCTACCCCTTTACTTCTTGTTCATCCTTCTCAGTGGAGTAGGATCCATATCCTACTCCATCATATTGTACTGTAACAGCATGCATGGTTATCATCCCCACCATACTGACACTAAAGGGCAGGTACTACATCTTTATTTGATGTCCCCAGTACCTGGCAAATGGAAGGCTCTCCAAAAACAAAATATTTCAAAGGTAAACTATTTTAAGGACTTTCCTATGATCTTTTTTTTTAAAAAAAGAACTGACAATGGAAATGAGGAATAAAGGATAGAGGATTTGGGCAGTAATAAGGAGAAGTAAGTCTGTTGGATGGGGAGAGGGAGCTGAAAGGGGAGGCAGGTGTCTGAACATGCACAGATAGCAGATGGGTATGTCACAGAGATGGACAGAGGCAGAGACAAGTGAAGAGGCAGCGAGAAACAGGAAAGAGAATATGAGCACTGGAGCAGCCAGAATGCTGTGTACTAACACAAGTCCAAAAGCCCAAGTGACCTGGAAAAAGGTCACCCCAAACCTAAAAGAAAGTATTATGTAAGTAATTAACATCAGCCCCATAGCATGGATATACTTTGGGGAACTACCGATGCCCAAATATCCTCAGATCATTTGCCCCAAAAGAGTGGTTTCACCATGTGACTCCCCATTCAGAAATTTCCAATGGCTCCCAAGGCCAGAGATTAAAATCTGTCTTTCTCAATGTGTTATTCAAGGCTCTACCTAATCGATCTTTCAAAATAAATCGGAGTCAACGCTCCAGCAATGTCTTCCTGGTCCTATCTCTGTGATTTTCCAAAAGCTTCCATCCTTGCCCCATTCTAAAAAGACCTTCCTTGCCTCTTCACCTGTACAGATTCTAATTATCGAACCCTATTACAACTTTTCTTCCCCTTCCCCAGCTCTTCTGGCCCTCCCTCATCTTAGAACTACAGTAATAACCTCCAGTACCGCCCATTTTGCCCTCCAGTATACAGGCCCTCAGCGCTGTGAAGTTATTCTGCTTTTGGGTAATGCATGTCACCACTGCATGAAAACCAAAAACCTAATTGCAATACCATAACCTTCTTTATATTCTCATGTTTTAATAATGTTATCAATTAGCTTAAATAAATGATGGTATTAATACAATTCTATGTATACACATGAAAAGGAGAAAAATCATAACTGTTCACATGGGAAGATGATGTCAACTATGGGTGAAGCTTCGGTACGTACAGACCAAACAGTCTGAGAAATAATAATTTCTTCCAACCTGGGCTACAATTCCAACTACCCCAGAGGAACTTCTCCAGAAACCCCAGCAAACCTCTCCTCACAGGACCATAGTGTCTAGATCTAAGGATGAGGTCAGTATGCAGGTGAGAGATAAACGAACAAAACTGAGGTCCTAGTAAAAGGGAGAAAGAGGAGAATGGATGCTGGGCGAGGGACTAAGAATGTCCGCAAATCACCCCAATGTGACGGACTCTTTCAAACCCTTACGCGTCAGTCCCCATGGATTACATTACAAACCTAAAGGTAGACATTATTTCTATTCCTAAGTACTCTATGTCTTAAAACACGTTCTTGCTATTTAATAAAATGCTTACTAATTCTAAAAATTCAGAATTTTATGTAAAACATCCATGCTTCATTTTTAACCAACCAGACTTGCACTAGTAAGTTGTGGCTCTGAGAAGCCACTGCCTGGACTGGAGTGTTCCTTTCTTTAATGCAAGTAACACCCCTGGCCTTGTCATAATGCTTTGCAAGCTCCTGTTATCAAATCTGGTTCTCCCACAACATTATACTGATAAGGAAACCGATGCTGAGCTACTGAGGGATGTGCCTAGCAACCCATGACTAATCACTACTGGGCCCAAAGCTAGAATCCAGATCTTCTACTAGAAGAGGTGTAATACAAAGAAACGGAGTTTGGAGCCCATCTGACCTGGGTTGAAATTCCACTTTTGCACTTAAACTGTGTAATCCACAGAAGTGACTCGCCTCACCTAGCCTTGCTTTGCTCCTTCATAAAAGGGAATAACATAGGGGTCCCACACACAGGGATGGAAATAAGGACAAAGAAAGTGTGTGAAAAGTGCCTGGTACGCAGTGAGTTCTAATTAATAGATTTTTCCCCCAACCTTGTGTTTCTTTCCAAAGTGAGCTGCAGCCCACAGAAGGATCACATGGGGCCATCACCTGGGGAGGCATTCAGAATGTGGAGAGACATCCACTTAGTCTGTTACCTGTAAATAAGCAAAAAGCAAGACCCTATCCTTATCCACCTGTCCCTACTGGCACCCCCTCCAAATGCAATGAAATCGAAGGAAACTCTAGGTTTTGGCTTCCTGGATGGTTTACTATGGCTGTAGAGGGACTTCAAGATGATCCTCATAAAAGCTGTTTTCCTTGTGATTAAGTTGTATTTGCCTGTTAACTGTGTGGTAAACAAACCCTCAGCTCCCACCTCATGGCTCAAGCAGAGCCGCGTGTTAATTGGGACCCGGAGGGCAGCGGGTTGGCAAGGGCACCAGGGACAGAAAGCCAAGAAGCCCAATTTGGTTATCAGTTCTGTTGACATGAGCTGAGCCATATGTGGTTGTGTGGCATGTCCAGCAGGTCTAGCAAGGGTTTTCCCAGCTATGAAAGGCCTGCTGTTTGAAACTCTGGGCCTGGAGTCAAACAAGGGCTTCAGATCAGGGTTCTCACTGCCTTCGGCCCCATCGGCTCCACTAGCACAGTCTCCCACTTGGGTAGGGGGAAGGGCAGGCCAAACATGTCTGGTCCTGTACTCAGTTCAGAGCTATGGAGAGAAGGAAAGGCAAGGAATGAAACCAGCTGCACCTGGAGGTAATCTGCCCTTCTTAACACCCTGCCCCAGCCCCATACCCAACCCCAGACAGAAAAATAGCCCTTTCCTGCAAGAGGCATAAGCCACCCTGAAATCCTCTCCCTCTGTGTCACTTATCAGGACTGAACTCAGACACACTCAATCCCTAATGTAAGGCTGCCAGGGGATCAAATGCATGGGAGAGGCTTGCTGGGAATTCCTCCCAGCCAGTGGATACATGACTTAAGCAGAAATTGGGGCAGTTCCCAATGCAACTTGCTACCCCTCCCCCAGGGGCAATCACTGTCAGAAACGATTTATCTTAAACATTTTGTAATTATTTTAGCCAATGGTGTGTGTATGTCTGTTTGTGTGTGAGTTACAGAGAGAGAGAGAGGAGTGTGTGTGTGTTGAATCATTTGCGGTTAAGTCTGCACTCACAAGGGCCTTTGAGTTCAGTTGAGTCTGACCGCCAAACCCACACCCAAATATTTTGTAGATAACAGAAGAGCCATTGCCGGGTTATGCCTGTATGTACACAGACAAGCTTTGTGGTAGTGTGGTGAGGACCCTGAAGTGGGACTTGGGATGTGAAGACTTTGCAATAAGAGCTACGGCAAGTCGTTCAGCTGCATCTCAGAGAACCAACGTTTTCAGAAGCTTCTCCAAAAACCATTCATTCTGCTTCTTAGTAAATGCATACAATTAAGCACCTAATGGATGCTGTTATCAAGTTGAGTGCTATTAAACACAGTTAACATTTATTATCAGATTTAGGGTTGTTCTTATACTCTACCTTAACTGCATATAAGACTGGAAGCAATTATGCCAAGATATTAACTGTGGTTAATTTCAGGGGAGGGGAGAGGATAAGTGAGTGTTATTTTTCTCCTTGTACTTTTCTATACTTTAGACATTTCTATAAATAAAAAAATTTTAATGCTTACTATATTAATTAATTAATTAATGAACAAATGAACAAACCCAGGTAGTTCTACTTGGAAATAGGCCTAGTTCTTGTTTTCAAAATTGCAAGTCCTAAAAGAAATAGGATAAATAACAATATCCCCAAGCATCTGTTTCTATGTGCTTTTGGTTTGTTTTTTACTTTCTTTTCATTTTTTTAGGCTTTTTGAAGAATGAAAAGTAAAAAGAGGCCATGTACACATTTGGGATAGCAGACAGTGGAGAAAAAAAAGGTTGAAGAGTGGTAGAGAGGAGATGAAAGCCACACGATAATCATTTAGTTTTAATAAATGGCTTCCTTTGAGGAACTCGGAAAGTTGCAGATGGACCGGTCCTATGCAAGAGTAAGAAGGAATATACCATGTAGGACAACATTCACCAGAACTTGTGCTCCCTGAGGACAGGGACACTATT
Organism: Anoura caudifer; assembly: GCA_004027475.1. Taxonomy (NCBI): domain Eukaryota; kingdom Metazoa; phylum Chordata; class Mammalia; order Chiroptera; family Phyllostomidae; genus Anoura; species Anoura caudifer. The sequence goes on from PVKU01000867.1 coordinate 377,068, forward strand.
TGTCCCCTGCAGAATCTCCTGAGCCTAGATAGTGTCTGGTGCATGTAGCATGCTCAATATTTAAATTATGAGTGAATCCATTTCCTTTGAAATCTAAAGAGAGGGCAAAATGACTCTCTAGTTGTAAGATTTAGATAAGGTAAATAAAAAATATTTCTCTGACTCTGAACACTTCAAAATCTCATCAAGGGTACCAGTGGAAGCTATGGAATTTCTAACCCCTAAAACTTTATAAGAAAAGATACTGTCTAAAATATTGTCAGTGACAATGGCAGTAAGGTTTAAAAGCCCTGTATACGAGCCAAAGAGACTTCTACATTCCCCTTCTTGCTTTTATTCTGCTTTAAAAGTAATGGCTAAGTCTGCCCTGGCTACTGCCCACGGACTGGGGCGATGGCTGGTTCATTGCAAATTGTTTCTCCCCTCAACCCACACTTTGCAAATGGCTCCCGGTTAAATCTTTATCTTAATGAACTTGACAGATTACTTCAGCTCCAAAACAGCTAGATAGAGAACCATGTAAGGTTTTATGACCTCTTTGGTCAGTTGTATGTAAATGTAAAACCATAGAAGGCTAAGCTGTCAGAAATATGATTGAAAGATTTAAAAATACAAGCACCCGGTCACATGGTTTCCTAGACCCCGGCACACAAGGACATTTTGCAATGTCCCTCTGATGCATTTTTTCTTACTTAAAAGGGCTTGCCTGAGCAGTTCAAGCATGTGGGGGCCTTACACAAAGGACATGAGGCCTGCCATTATGTCTTTAACAAGTCCCCAGCACCTCGCTTTGAAGTGATGACTCAGAGAATATTTTGTCAGGCCAACTAGGCCATAAAAATATTAAGTGTGGTTTTAAGCAGTAAAGGTTTTTATTATCCTGCTCACTTCCTGTCATGAAGCATTGCATTAAATTGTACTTAAAAGGGATTAATGACCTGCCTGCCATGTTTCACAAGAAATTCATTATTATAAATACTCCAGCAACACCGATATTAACACTAGAGTTAGTAAAAAAAAGTTAGCAGTACTCAAAAGGTACTCAAACTGGATCAGGGAGTGTTAAACACAAAAGCATGATAATGTTCAAATGCAAATTTGCTTGAATTTGTTTTCAACCAGAAGTTAACAGATGTCATCCCATCATTGTGACCCTGTTGAGGCCACCATCGGAAAAGGAAGAATTCCTGGCTCAGACTTTTTATAGCTCAGCAGGGCAAGGTACTTTGTTGCAAGACAATTATCCCCCCACTTTTAGGCCACTTAGCCAACAAGATCGATGAAACCCCTTTTCGATGCCATTGTCTTTTATTTATTTTTTACTTTTTAATTTTTTTAAATTAAATATATTGGGGTGACATTGGTTAATAGTATTATATAGGTCTCAAGAATAATCCTGTGATACATCATCTGTATATTGTATTGTATGCCCACCCCCTGAAATCAAATCTTCTTTTAAAACTCCAACAAGAAAAAAATATCTTTGCTATCTTCGTTATAATTGTGTAAGCCTTACAATTTGCTGACTGGGTAATCTCCCCAACCATCAATCTACTTTTATTCTGTGCTCACTTTCACCTGCTATTCTCAGGCTACATTACCTTAAGCAAGCGCTGTTTTCTTACAAGTAGGGCTAGGGCTTCCCATTCACTTCCAGTGGGAACAACAAACTGAAGGCATTTCAGCGCCCGCTTCATTCCCTTCTTGGACTCCACACTTGTCTTTCATATCCCCTAGCTAGTTCAGCTTCCTCTTCTGGAAAACGAGGATGATACTATGGATTGCTTGAGCTAAAATAAATGATGTTTTACAGCAATTTGCTAAGAATTTACCAAGTTTTTTGAAAACAGCTAAACTAGTCAGTGTGTATTATAATTCTCAGGCCCTACTTGGGAAGCATTTTCAATGTGATGTGTCTGTTTGTATGGCAACTTTTAGCTGACTGAAATATGTCATTTGATTGGTGAGATTTAGAAAAAAGACATGGAACCTATAAGTTCCTTGTTAAATCCATATTATATTATTACACCCTGCAGAAAAAATATTTAACAGTACTTCTAGCAGTGGGCAATGTTCCTGACGTTAACTTTGCTAATAAATTTTCCAAACACCAAAAATTTACACTAGCTCCAGGTTATTTATTCAAAAGAACTCTTATGCTGAAGTCTGAGAACTGATGACTTTAGGAAAACATTGGATTTGTAAAGATTCCCCTTATAAATATCACTGTAATTTTCCTCCTCTCGAGAAATCTGAAACTATTCTATCTGTTTGACATAACTCTTCTCTGGGGCCTAAAGTTTCTGGGAAATGTCTTTGCACTATGCCAGAGTCTTGGTTTAATTATGCTGACAATTCACAAACTTTTGAGACTGGTTTGCCCCACTAGACTGAAATATTGATGTTATTTTAGATGGGTGCTTGGCTATGAAGAGTACCATTTGATCTGCAAAGAGGACTTAGGAAAACACCCTTGATCATTCATCCCTCTCTCAAATGCTTGAGTCACACTGACTCCTGGAGCTATGGGTCATAAATTGCTCTGTTGACTGTCCTACAAATTTGAGACATATGACCCTGAGTCCTCAGAGGACCCTGGAGGGAAGAACTAAACTTTCTCCCCACTGAAAAACTACATGATTGTATGCGGGACTCTTCCTAGAAAGAAATGGTTCAAACTTGAGTGAGAAAAATAAATACATCATTTTGTTCATAGGAGGATTTCTTAATTCCTGTCTAGGGAATTACAACCCAAAACATCCTATGGAAACCATTTCAAGAGACCTAGTTGAGAGGAATTTCAACTAGGTCTCTGCCTCTTCGAAGTACACAGCCTGCACCAGCCAGGTACACTGTAATAAAAAGTGATTTGCCAGTACCGTTGGCACATTGAGAGGAGAAAGTTGCCTGAAAGATCTCAAAAAAGCAAAGCCAGATTCCATTAACCTTTCCAATCCTGTAAAATTATCGCCTGGGTAAACATTTATTTATTTATTTGCTTTGTTTTGCCTGCCAACATCCCTTCCCCTTTCTCTTGGCTAAGAATGCTCAAGAAACGGGCCTGTGATTTCAGTTTGGACAATCAGATTCTCTCTTCTTGGAATTTGGCTCTTGAGTGAAGAACCAAGAGAAGAACCTTGGAATGGTGGTGTGCAGCCCTCTCAAAATAGCCCAGAGGAGAGACTGCCCATGAGTTCCTGCTACTTAACTGCTATGTTTCTAAACTTTCTAAGATCTGCCCGCTCAGCTTGTCCTTGGATTTCATGAGCTTAAGTTAACCAAACTTGGTCTCTGTTGTTTGCTACCAAAATGCCCTGACCAAAACATCTCCTGATTCTAATCTAAACGAATTCTATGAATTCCTGTGGGTGAAAGACCACTTGGACCAGAAAATAAAAACAAAGCCTTCTAAAAAAAATCTATAAAAAGGCATCCAGTTCCAAGTTGGAAGAGCAATAGTAGCTCCAATACCCTCTCAAAAATAATCTCAGAACAAGGAAAATAGGAAACAGGCAACACTAAGTGTGTTTGATGAAATTAAAATCAGCTATAGTCCTGAATCAAAACAGTAATGGACAGAAGAACTGCAAATCACTTGTTTGAGAGGAGGAAGATGCAAACTCCGTACCTGAAATGCTGAGATGACGGGAGTGGAGGGGATATATGAGAAGCAAACCCTGGAAAACTCCAGAACTCAAGGCAGCTGGTAGAGATGAGACCAAGGCATTGAAAAGAAAGGTCCTGGCAGTTCCCCAGATGGTTCCCCAGATATGTCTCTTGCTTCAACCATGTTTGGACAAAACAGACTCAGGGGTACCCCTTCTTCCAGCCTCTGACCACCCCACAACCTCTTTTCCAGTCACCACCTTCAGTTTTTTTACTTTAATTCCTTATTACTGAACAACCATGAGCTCCCAAATTCATCAGGATTATTCCACTGAAGAGGAGGCTGCCATCAACTGCCTGGTCAACCTGCATCTGAGGGCCTCCTATACCTACCTCTCTTGGGGCTTCTATTTCAACCTCAAGGACGTGGCTCTGGAGGGCATGAGTCACTGCTTTTGGAAGTTGGCTAAGGAGAAAAGTGAATGTGCAGAGCATCTCTTGAAGATTCAAAACCAGCAAGGTGGGCCACACCCTCTTCCAGTACGTGCAGAAGCCTTCCCAAGGTGAGTGGGATAAATCTCAGGACAACACGGAAGCCACCAAGGCCTTGGAGAAGAACCTGAGCCAGGCCCTTTTAGATCTGCAGGCCCAGGGTTCTACCTGCACAGACCCTCATCCCTGTGACTTCCTGGAAAACCACATCCTGAGTGAGGACATGCAACTCATCAGGAAGATGGGCAACCACCTGATTAACCTTCACAGGCTGGCTGGTCTGGGCAAGTATCTCTTTGAAAGGCTCATCCTCAAGCAGGACTACAAGTCTTTGAAGCCCAGA